>CM065724.1:76080852-76085852 GCA_033310375.1 Conus canariensis
CCACCTCCCTACCCGCAACAAGACATCATGGATGCACCCACGCTCCAAGCATTGGTATGTGATTGATTATGTCATTACCAGGAAGAGAGATGTGCGAGACGTGAGAGTGACGAAGGCCATGTGTGGTGCCGACCGCTGGATTGATCATCGCATCATGCCAAAGTTTAAACACCGCATCCTGCCCATGCGAAGACCCCAAGGTCAGAAGACTGCAAAAAGGCTCAACGTCTTCAAGCTCAAGGATAGCAAAGTTGCAGAAGATTTCTCCAATGACCTAGATGGCAGGCTGCTCAAGACACGAGAGGATGACCACAGCAGCATTGAAGAGCAGTGGGAGGCCTTCAGAGATGCAGTCCACTCTACTGCCCTCAAACACCTCGGACCAGCAACCCATAGAAACCAAGACTGGTTTGATGAGAATGACGCAGAAGTGCAGACAATGCTGTCAGAGAAACACCAGCTGTTCAGAGCGCACCAGAATGACTCCACATCACAAACTAAGGAAGATGCCTTCACCAGCGCAAAACAAAAAGTGTAGAAGAGGCTTCGCGAAATGCAGGATGCCTGGTTCAGGAAAAGGCCGATGAAAGCCAGGGCTACGCAGACAGTCATGACACCAAGCATTTCTATAACGCTCTGAAGGCTGTGTATGGACCCCAGTCCTCCAGCGCCTCCCCCCTCCTCAATGCAGATGGGACCCAGCTGCTGACAGAAAAGAAGCAGATTCTGGAAAGATAGGCTGAACACTTTAACCAGGTCCTCAGCCGCCCTGCCTCAGTCAACGACCTCAAGTGGAGATCAAGCAAGACCTTGACACCCCCCCCACACACACACACAGAAGAAGAAGTCAGAAAGGCAATCAAACAACTTTCCTGTGGCAAAGCGCCAGGAACTGATGCAGTCCCTGCCGAAGTTTACAAATTAGGAGGCCCAGCCTTGACACAGAAGCTGACGGAGCTCTTCCAGTCTATCTGGAATGAAGAGAGGGTCCCACAACAGTTCAAAGTTGCCAACATTCTCCACATCTACAACAAAAAAGGCAACCGCCAGTCCTGCGACAATCACCAAGGCATCTCTCTCTCTTGTCCATAGCTGGGAAGATCTTGGCTCGTATCCTGCTCAGCCGCCTCCTACTACACCTCGAGCAGGGTGTCCTCCCAGAAAGTCAGTGTGGCTTTCGTACAGAACGTGGAACTGCAAATACGATATTTGCTGCACGACAGCTCCAGGAAAAAATGCCAAGAGCATCAGAGCGATCTGTTTGTGACCTTTGTCGATCTGACCAAGGCCTTCGATACGGTCAGCAGAGATGGCTTGTGGAAGATCATGGAGAAATGTGGCTGTCCCAGCAGGTTCATTTCGATCGTCCGACAGTTCCACGACGGCATGATGGTGAAAGTACTGGATGATGGAGACGAGTCAGAAACCTTTCCAGTGACCAACGGCGTAACGCAAGGCTGCGTTCTCGCCCCTACACTCTTCAGCATGGTCTTCTCCGCCATGCTGACTGATGCCTTCCGTGACTGCCAGGGAGGTATACACGTCAGATACAGAACTGACGGTGGGCTGTTCAACCTCAGGCGACTGCAGACTGTTACAAAGGTGAAAGAGATCGTCATCAGGGACTTCTTGTTTGTTGATGACTGCGCCCTCAATGCCAGCACAGATCAGATGATGCAGCACGAAATGGCCTGCCTCTCACGAGCCTGTGACAACTTCGGTCTCAATACCAGCACCAAAAAGACCGAAGTGATGTATCAGCCTGCGCCAGGTAAACCCTACCAGGAACCACAAGTCACGGTAAAGGGGCAGAACTTACAGGCAGTTGACAACTTCACCTATCTGGGCAGCACACTCTCACGAGCTGTGAACATTGACGCAGAGGTCAGGAACAGGATTGCCAAAGCCAGCTCTGTGTTTGGGAGACTCCGTGAAAAGAAGAAACGTTTCAAGGTCTGCCTCAAAGTGTCCCTCAAAGGCCTGGACATCAACCTCAACACCTGGGAGTCGCTTGCCCTGGACCGCCCAGCCTGGCGGAGCAGCCTCACAAAGGGTGCATATACATTAGAGAAGAGACGCACAGCAGAAGCTGAGAGAAAGCGAGCCGCGCGTCAGCCCAGAGCTACCTCCACCTCCACTTTAGCACCTACCCACATGTGTCCCACACTCAGCGATCTTCCATCTGAGATTGAAGTCATGGTCATCTTCGAAATCGAAGGACAAACAACAACAGGCATTTCATATGACACATTTACAAAATATCTATAACCTTTTTGTAAATCTAACGGTATCTTAACTGGAACTGAACCATCATGATTGTTTACCTCTTTTCTTGCAGCTCGATCAGCCCTTCGTTTGAAGCAATTCCACAGTGGGAAGGCTTCCAACAGAAAGTTACCCTGGTGCCTTTCATTGATAAAGAGTGAACAGTGTGTTTAATTTCGAATATCAATTCCGATAGGATTATCTGATTTAGAGATTCAAGTGCCTGTAAGACCGATTTAGAATCAAAAATAAAAATTAAAAAAAATTGAAATATGTTTTTCGGATAATCAAAAATGTAATTCAGGGCCTTCAATATTGCAACTAATTTAGCAGTACAAATAAAAACATTTTCACATATGTGAAACCGTTTCTCTACTTTTAAAGCTGGTATAACGAAGGCAGCTCCTGCTTCTCTGTTCCGAAGTACAGACCCATCAGTGTCAATCTTTAAATGTTCAGAATACGTACAGACCCATCAGTGTCAATCTTTGAATGTTCAGAATACGTACAGACCCATCAGTGTCAATCTTTGAATGTTCAGAATACGTACAGACCCATCAGTGTCAATCTTTGAATGTTCAGAATACGTACAGACCCATCAGTGTCAATCTTAAATGTTCAGAATACGTACAGACCCATCAGTGTCAATCTTTGAATGTTCAGTATACGTACAGACCCATCAGTGTCAATCTTTGAATGTTCAGAATACGTACAGACCCATCAGTGTCAATCTTTGAATGTTCAGAATACGTACAGACCCATCAGTGTCAATCTTTGAATGTTCAGAATACGTACAGACCCATCAGTGTCAATCTTTGAATGTTCAGAATACGTACAGACCCATCAGTGTCAATCTTTGAATGTTCAGAATACGTACAGACCCATCAGTGTCAATCTTTGAATGTTCAGAATACGTACAGACCCATCAGTGTCAATCTTTGAATGTTCAGAATACGTACAGACCCATCAGTGTCAATCTTTGAATGTTCAGAATACGTACAGACCCATCCGTGTCAATCTTTGAATGTTCAGAATACGTACAGACCCATCAGTGTCAATCTTTGAATGTTCAGAATACGTACAGACCCATCAGTGTCAATCTTTGAATGTTCAGAATACGTACAGACCCATCCGTGTCAATCTTTGAATGTTCAGAATACGTACAGACCCATCAGTGTCAATCTTTGAATGTTCAGAATACGTACAGACCCATCAGTGTCAATCTTTGAATGTTCAGAATACGTACAGACCCATCAGTGTCAATCTTTGAATGTTCAGAATACGTACAGACCCATCAGTGTCAATCTTTGAATGTTCAGAATACGTACAGACCCATCAGTGTCAATCTTTGAATGTTCAGAATACGTGCTAGCAATATGAGAGCAGACGGAACTTTTAATGATATTAGGTGAATCGTTCTGGGATAAGTTTGTGTGATCTATGTCAAGCCTCAGATTGTTCATCTCCCATGTAGGTACAATGATAAGGAAGGTTTGGCTGCTATTTCCTTTCTGTTTGATTTTGATTTTTAAAAAAAAATCTGAAGTAAATGTATTTATGGATTGTAATAATTGCATGGATTTAGCTCTTTTTTTGCAAAATGAAGATCAGACCTCATATAAACTTCGGCCTCTATGAAATTTTCGAACGAGGAGCTTCGTAAAACATACTTGTGTGTGTGTGTGTGTGTGTGTGTGTGTGTGTGTGTGCGTGTGCGTGCGTGCGTGCGTGCGTGCGCGCGCGCGTGCGCGCGCTCGCGTGTGTGTGTATACATTGTGTGAGCGCACGTTTTTACATGCGTGGGGATATGCGCGTGAATGTGTGCGTCTTCGCTCGTGTGTATGCATGTGTGCGAGCACTGTGCCTTGAACGCTCTCTCTCTCTCTCTCTCTCTCTCTCTCTCTCTCTCTCTCTCTCTCTCTCTCTCTCTCTCTCTCTCTCTCTCTCTCGCACGCGCACGCGCGTGTGTGTACTCTTGTCTTGTATGGGACAATTGTTGTGTTGTCAGCTTGATCTGATTTCTTCTGGTTGAACCTCACTCTATTTTGATAGGTCATTTCACTTATAAGGGAATCTTTATCTCTGCATTATGACCCCAACGATATGACGTTATCTGAAACAAATATATTTAAGTAATAAGACGTGAAAATATTGTGGTCGTTTTTTTTTTACCGTCTGCAGTGTCTGAAACAGTGTATGTTGCAAGTTGCTGTGCCCAGGACAACAAGAGAGCATTTTAAAAACTCTTCTCTGTGTGTGTACGTGTGTGTGTATGTGTGTACGTGTGTGTGTGTGTGTGTGTGTGTGTGTGTGTGTGTGTGTGTGTGTGTGTGTGTGTGTAGGGGGGGGGGGGGGGGGATACGTGGGTGGGTGGGTTGGTGGAGAGAGAGAGAGTTCTGTGTATATCTATGTCTCGTGTGCCTACCTATCTTTCTATCTGTCTATCCAATTATCTTGTAACCACATGCATTTGTTTTCATAATTATTTGTAATAGGGGTAGTTATATGTCAAAGCTGCGTCACAACGGTAGCACAAATCGACCTGAAAATTACGTACACGTGACCCTTGTTATTCACGTGAAGCCGACTCCGACTTTCCAAAGAGAATCCTCTCGGCCCAGGTACAATTAATCTCAGATTCCAACCACTGGACCTCTGCAGACAACAAACATATGCACTCACCCTGCTCGCCAGCACTCGCTGTGTGTGTAGACGATGTCTCAGTGTCTCAACAC
>CM065724.1:76090852-76105852 GCA_033310375.1 Conus canariensis
TCCACTGCAGCCAAGGACAGGAACACAGCCAGAAAACACCCCGTCCCCTTTTCTGCTGTGTCTTGAAGTCTGCGTGCAGAGACATAATACACAAAGCTTAAAAGATCGCCTCCATAAATCAGCTGAACTTAGTTAATTAAACGTCATTTGCATTGAGGAGAGAGATACACTTAGGCTACATCTTTCGCTGATGAACCTAAAATTTCTGTCTTTTTTAATTCAAAGGCGACAACACCAACACCTCGAACAAAAGAGTGAAAATAATTTCAAAAAATCCAGAACGAGTGATTGCTTTAATGTTCAGACCGTATTAACACATTTCCTTTTCTCACGGTTTTTTTTAAACAACCGATATTAATCAATGGTTTTCCATGTTTTCAACTAAGAAACAAATTCTCCCACAGAACATTGTTACAGCACTCACATCGGAACGAAAGCCACAGAGAAAACTGTATGATGATATTGCAAGGTATAAAAAAAAATAATGAAGAAAGGATCCTAGGAATGAAGGTAGGGACTGTGGTGATCTGAGATGGAACATTTCATGTAAACTGCTGACGCTGACACTGCGTCTTCTTCTTCTTCTTCTTCTTCTTCTTCTTCTTTGTACACTCAAAGAAGATCCCTAGACTCACTGACAAAATCTCCCTCACGGCGGAGGCCCTCCACCGCTCCGTAGAGCTTCTCCGTCGATGTGTCAGCAGGCCAGGTCTCTGCTCTTAGCTTTTTATATGTTAGACAGTTGTGCAGGAAGAGTTCCACAGTCACTGGGGGTGGAGCTGGTCTCGGAGCTGTGCCACTGAAAGACCATAGTGAAGGATTTCAACAACTGGCCTATGTGGAGTGGAGGTGTTATACAATTCAACAGGCGTGTTCTGCAGTTCTATGGGGAACCAGGCCATTTGATCCTCAACTTCATGGCCAGACCTTCTGTCTGGAGGCACAGAATTCACGGCTTTAATACATGTACGTGATTTGATCGATCAACCGAATGCTCATTGGTCGGGCGATGGAACTTCTGTGGAAGTTTTTCACTTTTTGCGGCACGCTATAAAAACGTTCAAACCATCATGCTATAACTCCTCTAGAATTTCGTTATCACGTTAGCATTTAAACTTTTTAGTAGTGTTCGTGAAGATTCATGTGAAGAGTGTATTTATCATCAGAACCTTGCTTCACAGAGGCGTTCATTTCAGCCTGGCTGTAAATCACCTGATCATTCCCTTCAGTGGGTGGCGCTGTGTGTGGTGTCCTACGGATATTGCATTAAAACAGGCACCACCAATCACCACCAAAGTGACTCAGCAGCATGTCTGTGTCTCGTCTGGTGCATTGATTTATGGTGATCTGAAACATGTCGCTCTTTTTTTCTGAACTGCCATTTGCTGGCTTTGCCAGTGACTTCTAACGCCTACCAATTAGCAGTCTGCTGAGAGAGAGAGAGAGAGAGAGAGAGAGAGAGAGAGAAAAGAGAGAGAGAGAGAGAGAGAGAGAGAGAGAGAGAGAGAATACGAATACGAATACGAATACGAATATTTATTCAGATTTAAGGCCATGGCCCCATACTGAAGGGGGACATTACACAATCATACAATGCAACTTGCGCCTAAGACATTACACATTATAAACCTGTCCACAGCAATAATGAAAATATACGAAGTCGAATAAAGTTAATGCACAACAGCACGCAGTCTTTTTTGTGCTTCATAAATAAACATAGCCAGATTGCAGATAATGTTTTATTTTATTGACGACAGCAGTAATATTACCTTGAAATGACATGGTTCAGTAAAATACTTAGGTTGAATAAGTTTGGTTCTAAGGTCATGTAATACAGGACAGCACAACAAAAAATGAACTTCATCCTCTTTAGCTAAACGGCATACAAATTCACCTTCGGCGTAGTTGTAGTATCTGAAACGATGACAAGCGATATCAGAAACATCAAGTCTAAACTTTGCTAATGTGCTCATAACGTATCGATTCATTTTAACATTGGCATATGGTTCTAACTCATGCGTTGTCTTAAAGAGTCTGTACTGTAAGAATCTATCACTATGATTAACATGATCATGCCAGTTTTGCCATCTGCAATCAATTATCCTGTCTTTAAAACATTTTAAAAATCCAGATATGTTTTGAACGCCCTGATTATCCCAAACAAACCCAAATCCATAAGAATTCAAACATTGTCGCACACTAGGAGCCCATGTCTTCTTTCCATTATTATCCAAGAACATCAACATTTTATATGCCTTAAAGGGTAACCTATCTTCATGCATTCTAGTTAACTTCAGCCAATATTTAATACATCTTACATAGGAGTTCAGGTAAATTGGATATCTTCCGAGTTCTCCATTAATCATATCGTTTGGAGTTCTCATATCAACATTTAAGAAACGCTTCAGTGCATACACGTGAACTTTCTCTATGATCATACTTTTTTCGAAAGCCCAGATTTCAGCTCCATACTGCAGAATTGGTTGAACTTGTGAGTCAAACAGCTTCGTAAAAATACTAAATGAATTACAGTCCAGTTTGTACAAAATATGAAGAATAACTACAATTGCTCTCTTTGCTCTGTTTGCGATATCCTGACAGGCATAATTAAAGCTGAGTTTAGTTGTAAAGTATATTCCTAGATATTTATATGCATTAACCACAATGACTCTCTCGTTCCCATAGGTCCATCTCTCAACTTTTGCCAAGTATCCACCCTTACGAAACACAATAATATTGGTCTTCTTCATGTTAACTTGCAATTCAAGTCCTTTGGCTGCAGAGTATAAAGAGTTAAGTTGACGTTGGAGACCAATTACTGTCGTGGACAATAATACAATATCATCAGCAAACAGCAAAATAAACAATTCTATAAAATCAAAAGTCACTCCATGCCTACCATTTTCTATTATTTCCAGGGCTAGCTCGTTTATAAACAACGAAAACAACACGGGGCTGGAAACATCACCCTGTTTAACACCACGAGAACACATAAAAGAATCAGATAATTTTGCTCCTGATCGTATTCTTGCTTTTACTTCACTATACATACTTTTTACGCAATGAAACAGTTTACCTTTTACTCCATTTTTTTTTTTTTTTTATCAAAATAGGCCATAAAAGTTTACGAGAGATTGAATCAAAAGCCGTTTCAAAATCAACAAAGGCAACATACAACTTCTGATTATTTACAAACTGTTTTTGCACGGCAGCTAATAGCGTGAATATATGAACAATTGTTGAGTAACCTTTTTTAAACCCAGCTTGATGTTCCCCAGTTATATTATTCATGCGTACCCATTCACCCAATCTACTATTAATAACAGGACTATACAATTTACTACAAATATTACTCAAGGAGATACCCCTGTAATTGTTCACATCATTGACTTCTCCCCTTTTAAATAAAGGCAGAACTATAGATTCTTTCCAGCCATCAGGATACATTCCAGAATCAAACAGAAAATTAAATAGCTTTACTAAAAAGTTGAGACTACATTCTCCAGAATTCTTGAAAAACTCACCAATCATACCATCTGGTCCAGCAGATTTACCATTTTTCAATTTTCGTACAGCAAGTAATATTTCCTCCTTAGATATTTGTCTGTCAAGCAGACAAACTTCTTCTCTGTCCTCATCTGTTAACATTTCCTCCACCATGGCACTCTCATCATCTTCTTTTTCTTGCAAACTTTTGAAATGTTGGTACCATTCATGCATAGGAATATCATTTGAAGGTTGTGTGTGTGTAAGAGAGAGAGAGAGAGAGAGAGGAGAGAGAGAGAGAGAGAGAGAGAGTGTGTGTGTGTGTGTGTGTGTGTGTGGTGCGTGCGTGCGTGCGTGTGCGCGCGCGTGCATGTGTGTGCGTTTGTGTGTTCTATCATCTGCCCAAAATTAATAAAACTCGCTGAATGAACCTTCTGAAGATCTTTCGACTCTGGAGTAGGGAGTTCAGCAGTCGGTTTGTCAGCACGATGAAAGACTTAGCTTCAAGACGCAATGTTAAACTGTTGCATTAAAAGTCTACATCAGACCCACACTGAGTACTGCAGAGCATTGGAAGATCGAACGGAGACTTTCCACTTCATGCCTGATGGACAGAAATCTTTCTGACATATGAAATGGCATTGTCGCCTGAAGATGTAACCCAGACACAGACATTTCTTTTCATTAGGGGGGAGAGCTGAAATTTCTGTTTGGGTTTACTCTTCAAAGAAATTGTAGGGGCTATTTCCGTTTTCTAATGAAAAAGGAACGTAAATTCAGTATAGACTCTGTTCGCCCGTACTGGACATGATATAACAGTAATTGGATACATAAGAATAATAAGGATGTTTGTCATAACAATGAATGCTTAAATATGCATGTGTGCTTTCAAAACATACCGTCTACTCGCCTAAACCATTGCACAAAATGAAATTCAAAATCAATTATTAAATCAAATTTGGACAAAAATATGTATCACTACTTCCAAAATTAAGATAAAAAAAATTATATTGTTGAAGAATTACACATAGATGCCATGAGACTAAGTGCACACACACACACGCACACACACACACACACACACACACACACACACACACACACACACACACGCATACACACACACACACACACACACACACACACACACACACACACACATACACACACACACACAACACACACACACACACACACACACACACACACACACCACACACACACACACACACACGCACACACACGCACGCACACACACAGACACATACACATGCCCGTGCGACGCGCGCACACGCAAGCAGGTACACACGCTTGCGCACACACACTCGCACACACACACACACACACACACACACACACACACACAACACACACACACACACAACCAAGTATATATCTTTTTACACGTTGCAATATGTATGTGTTGCAACGCAACTTCAAGAAATATTGTAGGTCATGTAACCCCCCCCCTCTCTCTCTCTCTCTTCTCTCTCTCTCCACACACACACAACACACACACACACACACACACACACACACACACACACACACACACACACAAGCAAGCTCTCTCTCTCTGTCTCTCTGTCTCTGTCTGGCTGGCTGGCTGGCTAAAGTAGAGCCATTAGTAAGAAAAACAGACGATTTAGAATGTCGGTCCAAGCGCAATAATCTTATTGTTCATGGTATCCCCAGACACCAAAATGAAACTAATGAACAATGTGAAGGCAAACTACTCGACGTGGTTGCACACAAACTGGACGTAACACTGGATAACGAGTTTGAGTGTGTACACAGGTTAAATGCAAAAGATAACTCTCCTGTCATAGCTTGCTGCCCATCGTACAAAGACAAGCTCAGAATTCTTAAGGCCAAAGCCTTAGACCGCTCGGTCACTGGTGGCAGTGGCACACGTGAACACTGTTCGTCGAGGCAAACCTGTTAGGCAGAGCTGCCGTCCGCAACCACGTGTGAATACACGAACAACACAGTTTCTCCTACTGTACAGAAACCTTTTGCTATTTTAACATGGAATGTAAATGGTTTAATGTCAAAACTTGTTGATTCCGACTTTATTTCATTTCTGTGTCAGTCTGACTTTGTCTGTTTTACTGACACATTTATAGAGGAATGTCGTGATGATCTGTTTGTTGGGTTTAGAATATTGTGTAAGCTGGCAGTTAAATTTACAGACAAGGGAGACAATCTGGAGGTGTAATTTGTATAATAAGAAATGAATTCATCCCTTTTGTTAGCTCTGTTGGAGCAAATAATCCAAATCTAATTGTCTGCTTGATTGACAAAATCTTATTTGGAATAGACAAGGATATTTTGTATGTTTGCTCGTACATTCCCCCGGAAGGTTCTCCCTGTTATGTCCATTGTGATGTAGACAATGGTATTAGTTCACTGGAAGAATGTTTAACTGACCTGTTGATAACAAATGATGTTTATGTCATTCTAAACGGTGACTTAAAAGGTAGAACTTCTGATATCTCCGAGCATTTTTCCGGGTTTAATGTTTTTTATACAGGGCACACTAAGTCAGTCTCTCAGCATTAACCGATGCTCACAAGATACAAATTTAAACAAATACGGGAAATCGTTATTAAATATGTGCACCGCTTTGAACTTGTGTATCCTAAATGGTATGTGTAAAGGCGACCTAAAGGGTTGCTATGCATATGTTTCTGATCACGGGAGCAGTGTCAACTATTTTATATTGTCAAATGAACTACTTGCTCTGTTATGCGATGTTTGTGAGTTACAAGTTGTAGAACGTATAGATTCTGATCACTTTCCTGTGTCACTTCATGTTCTTTTTCCTTGTGGAAACTTAGTAGATATGAGCAAAACAGGTCAAGGAAAATGTCATTGAAAAAAGTGCCTGGAAGATGAATGCGCTTTTTTGTTTAGTAATACCTTATGTGATGAAACAGCAAGTAAAAGTATTGATATTGCCATAACGTTTAATAGATGTTGATATAATGATGCATTAAACATGTTTACTGAATGTATAATGAAATGTGCTGAATGTATGAAAACATGTATATGGGTAACGACAGGAAATCAAAGGACTGGTATGATCAAGAATGTGTTCTTAATAAAAAATAATAATAAAAAAATATATATATATATATATAAAAGGCTAGGAGGTTACTGAGAACAAGTCGCCGCACAGTAAAAGACACTGATAGAACTGTATGTAATAGCCAGACGTGAGTATGAACATATATTTACTTAAGAGAAAAGAAAAAGAATATAAATCATTAACAGATAAGTTAGTAGCATCGATAAATTCACAGAGGGAATTTTGGACCGTAGTTCACAAGATATCGCCCAAAAGGAAACAGCCTAGAAATAATATTCCAACTGACGTGTGGTTTCGACATTTTCAAGCTTTGTTAGAGTTAAACACTGACAATGAGCCAAACCAAGAGGGGCTTGAAGATGAGTCTGATGTCCATATGAACCGTCCCATTAGTGAAGAAGAAGTGTTATTAGCAATTCAAAAACTAAAAAAACAAAACAAACAGTAAAGCAGGTGCCCTGATGGCATAACTGGTGGACTGTTCAAACACTGTTCTGCCCAAGTTGTGCAGTTTTGCTTGAAATACTTAATAAACTGTTTGATGACGGTATATTTCCGGATAACTGGATGGAGTCAATAATCATACCTATCTTTAAAAAAGGTGGACGCTAACAATCCAAACAATTATTGGGGTATCTGTCTTAGTTACATGAGCAGTAATGTATTTGGAAAGATGACAAATAACAGATTGCAAGAGTGGGTTGAGGAAAACAACATTACTGGTGATCACCAAGCTGGTTTCAAAAAGGCGTATTCGACTGTTGACCACGTGCTTAATGGCTCTTGTTTAGAAGCTGTTTTCTCTTAATCGAAAATTGTATGCCGCTTTTATAGATTTTGAAAAAGCGTTCGATTCCATGAATAGAAATTTCTTTTGCCAGTCATGATTAAGAATGGTATTAAAGGTTGACTTTACAGATGTATCAGAAGCAAGTATGAGGTGGTTAGGGCTAGAGTTCGTTGCGGGGATAAACTGACAGATTACATTATAAAAATTAACTGCAAGCTGGGGCTAGGCAAGGTGATGCTTGCAGTCCTGTTCTATTATCCCCCTTTATCAATGAGCTAGCAATTGAAGTGATCAAGAATGAAAAACATGGGGCTTTGCTGACTTTGGATGCTTTGGGGTTGTTTGTTCTTTTATTAGCTGATGATGTGGTTTTGATATCAGAGACAGTTACTGGTTTATAGACTCAACTGAATAGTCTACATCGTGCAGTTGCTTCTCTCCAACTTAAGGTTAATTTGTCAAAAAGTAACATTATTGTATTTCGAAAGGGTGGTTATGTGTGTGCAAGAGAAGGGTGGTTTTATTATTGCATCTCCATGCCTGTTGTGAATGCTTATAAGTATTTGGGTGTATTTTTTCTCTACACGTCTGAGTTTTGTTAGTGCGTGCAATGAGCTTGCAAGCAGGACCAAAAATGTGTTGCTCAGTATCATGAAAAAGCTGTATATTTTCAATAATACACGCCTTTCTATGTTGTTATCAAGCTGTCGAATTCAGCCAGTTGTACAATATGGGTCTGAATTGTGGGGTTTAGAAATGCTGCCGTATATTGTGAATGTGTGTACCTGTTCGCATTAAAAAGGTTTTCGGGTGTAGCCTGGCGAAAGCCTAATGATCTATTCATGGTGAGTCTAATAGATTCCCCTTGTACATAATATTCAGCGCTTAAATGCATCCACTATCGGCTGAATTTACTTTACATGCAGGAGCACAGATTATCACTTAAAGCTTATAACATATTCTATGATCTCGATGCTAGATGGAAAAAAAACAACTGGGTAATTAAAGTACATATTTGTCTCTTTGAATATGGCTTTGGTTTTGCATGGATAAATCAAGGTGTTGGCAATAATTATTCATACTTTGCTTTCGTCAACGATTGATTGACTGCTCTTGGCAAAGATGGTCAAATCATATGCAGTATAGTGAAAGGTTTGATTTCTATTTGCATGTTTGCAATTTTCATGATTTGAAACCTTATTTAACTTTAGAAATGAACAGCCACTTAAAGTATGCCATGACCAAATGAAGACTTGGAATATCAGAATTGGCAGTTCATAAGTTAAGATGCAAAGCCACTGTTAATGACAATGATCTGATGTGTCTACTTTGTAAAGAGTCTCAGGAAAATGAAATCCATTTTGTTCTTTGCTGTCCAGCCTTAAGGGATATTAGAACTGAATTCATTCAGCCAAAATTTATAGACTTTTATCTTCCCTGTTTAAATTGACTATATTGATGTCATCAACTTCAACAGACGTTGTTCGAAAGTTGTCCTTGTTTCTACACAAGGCATTTAAACTTAGAGAAATAGCTACCTCTTGAAGTTCAAAATGAATTGTTTTTGATTTGTTATAATCATGTGTACTTGTTTCATATGATGCATTATGTTCACCCACTCCTTCATAATGGGTCAAGGTCTATATAAATAAAACATCTCTCTCTCTCTCTTCTCTCTCTCTCCACACACACACACACACACACACACACACACACACACACACACACACACAAACACACCACACACACACACCAACACACACACAACACTCACTCTCTGTCTGTCTGTCTGTCTGTCCGTTTGTCTGTATCTCTCTGTCTCTCTGTCTCTCTTTCTTCGTGTCTTCTTCTTCCTCCCGTATTTTCGCACTCTATCTCTCTCTTTTGATCTGTTTTCACTTTTTGTTCTCTTTATCTCCATACGCTCATTTAATATAAAAAAGAAGAAGAAAATAAATCGGTGCCAGGAGTTTGAAACCGTAATCTGTGCTTGTTTTTTTTAAAAGTTTTATGCGTCCTTTCTCGTAAACTGGAAAAGAAAAGTATGATGTGAAACGTTCTGATCTAAGCCGTCAGCATTTATTTCGTTTCTGTCCGCCAAGCACAAAGTGACAGGTATAGATGTTCGTTCGCTTTCTCCAGACTTACTTCTTCATGTTTGAAGAACAGACCCACAAACGGGAATATGGAATATGCGATGACGGTGCCTATAGTACCGTGAATTGCCAGTCTGGTGGTGGTTTGGCTAAAGGCCAAAATATTGGCAAGAAACCCAGTGAGTGCTGATGAAAAGGTTCTGGACTTGATACATCGACGACGTGTTACTGCTGAGATGAACTGGCCTTTGGGTGTCAAATAAATCAGCTCCATCAAGCCATAAAATCATTGGACAGTACTCAGCAAAATGCATGACGTTTTTAGACTATCCTACTCAGATTGAGATTCAATGAGATCTAATCAAACTGAACATGAAAGCACCAGATGTTCAAGCTTACCTCCATCGTCAGTCGTCCTGATAATGCATCTCCTAACTGACTAAACTTTGCAAACACTTCATTGGAAATTATTACCTGTGTTTTAAGACGAAAAGAAAGAAAGAAATATACAAAGAAACAATAAACAAATGACCTTGTCTTAAGAATCTCAGTCATTTTTCACCACGAGGAAAACAAATAAGGATAACTCGGGAAGACCCCTCGAGATGCAGAACAATTTCAAGAGTTTGAACTCACCTGAGAATTGAGAAACCAACAGTTGATTTCCATTTGGGATGTATTTCAACCCAAGCAATCGCGCATGTGGTGATTGAATTACTTGCCAATTGTAGATGTTGCACAGCGTGAGGATGGCGGTGCCTATTCTTCTAGTCACAGGAGAAAGATACTCCAAGAACATTCACAGTCTTTCTGTGCTGTCTTCACTGCCCCAAGTATTATGACAAAAAAAAAAGAAAAGAAAAACAGCCCTGTACGGCTGTGTGCATATGGTCGCTTATACATTATTTGGAAACACTGTTGAAACTCACACTTCTACTGCAATGTATTGGTTGAAATAGACTGCTCAAGATCTTATGAGGTTTAAATCAGAACAACACAGTCTACGTACTCATTTGCCATCGATCCATCAGAGCACAGCCAGAAACGGCCAGAGCCATGAATATGAACATAAAGCTCGGCTCGCGTATAAACAGCAAAATATAAATTGTGATTCCAAAAAGGTTCCCGTCCAGTTTTAAAACACCAGGAAGTCGAGTCGTGCACCACCAACAGCGTTTAACAGCTGATCATGTATAGGGTATTGCATGAACATAATGCCAATTGGGAGAAACTCACTTCCATTGACAAGGCGTTGTCTTATGTCAGTCTGTACAACACGTCCTTCTACTTACTAACCTCAAACGACTGTGTTCATCTGACCAGATCAAGATGATGTCAGGAAAGAACAGCCAGACACTGGAAGCAGGCAGAAATGATCCCCGTGATCACCCCCAGCCAAGAGCTGTCTTCCCGATCAGTCATTTGCTTCTCAACTCTTCATCACTACAAAAGCCACCCTTTGCATTCCAGAGCAGCTTCCATTATTTACAAAAAAAAAATAAAGAAGAGTGAAGTAGAATGCCAGATAAATGTTGTTCACACAGCAGAATGAATCACGTTGGCCACCGATTAGCCCCTGTTGTCTCGGGAAACAATGGGAGTGTGTCATCGTCAATCGCAGCTCATGCTGCTGCTGCACAACTCAATTCGTTAGTGACATATCTCACCGCAGCTTTTGCAGGCAAATGCCATGTCTGGCTGGTCTGATGATTACACAGTCTCCTGCTGGCTGCACTCTCTTCTCTCCTATCACTGTTGGTTACAGTCCTTGTCACTTCTCTGCATACGAGCCCTGATGGCCTATCTCCATTGCTACAGTCAGCTGTCAAGACTTCTCAGCCTTTTGGTTTAATAGCGATGGTCTGTATGTCTTGTTGTAGCGTCCTTGAAGCAATATGTGGATATTTCAGCCAGTCTGGTGTAAGGAGCAAGTTTTCCACAGAGCACAAGCTATGAGATTCAGACACCATCCATTCTGCTGACATGAAGTGCTAACGAAATCTGAACCTTGAAAAATGATTGTACAGTTCGCGATGACCACCGCTTCTTCGAATCAAACGATACAATTTATCTATCTATCTATCTATCTATCTATCTATCTATCTATCTATCTATCTATCTATCTATCTATCACAGTGTTATTCATTTGTTTACGCTTGAAGGTACAACAATGAAAAATCTCTCATAACGTCTGTCCAACAAAGATCATCCAAAGTTAAATGGGGTGGCAAATAGAAATGGAAATCACATACAAAACGCGAACGAAATGGACTGATTACATCGAACACTTCTTTTTCACTTGTCCGACAGTCAGAGCAGTGTGAAACGTTACTGAGGTAAACAGCAGCACTGTCCTAATGACAGATGATACTGCGATTCGTAGATTTGCTACATTCATTTTCCAGCTTAAAAAAAATCTCATGAGCCACTTGAACACCGTAGCAAATTGTTTATCCGTAAAAAAATCGTAAACAAATCCGTCTGACTGTTATCTTTGAAAGGGATTATGTCTCGGGCGCAAAACGTTTAAAGCTCGAGTACGATGACATCAGTAGAAAGTGACACTCTGATTAATGAGAGAGAGAGAGAGAGAGAGAGAGAGAGAGAGAGAGAGAGAGAGAGAGAGAGAGAGAGAGAGAGCAGTAGAAAATTACAGTCCGATTAATGAGAGAGAGAGAGGGGGGGGGGGGGGGGGGAGAGAAGTATGGCCGTATCTTGAATGAAACTGAGGCGTGCCTGGTAATACAAACCAAAACAAAGAAACAATGCTAATAAGAATGTTTAAAAATGGAGTCCAGTAAAAACGTAATTACATGAAGGGGGTTGCGAGGAGGAATCAGGGGAGAGGGAGGGAGGGAGTCAGAACATGATTACAAAAAAAACAAACGAACAGCTAAGCGTGAGCTGTAAACCTTTCACTGGCAGCATATGAGAGACAATCGCGCTTTGTTTAAAAGCAGCCACTTGTACGGCCTGTCTAGAGTCGACTTCTCTCCCTTGACTGGGACTCTTTAGTGGAACCCGTATGATCGTGTAGCTCCACTGTCGGTATCAAAGGGAGATGTGTCTGCCTGTATGTCTGTGATGTTTTCGGAACCAAGGGGCACTATTACAGTCTGTAAGCTGGGCGTTTGACACCACCACGATTAGACCCCTAATGTAGCTTGCAGACGATCACAATGTGCAGCAACCCCCCAAACGGAAGGTATGAATACACAATTTTATTTGAGAACAACGCAACCACAAAGTATCATTTTTGCCTAACCTGTTCCCAAAAGGAGGCTTGAACCTTTCGGTATGAAAATATAACACAAATTACTTGGTTGGCTCATCAATGTTCTCAAAGTAGCACTAACTAATTATCACATAATCTATACAACACTAAACCTATCTCACAACAACGATTCCAGTCATGACATTAGACTTCTCTAAATTAAAAGGAAAAAAGGACACCAAATTCTATAAATCAGCTTTCAGGTAACTTTTAACGCACTAACTAATTATCACATAATCTATGTAACACTAAACCTATCTCACAATAACGATTCCAGTGATGATATTAGACTTCTCTAAATTGAAAGGGAAAAAAAGGACACCAAATTCTATAAATCAGCTTTCAGGTAACTTTTAACAATGATTGTCGTTGATGTCTTCACCTATGAGGCAGCAATGACACAAAACCATCCGGGTATTACTTTACCACTAAATAGCTCGTGAGAGAAACAGAGCTTTTTTCATGTTTAGTCCGTCCATTTCAAAGGAAACCATCGTGTCGAAACAGCTGTGTGTTAAGTATCCAGATCCCGCTGTTCGGACAACAGACCAAATTGTTACCCTCAGAGGAGACTGAATTTTACAAAGGAACGTTAATCAGCTTCCCCTAAGACATGTTTAAAATACTATCAGAGGAGCATGCTTCTCACTGACAAAAAAAAAAAAAACTTCCAAAGTTTACAGACTCTTAAGGTACTATCAATTATTAACACAAAGCATGCTAATCGACTCACATTTTCACTCGTTTATTGTCAAACAAGGCATGTTGATAGGCCCGTGCATTCATTCACTTATCTTAATACAAATCATGTTAACTCACCCGTGCATTCAGTTACTTATCTTATACAAGCTAGCTTACTGATCCAACAATGATTCATTTATCTCACTACAAAACTTACTAATCGACGGTCACATTCATTAACTTATCTTAAAACATGATAATCGTCCCATATATTTGTTTCTTTATCTTAATGTATAGCATGCATATGGACCCACACATGTATTCACTTATCGTAATGCAGCGCATTCCACTCGAGCTATTAATCTATCCATTTAGCTTAATACAATGCATACTGATCAACCCATAAATTTGTCAACTTATCCTAATACAAAGCATGCTTGTCAACGCACACATTCATTGATTGATATCAACAAAATGCGCCCCACATTCTAGTTAATGTTTCGTTTGTTTGCCGCTGGAAGACAACGACAGAATCTGAATGTAAACTTTCAAATGCGTGGATGAAAATGGTAGCATATACCACACAATCTTTTGTCTTGCCATGTTTATCAACATCTTTGAACAAAGGTTTTATGGTATATGCGTGTGTGCCATATGAATGACTGGCACAGTACCTCTTCTCGCCAAACATGTTTAACATTTGTTGCGCGAAACTTTCGAAACTTTAAACTCACAGACGTGATATGAACATCAACAAGCCACCAACAGGACCCAAAAAGAACAGGCAAGGCCCGTTAAACAAGCAGGTCACCCAGCGGTTATTGAACAGGTGGAAAAACAGCAGTATGATCCAGCTGAACAGACGTGTCCCCCTCAGCTGAGCTCGTACAAGTAGGACAGGTGCAGGGGGCTGGCAGGATGCTAGATACTCTGAGCGTACCTGAATCAATAGAAGAGCAGCAAGACCATGCAGGGCTGGTGGGCCCTTTTAGCTTAACTGTACATGTAAAAGACCCATGGGAGCCGACAGGACTGATGGATCCTTTCAGCTGAACTGTACATGTAGAGCCATGGTGGCCGACAGGACTGACAGGCCTTCTCAGCTGAACGGAACAAGTCAGAGCGAGCAGAACTACAGAGGACTGCTTGATATTTTCAGCTGAGCTGAACAAGTTGGGGAGCCGCGGCATCCCTGGCAGACCCTTCCAACTGAACTGAACAAGTAGAGATTCACGGAACCCGATAGGACTGTTGCGCTATTCCAGCTGACCTGAACAAACGGGAGAGCCTTGGGACCATAAAAGACTGGTAGACCCATTCACCTGAATTAAGCAGGTTGGTGAGCCGTGACCAGAAAAGACTGGCAGACTCATTCAACTGAACTGAACTGGTTGGAGAGCCACGGGACCAGAAAAGACTGGTAGACCCATTCACCTGAGCTAAACAGGCTGGACAGCCAAGGGACCAGACTGACAGGACCGCTAATCTGAATTGAAAAGGAAGCACTATAGCAATAAGGCACCACTGAACCGGCAGGCCTCCTCAGCTGAGTTAGGACAGGAAGGACAACAGCGGAGAGACA
>CM065724.1:76110852-76140852 GCA_033310375.1 Conus canariensis
ATCCCGGGCTGAAATATTAAACAAGGTTAATATTCCACAGAACCCGCGATGCCCACGCGATGCTTCAGCGTACATCCTCCTTCTCCCAAGCTGTATTCCTTATACTCATTTTTCTACTGGTGTCAGGCTATCCCTACACCCAAACTCAATCCCCAAAATATCATTTAAAGCACTTAAATTGTTAAAGTGACCCGAAACCCAATCTTGCACTTTAAGTATCTCACTCAAAGTCCCTGGCGGACACTCGACACATGCACACACACACAAAAAAAGACACCCTCAAAAAAAAAAAAAAAAAAAAAAAAAACGGCTATACAGTAAGTGTTTTTTTTCAATATCACCACGTAAAAGTCTGTCTCTGATTCACTTCGCCCTCACATCACTGTACCGACAAACACACCCCACACACACACACACACACACACACACACACACACACACACACACACACACACACACACAAGACCTACACTGAAGCGCTTGAGACGAAGCAGCTGGAACAAAGTAATGAATAGAAGAGTCCGGGCCCCTACCTACAGTGCACCAACTACACCACTAACAATTCACACGCAGATGATGTACTGCAGTGAGCCCTTGAGTTGCTTGCTCACCCCGAAAGAAGGATAGAACCGAAGCTGGCGGAACTGCAAACACTAAGACTGCAGAAGACGAAGTTGGCACCCAGTCCAGAACACACCCTGCCGGATCCAGGTGCGTCTCCACTCCAGGCAGAGGAATGGGCAGGGATGACAGTGGAGGTGGAGGTAAGACGACCCCCCAACCCGAGAGGCCGACCCTCATGGATTAGCTGTGCAGGGGAAGGTAAGGAAACTCGCCGGAAACCTTGGTCAAAACAGGAACGACACACACTGTACGACACCCTCAGTCACCGGGACACTGCCAGACAGCCAACGCCCTGGTAGATGCAGAACCTGTCACTGAACACCGAAACACCGTCAGTCAAAACACAAGTAGCCATACCTTCACAAGTCGGTCGAGGGCATACCCACAACCCCTGCCCCTACGGCAGAAATAAACTTGAGCACAAGGTTAACCCAACGTACTAACTTGCAGACACACGACGACACTCCGAATTCACCTCGGAAACTCACAAGACAGCACTCACATGCACGGAATTCCCCCATCACATCGAAGAACTCCAGTTTCACGAACGTTCGTTTACGCACGTAAAGCCCACTATTCCGGCGAGTTTATGCGTTCTCCTCCTTCCCCCCTCCAAGAGTTGACAGGTAAGCATACTCCCGACAGGAATCACGCACTTCATGTCCACTGCAAACCTGGGAATGGATGGGCCACACTCCACAATTGTCATTGATGCTACCTGTATCAGTTCGTGCGTGACAATACCCTTCCCCCAAGATTTAAAGTATACCTTTAAATAAAAACCTGAAGGAACGTACGCACAAGTCCTTAGTGTTACAGCATTTGAAAACAAGAGTAAACCCTCTCTTCCTCCACTGCTTTAAGCTCTCGGCACAGACCCCTTATTCCATTCGACTCAAGAAATCTGCAACCACATTCTCACGTCCCGGAATTGGTAAATGGCATACGGGCGGCGTGCAGAAACAATCTTTCAGCTTCTGGAACGCCTCCTCACTATGTCCACTCCTACCCTGTCATATGGTTCTTGCATACGAGGCATCTTGACGAGAGGTACCGGTCTGACTCGTCCTTTATCCAAGGTACGCTGGCCTTTAAACATGACTTCACATGCCTGCCATGTCACCACACATCCCAGGCCAATAGAAGTGTGGGAATATTCTCTCCTTTGTCTTGTTACCCCCCAAGTGTCCAGCCATAGGAATATCGTGTCCGAGAGTTAATATGGTCTTCCTTAGGCACTTCGGCACACAAACCTGGGTTGCTGTTCTGCTCTCACTCTCGTACTTGCGCACAAGAACTCGGTCTTTCCACAAGTAGGAGACCCTATTTCCGTGAGGATGGAACACTAACTTTTCCTCTGCAGCTTTTCTGGCATGTGCAAGGCTATCATCCTGTTTCTGCCCACGAATCAGGTCGTCGTTCGAGACAGCCATCACTTGCTCCTTTAATGACAAAGGTTGAGCAGGATTGTCCTGGGCCTTGACCTGAGCACGAGTCAGCACAGCGACCTGAGGACGTATCTGATCGCTGACATTCTCCGAAGAGTTTGTCTTCCTGATGGGGTATACTGGGACTCTCTCAGGATGGTGCTCTCCCTCACGGCATATGTAATTCCCCACCAGCACCTCCACAACTGGATCCTCCATTACTAGAGCCTCAATCTTTCCCTCAAAGTACGGCGTGTCCATGTATAACCAGACCACGGGTAGTACGTTACGACACCTGGATTCAGCCAATACAACCGTTTGAGTCCTCCCTGTATAGGCATCACACGGTACCAACCTCGCCGCGACCACGGTCTGCGATGCTCCTGTGTCTCTGATACCACTTGCCCATGACTATCCGACCCTCACCCTACATCTCGGACTGCAAGGTTTCCGGGAGCACGGTACACACAGCGTAGGGGTAGCCTCTGAGTATACTGGTTCTCCAAGACATGATACATACTGGATAGCTACACTCCCAAGATTCGGACAATTACACTGGACATGGCCTGGCCGCTTGCATGCGTAGCAAATCACCCCTTGCCTAAGTGCCCTTTCTGGTGCAGCACTGATCGCTGGCTGAACCCCACTAAGTTTACTCTCTTCCGCTATCCCCTGGTCCTTCTTTTCGCTGGAACTGCCTTGATTTTTACCCCTTAAGTGGTTCGATTTGACCTCATGAGTTCATGAGTATCACTTATTACAGATGGGCCTCTTCTGCTTTCTCGCCCTATCCATCATGCTTCTGCTAGCCGGGTTGCTTCCAAGGCCACTGCTTCAGCATTCTTAGGACAGGCTCGACGCACTTCCGTGGCAAAGTCAGGAGTAAAGGTTCCATACATCTGTTCCTCGAAAATGATATCTTTTAAGTCCTCAGCTTTGGTTTCATCTGTCCCGGCTGCAGCACACCACAGACTGAAACAAGACTTTAACCGGTCCAAAAACTGCCGAAACGTTTCCCCTACATCCTTCTTCAATCCCCTGAACTTCTTCCGGTATGCCTCAGCGTCTAAACGGAAATACTCTAGTAGTGCTTTCTTCACTTGGTCGAAACTTGCAAGATCAACCGCATAAAGTCGCAGAACAGCATCTCTCGTCTTCCCTCTCAAAAGAGCTATTAGTCTAGAGGACCATGAAGTTCTTTTCCAGCGGCACAACGTGGCAACTTGCTCGAAATGAGCTAAATACATGTCCACGTCATCAGTATCTGCTAAAGGATCAATTACTACATGACTTGTTGTTTCCTCTTCAGCCCTCTCTCTCGCCTCCTTTAACCCTTGCTCTTTCAGTCTCAACTTCTCCTGTTTCAAAGACACGATCTCACTCGCCCGACGTTGCTTGAGATCCAACTCTACTTTCCTTAATGCTATGCCATCCTGGTCGACTTTCCTCCTGGCATCCGCGTCCTCTTGTCTGGTAGCCATCTCTTGGATCTCTCTCGCCTTCTGTAAAGCAATCTCATCCTCTTTCTTTCTCTTCTCTGCCAAAAGGATAGCCAACCTGACAGCAGCTTCCTCTTCCTCTCTCCTAAGCTTGGCAGCAGCATCGTCTTCCTCTCTCCTAAGCTTGGCAGCAGCTTCCTCTCTCCTGGCAGCAGCTTCCTTTTCCTCTCTCCTAAGCTTGGCAGCAGCTTCCTCGTCCTCTCTCCTAAGCCTGGCAGCATTCCTCTTCCTCTCTCCTAAGCCTGACAGCATTCCTCTTCCTCTCTCCTAAGCCTGACAGCATTCCTCTTCCTCTCTCCTAAGCCTGACAGCATTCCTCTTCCTCTCTCTCCTAAGCCTGGCAGCATTCCTCTTCCTCTCTCCTAAGCCTGACAGCATTCCTCTTCCTCTCTCCTAAGCCTGACAGCATTCCTCTTCCTCTCTCCTAAGCTTGGCAGCATTCCTCTTCCTCTCTCTCCAAAGCCTGACAGCATTCCTCTTCCTCTCTCTCCTAAGCCTGACAGCATTCCTCTTCCTCTCTCTCCTAAGCCTGACAGCATTCCTCTTCCTCTCTCCTAAGCCTGACAGCATTCCTCTTCCTCTCTCCTAAGCTTGGCAGCAGCTTCCTCGTCCTCTCTCCTAAGCCTGGCAGCATTCCTCTTCCTCTCTCTCCTAAGCCTGACAGCATTCCTCTTCCTCTCTCTCTCCTAAGCCTGACAGCATTCCTCTTCCTCTCTCTCCTAAGCTTGGCAGCAGCTTCCTCGTCCTCTCTCCTAAGCCTGACAGCATTCCTCTTCCTCTCTCCTAAGCCTGACAGCATTCCTCTTCCTCTCTCCTAAGCCTGACAGCATTCCTCTTCCTCTCTCCAAAGCCTGACAGCATTCCTCTTCCTCTCTCTCCAAAGCCTGACAGCATTCCTCTTCCTCTCTCCTAAGCCTGACAGCATTCCTCTTCCTCTCTCTCCTAAGCCTGACAGCATTCCTCTTCCTCTCTCTCCTAAGCCTGACAGCATTCCTCTTCCTCTCTCTCCAAAGCCTGACAGCATTCCTCTTCCTCTCTCCTAAGCCTGACAGCATTCCTCTTCCTCTCTCTCCTAAGCCTGACAGCATTCCTCTTCCTCTCTCTCCTAAGCCTGACAGTTAACACGGCTAACTCCTCCTGCTCCTTCCTCTCCTTCCATGGCATTTCCCGAGCCACCTCGCCCTCCTAACGATTGCTTCCTCACTTCTTTCTGCATCCTCTGCTACATTGTCAGCAATAAACTGGGCCAGTTCTACCTTACTCAACTCTAACTCTATCCCTAGGCGTAAGTAATACTGAACAGCCGGACTGCTAGGGGACACAAACTTAGTACCCCCCGGAGACTCTCTTAACCCAGGCTTACCAGCCGCAAGGGTACGGGACATGGGAGTACCCCCTGGCTGCTTCACAGGAGTCGAAACATCCCCTATCTCATCGATAGACTCAACCGGACTTACGGTACCTTGAGACCTAAGCTTGCGATCGGTTCCTGACGCCATTTCAACAGACTATCAAGTCTCAACCCAAGGAAACCAGAATTTCTTAACCTCAGAACTACCTACAAAAGAACATCCACACTCTTTCAATCGTACAGCGAATATTTCCGATTGTCCACGGGCTAAATAGATATAATTAGTACCTGGCAACTTCACAGTGCCTTTTCTTAACACCCATCTTCCAACACTCCCCGGCATGGTTCAGCTACCGAACAAATCAATGATCAACATTTGAAACATTTCATTTCAACATTTCACGTCATCAAATATTACCGCGACCATCAATACATTTCAACACTTATAAACACATGTAATTGGAAAAGATATACAGAAACACATGCGCACCATTCATACCTCGGTTGCACCAAACCGAGACAGAACAAGATAATGTTACCTGGCAACTATGTCACTAGGATTGCCAAGTAGCCGCGCTTCCTCCCAACTGACGGCGCGCTCCATCCAACCACCCACGCACTACAATTACTATTCCTATATCAAGTTCCTATCCCCAACTAAACACACAACAAATCCCTTTTTTTTTTTTTTTTTTTTGATACCCCAAGAAATTATGTCCTAAATGATCCTAATAGTTACCCTGCAACTCCACCATATTGTCACTGTATAAGACAGTAGACAGGGATATATGTATGAATATACCCCCCTTTATAACCACCTCTCCCCCTTTTACCTGAGAGTACGAACGCCACACAACAAACACACAGACAAGGGAAATATGGTGCACAAACAGAAGGCTTTATTTGCATTCACACACGCAGTCTCACCAACAGAATAGCAGATGAAAACAACAAGATCTTTACATCCAGCACACACACGCAGTTCTCCCCACATGCAACAAAAAAAAGCAAAAAAAGAATCCAACTATACTAATAACACCAATGCGCGACCATCATCACATGGCCCCTTATGCAGTCCTGTGCACGCATGTACTGCACCTTCACATGTAGGGACCCTTCCCTCAAGAGGCACACACCACACACACACACACACACACACACACACACACACACACACACACACACACACACACACACACACACACACACCTCAGCCCACTGAAGGCCAATACTAGAAGGAAACAAGGGTGAAGAACTACATCACCTGGTAATCCCGGGCTGAAATATCAAACAAGGTTGATATTCCACCAAAACCGAGATGCCCACGCGATGCTTCAGCGTACACCCTCCTTCTCCCAAGCTGTATTCCTTATACTCATTTTTCTACTGGTGTCAGGCTAACCCTACACCCAAACTCAGTCCCCAAAATACCATTTAAAGCACTTAAATTGTTAAAGTGACCCGAAACCCAATCTTGCACTTTAAGTATCTCACTCAAAGTCCCTGGCGGACACTCCACACACACACACACACACACACACATACACACACACACACACACACACACACACACACACACACACACACACACACACACACACACACAAACACCCTCAAAAAACAAACAAACAAACAAAAAACGGCCATACAGTAAGTGTTTTTTTTTCAATATCACCACGTAAAAGTCTGTCTCTGATTCACCTCACCCTCATATCACTGTACCGACAAAAAAAAAACTACACACACACACACACACACACACACACACACACACACACACACACACACACACACACACAAGACCTACAAGAAGACACACAAGAAGCGCTTGAGACGAAGCAGCTGGAACAAAGTACTGATAAATCAGAGTTCGGTCCCCTACCTACAGTGCACCAACTACACCACTAACAGTTCACACGCAGATGATGTACTGCAGTGGGCCCTTGAGGTGCTTGCTCACCCCGAAAGAAGGATAGAACCGAAGCTGGCGGAACTGCAAACACTAAGACTGCAGAAGACGAAGTTGGCACCCAGTCCAGAACACACCCTGCCGGATCCAGGTGCGTCCCCACTCCAGGCAGAAGAATGGGCAGGGATGACAGTGGAGGTGGAGGTAAGACGACCCCCCAACCCGAGAGGCCGACCCTCATGGATTTGCTGTGCAGGGGAAGGTAAGGAAACTCGCCGGAAACCTTGGTCAAAACAGGAACGACACACACTGTACGACACCCTCAGTCACCAGGACACTGCCAGACAGCCAACGCCCTGGTAGATGCAGAACCCGTCACTGAACGTCGAAACACCGACAGTCAAAACACAGGAACGATACACACTGGACGACACCCTCAGTCACCAGGACACTGCCAGACAGCCAACGCCCTTGTAGATGCAGAACCCGTCACTGAACACCGAAACACCAACAGTCAAAACACAGGTAGTCAAACCTTCCGTCGGTCGAGGGCATACCCAGAACCCCTGCCCCAACGGCAGAAATAAACTTGAGCACAACGTGTGTTGGTCAGAAAATTTGAGCAACACTCAGAGACACATCCATGAAGTGGATGAAACTTGACTGTGTGGTCCCAGTCTTCCCAATTGATCCCACAGCAAACTAAAATCTGGATAGCAGCTGTTTGGGGAAGAAAAATCTCACAATTAAATGGCTCTGTGAGAATCGAACCCAAGCACTTTTGAGCCATTGCCGCTAGCCGATAATTTGTGATGCACAGGGCAGACCAAAATCACTGACAATGGGTATCACCCACAGCATGACTCACAGAGGTGAACCTTTGAGCGCTGTTATAGGACAGCCGTCGAGCCAACACACTCATTGGCACACAGAGAGAACCCAATCTTCCCTCTAGATGACTGTGACCATCAACAACTATCGACTGGTCCAGTGAACGGTAATGACAGTGCTGAAGTGCAACAATTGTGTCCACTCATACCTGGTAGCACGTGTGATTCTCCAAAAGCTTTGTGATATTCTCATCACCAAGGCCACTTCCAAAGTAGTGATAAAGAAAGGAAATTACTAAAAGGAACTGCCCTGCACAGAACGAATGAATAAAGATCAATCAGTATGCGAGGAAATATTCGAACCGTTGTGCTTGAGGATCCATCAAGAACACATAGGAAGTCAACAGCTAGGGTGCTTAGATCTACCATTGTTGTTCCAGTGTTACCAGTTGTATTGATGCATACAGTAGGTAAGGATTGTGATTAACAGTCTTTGCTTAAATGCAATATCCCATTGATTGACTTGACGATAAAAGGCTAATAAAATATGCCGAGAGGAACAAACAGTTAGGGCTAATAGGTTTTCAGCCACTAAAATGATAACTTGAGAAAAAAAAATACAGAGAAAAATAAATCGCCAGGGTCAGAAAAGAAGAAATGTTGGTTTGACATGCGTATTATTGCATTTTCAGTAGAATGTATAGATCTGTCTGCCATCTATTTTTTTCAGCGTTTGTATGAGAAGACATTCAAAATGAACTGTCCTGGACGTGGTTTAGTTTAATCAAGGCTGCTCGGTCGATAAAATTGCCTCGCGCCTGGGGGGGGGGGGGGGGGGGGGGGGGGGGGGGGGAAACAAACAAACAAACAAACAACACGGTATTTCCAGGCTGAGGTCTGGTCTGTGGTCAGACTTACTCAGTCTGATAAATTATTTACGTTTGCCTTTAAGTGCAGTGGGACTTTGGCTGATTCGTTCCATTTGAAGCGTCTGGGTTGTTCATGTGCAGTGTTCCTACAGTCAGGGTGCAGAGTTTGATCTGCAGATACTGTGCTTTCGTTTGAAGCCAGGTAAGACTCGTTGTTCTAGCTCCTTTGTCGAATGTCCTATGAGGCAGTGTGATGAGTCTGCAACTCTGTTATTTTGTATCTGTGTGTAACACTGGCTCCATCGTGGACCAGAACCTTGTTCTTGCTGTACCTGTTTTGGAATGTACGTCATGTGGCAACGACGAGCTTTCGGATTCCTGGTGGCCTCTGGCAGAAGATGTTTATTGCACGGAATGGATCTTTACCAGAGGAAATTGTTCAGTTTACGCTTGAGAATTAATCAGGGATATTAGAGAGGTCCAGCTGTACATTCAGTCAGGGTTTGCACCCTGACTAGAACCACTCTGACACAAAACCACAATTGCAAAAAATAACGCAGCAATGCTTACACACACACACACACACACACACACACACACACACACACACACGCACACACACACACACACGCACACACACACACACACACACACACACACACACACACACACACACACACGCACACTTCATTTCATAGCCAACACATTGACAAAACAATGACAAAAATTGCTACGGAAACGCACCGGCATTAGGGCATTGACATCCCTTAACATTTTTTTTTTGTCTTGAGGTTTAATGCCACGGTAGAAAAAAAATACATTGGGGAGAGAGAGAGAGAGAGAGAGAGAGAGAGAGAGAGAGAGAGAGAGAGAGAGAGAGAGAGAGAGAGAGAGAGAGAGATGCACACTGTATGCACATTATATGTGAAAACGTGCGATGCAAAATTCCCAACACTATTTTCATTCCGCAGGAGGGAGAAGAAACGCAATTTCAGATCGGTGATGAAAAAAACAACAACAGGGTTTTGCCAACTGACCCTCTAGTTTGAAAAAAGAATCATTACATTTGGACACAAACCTGCACTGAGAAGAGTAAGCACAAACTGCCGATATCTGTTTGCAGCTGCTACCAAAACTCTTGTCTCAGTTTCTGTTCTATCTGGGCTTGACCATGGTAATGCCCTATTTGTTGGTACCCCAAAATATCCGCTCCAAATCCGCCAAAGGTATACAACAGTAACGTGAGCTGAATTTTTAATTCGCCCAGACATGAACATACTACATTTCTTCTGAAATCTTGTACTGGCTACCTGCTGAGTCCAGAATTTAAATAGAATTTCTTCGGCCTGTTTCGCATCTGTCGCTGGCTCTGGCCCCAACTACCTGTCTGACAGTCTTCCTTTCTACACTTGATCGTTGAAAAAGTCTGGTCTCAATCCATATTTCTTCTGTCGGGACAAAGTTCTTTGCCAGTGATATCCGTTCTACAAGTTTCAGACAGTCTTGAATGTTCTCTCATTCATCGTTAGGCAATCTCCTTGTACGGTCTCCCTCAAATCTTCTCTAAAGACCCATCTTTTTACGCATTGCTGACCCCCTCCCCACACACTTTCCCTCCCTTCATCCTTCGTTATATTCCTTGCACCTGGGCTCCAACCCCCTCTGGACGGTTCTTCATCCATTTTATGTATGTTCACACGTTCACAGTGTGTGTGTGTGTGTGTGTGTGTGTGTGTGTGTGTGTGTGTGTGTGCGCATGTGTGTGTGCGTGCGTGCGTGCGTGCGCGTGTGTGTGTGTGTGTGTGTGTGTGTGTGTGTGTGTGTGTGTGTGTGTGTGTGTGTGTGTGATATTCATTCCGTCATTGACATATGTGTTTGCGGTTTTTATTGCTTAGTTATCATCATGATTTGTGTTGATGTGAAACACTTTGGACTCGATCGAGAAAAGTGCCAAACACGTTTGTTGGATTGTTTGTTTGTTTGTTTATTTTTTCCTTATCATCATTACTATTGTTATCTGTCACAGGTAAAAAGGTGACCTGAAACGGTGAAGCTGTAAAAACAAAACAAACAAACGATAAAAAAAATCTTGTTAAGACACTTTATCCATTGTTGTTCATCAGTGTTAACACTGCAGGCGCCTAGAAACTGTAAAGTTAAAAAAAAAAAAAAAAAAGGCACGGCTTCTCAAACTTCGAATTGCTACTGTTACCAATTTGATGTTTAGGCAAGGAGAACCATATACTATATTATGATACAAGAAGAAAGAAACACAACTAGGACCTAAACCTTATTTCTCTTGAATGTAGCAGTACCACATAGAATAATCCAGTCTACCCCCATCCACCAAACCATCCCCATCACCTCCCCCTCTCCACAAAAAAAAAAAAAAAAAATCGACTGCATGATAGTCCTGACATTTTAATCCAGAGACTGCCACGTCACTACATGCCTCAAAACACAAACAAATGAGAAAGAAAGAAACAGATCATCAATAGAAACAACTAAGCACAAAACGCCTTCAATTGTCTTGATACACCTCCCTCCCTTCCTCCCTTCCTCCCTTCCTCCCTCCTCTCTCTCTCTCTCTCTCTCTCTCTCTCAAAATCAGTTTTGTCTGAACGGTAAATTGTATGTTGCTTTCAATGATTTTGAGAAAGCGTTTGACACTTTTGACAGATCATCAATAGAAACAACTAAGCACAAAACGCCTTCAATTGTCTTGATACGTTCCCTCCTCCTCCCTCCCTCCCCCTCTCTCTCTCTCTCTCTCTCTCTCTCTCTCTCTCTCTCTCTCTCTCTCTTTCAAAAACAGTTTTGTCTGAACGGTAAATTGTATGTTGCTTTCAGTGATTTTGAGAAAGCGTTTGACACTTTTGATAGAACTATACTTTGGCCTATTTTGTTTTTAAAAATGGTATGCATGGAAAGATGTAAAATACAGTATGAGCATGTGTGACTGTGTAAAGGCAAAGGTACGATGCGGTGCTGCTTTAACAAATTACATTAATTGTACATCAGGTGTTAAGCAGGGTGATGTTTACAGCCCAGTTTTGTTTTCCTTATTCATTAATGAACTGACTTTGGAGATGGTAAACTCTGGAAGACGTGGTGCCAATGTTGTAAATGATGAAAACATTTTTTTCAGCTTCTTTCTGATGACGTTGTGTAAATGTCAGTAATAGGCCTCCAAACTCAATTAAACAGTTTGCAAAGGGCAGCTGATTCACTCTAGCTGAAAGTACATTTGAGTAAAAGTAATATGATCGTTTTCAGAAAAGGGGATTACCCTTCCTCTAGGGGAACAAATGGACGTATTATGGGGTAAATATGCCTGTTGTATATATATATATATATATATATATATATATATATATATATATATACATACATATATATATATATATATATATATATATATATATATATATATGTTATATTAAAAGCAAGTTAAAATCAAGCTTCTAAAAACATCTACAAATTTGTTTCACGCTGTGCGGTCGTCAGGATGTGATGAGCTTGTGTTGCCAGTGCCACGTATATATATAGCTAGCTGGTTTGCTGTTGTTTTTTTCCCGTGCTACATGTGTTTCTCAGGTGTTGGTTTTTTTCGCTGATAGGAACTTCCATCTGTGTCTGCAATTGTTAACCATTTCTGTTCTAACATTTAGAGTTGCCATCTGTGGTTTACATAGTATAATGTATTTCCGGTTAGGCATAGATTGCATTTTTTTGAAATGTTGTTGTATGATGCTGCTCTTTTTAAAATTTTCCAAGATATGTTGTAGTCTATGTCTTTTTCTTTAAGTTTCCAAATGTATTTACTCAATTCTGTTTGGTTTTTGTATCTTTCTTTGTTGAATGATTGTTTATGGTTTGCATATCTAGTTTTGAATTGGTTTTCCGTGATACCTACATATGTTTCTTTTGCGTTCTCTGATGTTACAGTGGCTTGGTACACAATGTTGTTATAAAGGCATTTGTTGCTTAGGGGGCACTGTTCTTTTTTGGTACAGTTACAAGATTTCCTTTCGTTACCCTCCTTTTTTTCTGTGCTGCTTTTCATTTTGTTTGCTGAATCGATGGCATTTTTAAGGTTCGGCATACATGAATATGATAATTTGATGTTGTTTTTGTTGAATATCTTGAATAATTTATGGTCTTTTGGGAAAGATGATGTCAAGATTTTAAAGAATTCTTTCCCTACATTTGTTTTAACTCTTGCATCATATGGGGGATTGTACCATATGATATTCCTTTTCCTGTTCTTTCTGCATCTTTTTGTATCATTGTCTGGATCGTATCTTAATTTGTAATTGTAGCCACTTGTATGTAACGCCTCTTGGTATTCAGCTGTAGCGTTGTTGAATACTGTTTCGTTACATGACAAATTGGATAGTCTTTTATTTATGCTTTTGGGTATTGTTTTCAGTATGGAGGGTGGGTGATTGCTTTTGATGTTTACATAAACAGGCGTGTCATTTGGTTTCTTGTATGGTTTATATGTGTGTTGGTTGAGGTCTAACGTTATGTCTAAATAGTTCACTATCTTTTTGTTTGCTTCTATTGTGATTTTTAAGTTTTGGTTGTGGAAAATTTTACACAATTCTTTTTTCTTATTTTCAATATTTCTAGGGTTGTCATTCAGAGCGGCAAGGCCGTCATCCCTGTACAGTCCAGTTTGTTTTCCAAGTTTTTTTTGAATATTGGATAACATGAATAGTCCGACAAGTTCGCAAGTTTCGGCACCATCGTATGATCCCATTGTGACATCGAAAGTTGAATTCCTGCTTGTGTTCTTAATCCAGGTTTCATTTTTATTGTGCAGTAAAGTTTTCTTTGTGTGGAAAATGATTTTCCACACAAAGAAAACTTTACTGCACAATAAAAATGAAACCTGGATTAAGAACACAAGCAGGAATTCAACTTTCGATGTCACAATGGGATCATACGATGGTGCCGAAACTTGCGAACTTGTCGGACTATTCATGTTATCCAATATTCAAAAAAAACTTGGAAAACAAACTGGACTGTACAGGGATGACGGCCTTGCCGCTCTGAATGACAACCCTAGAAATATTGAAAATAAGAAAAAAGAATTGTGTAAAATTTTCCACAACCAAAACTTAAAAATCACAATAGAAGCAAACAAAAAGATAGTGAACTATTTAGACATAACGTTAGACCTCAACCAACACACATATAAACCATACAAGAAACCAAATGACACGCCTGTTTATGTAAACATCAAAAGCAATCACCCACCCTCCATACTGAAAACAATACCCAAAAGCATAAATAAAAGACTATCCAATTTGTCATGTAACGAAACAGTATTCAACAACGCTACAGCTGAATACCCAAGAGGCGTTACATACAAGTGGCTACAATTACAAATTAAGATACGATCCAGACAATGATACAAAAAGATGCAGAAAGAACAGGAAAAGGAATATCATATGGTACAATCCCCCATATGATGCAAGAGTTAAAACAAATGTAGGGAAAGAATTCTTTAAAATCTTGACATCATCTTTCCCAAAAGACCATAAATTATTCAAGATATTCAACAAAAACAACATCAAATTATCATATTCATGTATGCCGAACCTTAAAAATGCCATCGATTCAGCAAACAAAATGAAAAGCAGCACAGAAAAAAAGGAGGGTAACGAAAGGAAATCTTGTAACTGTACCAAAAAAGAACAGTGCCCCCTAAGCAACAAATGCCTTTATAACAACATTGTGTACCAAGCCACTGTAACATCAGAGAACGCAAAAGAAACATATGTAGGTATCACGGAAAACCAATTCAAAACTAGATATGCAAACCATAAACAATCATTCAACAAAGAAAGATACAAAAACCAAACAGAATTGAGTAAATACATTTGGAAACTTAAAGAAAAAGACATAGACTACAACATATCTTGGAAAATTTTAAAAAGAGCAGCATCATACAACAACATTTCAAAAAAATGCAATCTATGCCTAACCGAGAAATACATTATACTATGTAAACCACAGATGGCAACTCTAAATGTTAGAACAGAAATGGTTAACAATTGCAGACACAGATGGAAGTTCCTATCAGCGAAAAAAACCAACACCTGAGAAACACATGTAGCACGGGAAAAAAACAACAGCAAACCAGCTAGCTATATATATACGTGGCACTGGCAACACAAGCTCATCACATCCTGACGACCGCACAGCGTGAAACAAATTTGTAGATGTTTTTAGAAGCTTGATTTTAACTTGCTTTTAATATAACAAATGTCGCTCCCACTGTGGTTGAGCACTGTTTTTAAGATTGCGCTGATCCTCAGTACCATTCTCTCTCTCTCTATATATATTATATATGTATATTATATATTTGTTAAAATAAGTGTTAAAAAGGAATATTAAAATACTCTACAAATTTGTTTCAAGCTGGGTGGCTATCTTCAGGATGATATTTGGGTTGCCCACCGCCGGTGTTATATAGCGTGTGGGTACAATTATAAACTACAATACAACCGAGATAACAACACAATAAAAGTAAGAAAAACAGGAAAAGAAAAATCATATGGTTCAACCCTCCATACGACGGGAAACTCAAAACAAACATAGGGAAAGAATTCTTTAAAATCTTAACAACTTCATTCCCAAAAGAACACAAACCGTCAAACATATTCAACAAAAACACCGTCAAACTATCATACTCATGTATGCCCAACCTCAAAAACCTAATTGATGCATCCAACAAAACGAAAATCAACACAGCAAAGAAGGGTGAAGAAAGGAAATCTTGCAATTGCATCAAAAAAGAGCAGTGCCCCCTAAGCAACAAATGCCTTTATAAGAATATCGTATACCAAGCCACTGTGACATCAGAAAATGAAAAAGAAACATACATAGGGATTACTGAAAACCACTTCAAAACCAGATATGCAAACCACAAACGGTCATTTAATAAAGAAAATACAAAAACCAAACAGAATTGAGCAAACACATTTGGAAACTTAAAGACGCAAAAATAAACTACAATATATCCTGGAAAATCATAAAAAAAAGGGCATCACCATACAGCAACATTTCAAAAAGATGCAACCTATGTTTAACTGAAAAATGGCTGATACTATGTAAACCACACTTAGCAACTTTAAACACTAAAACAGAAATAGTAAACAACTGCAGGCACAAATGGAAATCGTTGTTAGTGAACATACCCCAAACAACAACCTGAAAACCTTAAAAAACAAACAAACACCTGCAACCAACCCACACGTGAAAATAGCTGCAATCGGGCCCCACACGCTATATAACACCGGCGGTGGGCAACCCAAATATCATCCTGAAGATAGCCGCCCAGCTTGAAACAAATTTGTAGAGTATTTTAATATTCCTTTTTAACACTTATTTTAACAAATGTTGCTCCCCAAGGGGTTGAGCACTTTTAGAATCGTTTTAGGCTGTGCAACTACATTGATCTATATATATATATATATATATATATATATATATATATATATATATAAAAGTACTTAGGTGTTTACGCTATTAAGTTTCATTTTCGCATGTAAAGATATTGCTCGCAGGGTCAAAAATGCATTGCTCTGCTTTATGAAGAAGTTGTTGAAACTGAATAATGAATCTTTTGTTTTGTTTTTGAAACTGTTTCATGCTCAAATCCGGCCTATGGTATAATATGGGGCTGAACTGTGGGGTCTTGATGCTGCCACTGCACAATACGAAAAGGCTCATTTATTTGCTTAATTTATTTAATTTCTGTGTGAGAGTCAGACAGTCAGACACCTGCAGGCACGACCCATTTCATCCATAACAGAGATCATATTCAGGAAGCTACCAACGAAACAGCATGGCCGCCTATTACCCAGGATCTTACGCTGCAGAAAGCACAAGACATTGTTTCCACCTTGCTGTACAATGCGCTTGCATGGATAACAGGTACATCTTCAGAATTTTCTGTGACCGAGAAAGTACCAGATAAAATTTCTGAGGTGGACAACAGAAAGTTACTGAGCATTGCGCAAGATATCCTACATCTCTCACACAAAGGTAAAATTATCCTGCCAAAGCATTATGCTCTTGGCATGACTATTCGCTATCTGACAGGTTCATCGACTGTTATAAACCTTATGGATGGGTTTGGACATTGCATGAGTCACTCTACAGTGATGGAGCATGACACTGCTCTTGCAGAACAGCAGTTGGCCAAAAAGAAAATGGTTCCTGACGGATTTTCCAAGAAGACCTTTGCATGTTTGGTGTGGGACAATAATGACTTTGGGGAAGAGACATTATCTGGTAAAGGAACATCACACAACACAAATGGCATCATCGTGCAACGACACGAATCTTGCTCATAAGTATATGCCCCACAAAAGGAATGTCAGAACGTAGCAATCCACAGTGAATGTAGTTCATAAATTTACTCCAAAAATGAAATGTCAGAAAGCAGTAAAATCACAATGAATGTAGTTATATGTAGTCCACAAAAGGGTGTCAGGAGGAAGTAACCTACGGTGAAAGGTCACAAAATGATAAATATATGCAACACTTCAGTCAGATTGGTTTTGGGTCAGTGATTTGACCAAACTACTTTTCACATTGTGAAAATCACTCATCCAGATCACTTTCTCCTCTTGAAGATTCATAGTCTTGAAAATATTCAGGATCTTCTTCATTTGCCGTTGGTCTGTTGTCGCATTGAATGCACTGGCAGAGATCAGTGCATGGCATGCCAACATTCAAACAGTCACATCTTTTCCAGCTGCAGCTTTCTTTTTTGCAGCCACACTTACCCAGCTCAATGATGGAGGTCAAAGCAGATGTTGTTCACTGGATGACCAGTGAAACAGATCCCGGTTCTTCACTAAGCCTCCAGCCATGCCCCACTGCAGAAGGCACGGACGTCAATGAACCTAGGCAACGTCGCCAAATCGCTGCCTGGTAATTGGCTCTCCTTGAATGAAGTGTGAGACATTCTTGAGTTGGCGGCAGTGAGTAATCCCATTTGCACGTCATCCTGAAAAAGTTATGCCTGGCTTCATTCACTGAATCCATTGACTGTCTATACATCTCACAAACAAAAGTTTCCAGCTTTCAGATTTGCTTCTGCCCTTAAATAACCTTGTAATGCGTGTTTCCCGTACAAAGATTTATATGAAAAGACAATGGGTATTCAATCTTTAACTGTCTTCGACTAAACTCTCCTGCGATGGCAAAACGATCTCAGGAGTCATTAATTCATTCAAAAGTATGCTCTCCTCTCTCAGCCAAATACGATATATATATATATATATATATATATATATATATATATATATATATCCGCTCTAGGTGTCTATTCTGGTACAGCGACGGGTGTGGCTGGCCAGTCCGACGCGCGGATGACGGTCCCTGTGGCAGAGGGCACAGATGAAGTCTGACGCTGGTTTGTCTGCCTGGGCTGCAGCCTTTCTTCTAATTCTCTTTTCCCCGCGCTGCTGAGCGAGTGTCTCTTCGAACTTGGAGAGACCTTTCTGCACAGTCTCTCTCCAGGCTGACTGTTCGAGGGCTGTTGCTTCCCAGTTGGTCTGGTCGATGTTCAAGGCCTTTAGGTCCCTCTTGCACACGTCTTTGAATCGCAGCTGTGGTCTGCCTGTGGGACGTTTTCCCTGCACAAGTTCTCCATAGAGGAGGTCTTTAGGGATCCGTCCGTCATCCATGCGCACGACATGGCCGAGCCAGCGCATGCGTCTCTGTTTCAGCAGCGTGTACATGCTGGTGCATCTGGCTCTTTCCAGGACAGTGTTGTTTGGGACCTTGTCCTGCCAGGTGATGTTCAGAACGCGTCGTAGGCTACGCATATGAAAAGCATTGAGCTTTCGCTCTTGTCGGGCACGCAAAGTCCAAGACTCGCTGCCATACAGGAGGGTGCTCACAATGCAGGCTCTGTAGATCTGGATCTTTTTGTGCTCGGTCAGCTTGCCATTGTTCCATGCTTTCTTTGTCAGTCTGGTCATGGTGGTGGCTGCCTTGCCGATGCGCCTGTTGCGCTCTGCGTCAAGTGAGAGGGTGTCTGAGATAGTTGAGCCCAGATAAACAAAGTCATGGATGACTTCCAGTTCATGGTCATTGATGCTGATGACTGGGGGAGAGTCAACATCCTGCCCCATGACCTGTGTTTTCTTCAAGCTAATGGTAAGCCCGAAGTCTTGGCAGGCATCGTTGAAGCGAGTCATGAGCTGCTGTAGGTCCTCGGCTGAGTGGGCGGTTACTGCTGCATCGTCTGCAAAGAGGAAGTCACGCAGGCACCTCAGCTTGACTTTAGTCTTGGCTCTTAGTATGGAGAGGTTGAAGAGCTTTCCGTCTGTCCTGGTTCGGAGGTAGATACTTTCAGCTGCAGGACCAAATACGTGTTTCAGCATCACAGCAAAGAAGATTCCAAACTGGGTGGGAGCCAGGACGCAACCCTGTTTTACTCCGCTCCGTATTTTGAAGGCAGCTGATGTTGAGCCGTCAAAGACGACAGTGCCTTTCATGTCTTTGTGGAAGGATCTGATGATGCTGAGAAGTTTGGGTGGACATCCAATCTTGGAGAGGATCTTGAAGAGGCCATCCCTGCTGACCAGATCGAAAGCCTTTGTGAGATCTATAAAGGCAATGAAGAGTGGCTGCCTTTGCTCCCTACATTTCTCCTGAAGTTGTTTAAGGGAGAATATCATATCTATAGTGGATCTGTTGGCACGGAAACCGCACTGTGATTCAGGATAAACTTGCTCTGCAAGTATTTGGAGCCTCTTAAGTGCTACTCGTGCAAAGACTTTCCCAACGATACTAAGGAGGGATATGCCGCAATAATTATTGCAATTGCTTCTGTCACCTTTGTTTTTGTACAGTGTGACGACGTTAGCATCCCTCATGTCTTGCGCTACTTCGCCTTCACTCCAACAGAGCAGAGGATTTCATGCAACTCGGTGATGAGTGTCTCTTTACAGCACTTCAGTACTTCGGCAGGAATACCGTCTTTCCCTGGTGCCTTGCTTGAGGCAAGAGAGTCCAGGGCTTCGTTGAGTTCGTCTATGGTTGGTTCTCTGTCAAGCTCTTCCAGCTCTGGTAGGTGCTCTATGGCATTCAGGGCATCTTCTGTGACTACATTTTCCCTTGCATATAGCTCAGTGTATGTTCTACCCAGTGCTCCATCTGTTGTTCTCTGTTCTCTGTTCTTCCTTACCATTATTATCAATCCACCATTACCACAACCGTCACAAAGATATCACACCACCCCACTAAACTAGACACATTACCCTATCGTATCACAACCCCCCCCTCCCCCCACGCAACCCCTCCTCCTTTTCCTCTCCCATAATCCTCCTTGTCATTTCTGCCCGGCGGCTATTCTCCCTACCACATGGACAACAACAGATGAGTCATTTTCGTTCTTTGTTTGTACTGTCCTAAATGTTAAATGTGATTTATTTTTTTGCCTGAAGAAGACCCAAGAGATTGAAATGCATCGTGTCTTGTCATGTACTTTGTTTGTCAATGTCATTGACGGTAACTAGCACCCTCTCTTTCTAAATTTTGCTTCGTTCTCCGCCGTCAGTCACTCCATTTTGAATATTTTTAATATATTTTCTTACTTTTAAGTTCCCATTCTCTTCATATTCATTTTTTTGTCATTATGATGATGGAAGAATTTTTAGTCTGCACTTGTTTCCCCCCACTACTTAATTGTTCAGCACAATATATATATATATATATATATATATATATATATGTGTGTGTGTGTGTGTGTGTGTGTGTGTGTGTGTGTGTGTGTGTGTGTGTGTGTGTGTAATGGATGTTTAAACGAGTAAAAAAAAAAAGGGAGACAACGATGATAGTCGCTTTATAACTGACATAGGTATGTGGAAAATGTGTCAGCAGACAACCACATTAAAAACATAATCGCCACAGTTTATAGTCAGATTTCCTTTGGTCTCTGCGTGCATGAGTATATTTCTGTCCCTGTGGTCACTGTCTTTTTACATAAAATGGAGAGTCTCTTCAACAAATGGAACAAGTGCCAGTTGTTTTTTTCTTCGCAGGCAGGGTAAGAATCACAAACTGATCTATCACACACACATTCGTTCTTTCACCTTTTTAAAAATGTTCTGTCCGTCATTGTTTGTTTGTTTGTTTTTGCTTCTTGTTTCTTTCATTTACAACGTTTTTTTCAAGACACCCGTTCACATGTTCATTCCCTAGATTTGATCCCTTTCTTTGTCTCCCTTTGTCCTTTGTCGTATCCCACCCTCCTGTTCTAGTCCTTTTGTTTTTATTGTTTTAGAATTTTGTGCAGTCTCGATGAAGGATTTAGTCAATGGCAGATGCAAAATAGCTTTTTTTTTTTAAATACCAAACGTATCCATGGCAGATTTAACATGTTTCTTTATACTAAAGAAATCTATGATCTATGGTAGTGAAAAAACACCTCTACATATTAAACGAGCAGAAACCAAACATCTCTGAACTACTTATAGCATGATCTATATCTGAAGTAGATATTCCTGGGCGCACAATTGATCAAGAAATCACCCATGCCAGACCTGAAACTACCGTATGCCAAGCAAAGTCATGATTCTCAGCACACGTAACACTATCTAAAAATGTCATCCGTTGTATTGTAAAATCTTTCTTCTTCAGACTACGAACAATGTGATCGATGGCAGATGCTTTTCCCACAAGCACAAATTTAATTAAGACTCAAGTTTTCGCCACAAGGGCTTTTTCAGGAATAAGATACTTCACAGACAGACAGACCACTGTTTTCAACATGATTTTTCCTCAACATTACCGCAATGTGGGAAACAATTGTTAACTTGTTTTTCTCTCTCTCTCTCTCTCTCTCTCTCTCTCTCTCTCTCTCTCTCTCTGACTATGTATCTATCCATTCATCATTAAAAAAAAGATGAAGACCGCAGGATCGACGTAAAAGTGAAGAGAAAACAAAAGGTGCAAAAACTTTTTCACCTCAGAGTAAAATTCGTCGATTAAGAAGACAAAGATGCTAAAACAGTACGTTTCAGGTCATAGACCCTTTCTCAACTGCACAGGGAAGGGGGCAAGAAGTAAGAATAAAAGGCTGACTGCTACTCACAGAAAAAGAAAGCAATCAGTGGTAGGAGTGAGTAGAGTTAAACAGTGAAAGGAAAACTTACAGTGGGAGGGGGGTGGGGGTGGGGGTAAGGAAAAAGGGGAAAGTGTATGTGTGTGTGTGTATGTGTGTGTGTATGTGTGTGTGTATGAGCGCCCACGGAAGCATGTGCACATGTCCGCCCGTATGTGCGTGAGTGTGTGCGCGCGTGGGGTCGCGTGCATGCGTGCGCCTGTCTGTCTGTGTGCTCGCACACACACATACACATACACACACACATACACTTTCCCCTTTTTCCTTACCCCCCCCCCACCCCCCTCCCACTTTAAGTTTTCCTTTCACTGTTTAACTCTACTCACTCCTACCACTGATTGCTTTCTTTTTCTGTGAGTAGCAGTCAGCCTTTTATTCTTACTTCTTGCCCCCTTCCCTGTGCAGTTGAGAAAGGGTCTATGACCTGAAACGTACTGTTTTAGCATCTTTGTCTTCTTAATCGACGAATTTTACCCTGAGGTGAAAAAGTTTTTTTACCTTTGTTTTCTATCCATTCATCCATCCGTCCATCCATCCATACATTCATACTACAGTATGACAAAAGATCACTGGCCTTAAAGGTAAACAAAGCAACACTATAAGCCATATGAACACATATCAAACTAAAAGCAACACAAATAAGCTATATGAATACACATCAAACTGAAAATAAAAACGTGAGAGAGAGAGAGGAGAGAGAGAGAGAGAGAGAGAGAGAGAGAGAGAGAGAGACTGTTGAAATAAGATGTTTAGTAATTCAGCCTCTGCATCAATACTGAATGGTGTTTTCATTCATTTTAGCGTTGTCTCCATGTTTTAAAAGTAAAACTATTTGGTGATATTAAGAAATTATGCGTTTAGAGAGGAATGAATGCAACGAGTGGGGCTGCAGGATGCGCGCAGTTTGTGAGGTGGTGACGTCTTTCTCTGTTGGGCTCTGCAGTCATGAAATATGGGCTGGTACACCCATGGGGCCGTTTTCAACGAGGTGCTGTTGTGTCGCGCACGATAATCAAACAAAAACATTTCCCAGGGAGCAATGATGTCCCTTGTCGTCTCAATGGAATAGCCTTTGCATGCCTTCACGCTATGTAAACGCTGCACAGGCTTCAGAGGATGGTACAGGATTGCTCCTGGCTGGTTGCTTTGGTAACTGAGGAAAGTGCTTCTCTAAGTCCTCGATGCTTCTGGTTATCTTTCTCTCTGGTTTGCCTTTTAGCTGACTCTGGGGAAAGCCCCAGTGACGGTGAGGAAAGGTCCACTGACACAGGGGGAGTCCTGCTGACAACAGGAACGACTACGATCACAAGACGGTGTCTACATGCACACTCACACATAGAAACAATCATGTGTCATGTGCCTGGCACGCAACCAAACATCTAACTCCTTTCTTTTAATAAAACAAACCAGGATACAATTTAAAGTTCTCCCCTATAAAGAAGAAAAATACATTTTTTTTCTTCTGCGCCTCACTTCTTTTGGCGCAAGGAGGTTTAAGTATTTCTTTTTTTTTCTTGGCCAATATATCAATTCAATAACACGTCTTTTCGCAAAAATATGCGTTCAAGTCACATTCGCTCACTGCAAAAACTTCAATATAATTTTTCTTTAGGCTACACACACGTCCAAACAATTTATTCTGGGTTCCCTGACCCTCATTCTTATTATTCAAAATATTCTGGGTTTACAAACCCCATTTCCTATTATTCAAATACTCTGGGTTTACAAACCCCATTTCCTATTATTCAAATACTCTGGGTTTACAAACCCCATTTCCTATTATTCAAAATACTCTGGGTTTACAAACCCCATTTCCTATTATTCAAAATACTCTGGGTTTACAAACCCCATTTCCTATTATTCAAATACTCTGGGTTTACAAACCCCATTTCCTATTATTCAAAATACTCTGGGTTTACAAACCCCATTTCCTATTATTCAAAATACTCTGGGTTTACAAACCCCATTTCCTATTATTCAAAATACTCTGGGTCCACAGACCCTAATTCGTATCATTCACAGCACTACATTCTTCCCATCAAATATAAAAAACCTTCTAAGCAGCGGACATCATCACACCACGGGCTGAAAAGGGGCTGTCAGGGTTTCAGTACCAGCTCTTCTGTACAGTTTACTTGCCTTAGAAAGACAAGACACTCTGTTAGTAATCTAAATTAGTCATTTACTTGATGATCGATAGCAGGGTCCACATCTTACATATCGAGTGTGTGACCAGGGTAGAACTTGGAAATCATTCCGACTACGAACAAATTGAGAATAAACGATTTGAACTTTAAGATTGCGATACAAGCTTGTATTGAAACTTGTCAAAATTGTTTACACATCTCATACTCACCCTAGAATCAGTCATATGTAACAAATGGTTGAGAGTTCAACTCTCTCTCCATTCTTTGTAACCTTCTCTCTCGTCGTCTCCTCCTAGCCAGTCTCTTTTCTCCAACAAAGCTGTGCCCTCTCCACCACTGCGTCCGCCAGAGTCACAGGCTGTGCTCTCTCCACCACTGCGTCCGCCAGAGTCACAGGCTGTGCTCTCTCCACCACTGCGTCCGCCAGAGTCACAGGCTGTGCTCTCTCCACCACTGCGTCCGCCAGAGTCACAGGCAGTGCTCTCTCCACCACTGCGTCCGCCAGAGTCACAGGCAGTGCTCTCTCCACCACTGCGTCCGCCAGAGTCACAGGCAGTGCTCTCTCCACCACTGCGTCCGCCAGAGTCACAGGCAGTCTCCTGTTCTTCCTAGCCAATCTCTTTTCTCCAACAAAGCTGTGCTCTCTCCACCACTGCGTCCGCCAAAGTCACAGGCAGTGCTCTCTCCACCACTGCGTCCGCCAAAGTCACAGGCAGTGCTCTCTCCAACACTGCGTCCGCCAGAGTCACAGGCAGTCTCCTGTTCTTTTTTCTCCAACAAATCTGTGCTCTCTCCACCACTGCGTCCGCCAAAGTCACAGGCAGTCTCCTGTTCTTTTTTCTCCAACAAAGCTGTGCTCTCTCCACCACTGCGTCCGCCAGAGTCACAGGCAGTCTCCTGTTCTCTTTTCTCCAACAAAGCTGTGCTCTCTCCACCACTGCGTCCGCCAGAGTCACAGGCAGTCTCCTGTTCTTTTTTCTCCAACAAAGCTGTGCTCTCTCCACCACTGCGTCCGCCAGAGTCACAGGCAGTCTCCTGTTCTTTTTTCTCCAACAAAGCTGTGCTCTCTCCACCACTGCGTCCGCCAGAGTCACAGGCAGTCTCCTGTTCTCTTTTCTCCAACAAAGCTGTGCTCTCTCCACCACTGCGTCCGCCAGAGTCACAGGCACTCTCCTGTTCTCTTTTCTCCAACAAAGCTGTGCTCTCTCCACCACTGCGTCCGCCAGAGTCACAGGCAGTCTCCTGTTCTCTTTTCTCCAACAAAGCTGTGCTCTCTCCACCACTGCGTCCGCCAGAGTCACAGGCAGTCTCCTGTTCTCTTTTCTCCAACAAAGCTGTGCTCTCTCCACCACTGTGTCCGCCAAAGTCACAGTCAGTCTCCTGTTCTTCCTAGCCAATCTCTTTTCTCCAACAAAGCTGTGCTCTCTCCACCACTGCGTCTGCCAAAGTCACAGGCAGTCTCCTGTTCTTCCTAGCCAATCTCTTTTCTCCAACAAAGCTGTGCTCTCTCCACCACTGCGTCCGCCAAAGTCACAGGCAGTCTCCTGTTCTTCCTAGCCAATCTCTTCCTTTCTCCAACAAAGCTGTGCTCTCTCCACCACTGCGTCCGCCAGAGTCACAGGCAGTCTCCTGTTCTTCCTAGCCAATCTCTTCCTTTCTCCAACAAAGCTGTGCTCTCTCCACCACTGCGTCCGCCAAAGTCACAGGCAGTCTCCTGTTCTTCCTAGCCAATCTCTTCCTTTCTCCAACAAAGCTGTGCTCTCTCCACCACTGCGTCCGCCAAAGTCACAGGCAGTCTCCTGTTCTTCCTAGCCAATCTCTTCTTTTCTCCAACAAAGCTGTGCTCTCTCCACCACTGCGTCCGCCAAAGTCACAGGCAGTCTCCTGTTCTTCCTAGCCAATCTCTTCCTTTCTCCAACAAAGCTGTGTTCTCTCCACCACCGCGTCCGCCAAAGTCACAGGCAGTCTCCTGTTCTTCCTAGCCAATCTCTTCTTTTCTCCAACAAAGCTGTGCTCTCTCGACCACTGCGTCCGCCAAAGTCACAGGCAGTCTCCTGTTCTTCCTAGCCAATCTCTTCTTTTCTCCAACAAAGCTGTGCTCTCTCGACCACTGCGTCCGCCAAAGTCACAGGCAGTCTCCTGTTCTTCCTAGCCAATCTCTTCTTTTCTCCAACAAAGCTGTGCTCTCTCCCCCACTGCGTCCGCCAAAGTCACAGGCAGTCTCCTGTTCTTCTGAGAGTACAGACCACTACTCAAAAAAAAAGAAAGAAAAATAGGAACCAACCATTGAAGAGCAAGCACCCTGTTAAAGTGAGCTTTCAGTACGAGTTCAGAGAAAAAAATTCCATCCTTTTTCTTTTTCTTTTTTTTTTTCTTTTTCTTCCCCATGGTGCAAGAAAACTACCATCAGGTATTCTCTTTACAGGGCATGTACGACCTGGTTGAGAAAGTTTGCCTGCGACCGGCGTTGCACTGTTTTCATTTCAACGAAACGGCAACGAGTGGGGCTGTAGGATTGACGCGGCGTGGTGTTGGCGTGTTTCACTGGTGGGCTCTGCAGTCATGAAACATGGGCTAGTAACCCATAGAACCGTTTCCATGAATGTTCTCTTGTGTCACTTCCGGCGGTCACACAATAGCAATTGTCATTGAGGAATCATGTCTCTTGACGTCTCAATGGAATGCTCTGTGCGTGCTCACACCTTATGTGAACACGGGGCAGGCTTTCTAGGGTAGTGCAGGAGTACTGCTGGCTGGTAGGTTTGGCAGTTGAGTACAGTTTTGGTTATTCGGGATCTAGTATTACTAACTGTTGCTTTAGTTTTAACAGTGGCAGCCTCCGTCACATGTAATTTCACAGTATACTAGATTGTGCTTTGATTTACAACAGCATTCAATGCATCTTGATGATCGTGATATTAACCTTCTTAAGTCACGTCGATGCTGAGACTGCTGCTCCCTGCTACCTGTCTGCGGAGAGGAAGACCAGACTGCAGAATATGTGGTCAATAGATGTCCCGTCTGTAAACTATAAAGACAAGACGTGTGACCACCAGACACTCTACTGCTAACTGATTTCTATGTCTGCTTCCAGTAGGTTGAAAAACAATGATCTGTTTATCAACAGAACCTGACAAAGTGTTTTAATAAGGTCTTTTACTGTTGTCGATTTCATGACATTAGATACGTGCAGTTGTCAATTTTGAACTTCTGACGCGAAGACTAGACCATGTGTAAACAGTCTTTTGAATCCCTAGCCTTTTCTCGTCGTTTATTGGACGTTGAGCCACGTGATTAGTGAGAGGAGCCAACTGTTTTGTAAGACGGGTGCGTTCCCGATATGTAAAGCAGACCAGGAGTTGCCAGACAGGATGATACGGCACTTGGTTTGGGCCGAACTGGTAGTTTATTTTCATACTTGGCAGTTGTGAAAGGAAAACCTAGTTTTCTGTGCGGCCAGGGAGTGGTCGGTTTTGACGTGGCGGAGATAGAAATCTGTTGGGGATTCTGTTTGTTACAATATTGATTTCCTATGGTAAGTTGCCAGTTGGGGAATAATAATTGCACAAGGAGAAAAGAAAAACAAACTACTGATGTGATCAATTTAAAACAAATGAGTAGTAAAACGACATTGTGTAATGAGAAGCATTTTGTGAAAGCGTGTACTTGATTTAATAAGCCACATATCGTATTTTGAGATTAATATTTTTGTAAAGATTTCACTTTGTATCCCCAACAATAGGCAGGAATGTGCTGGAAGCAGAATGCTACGAATTCGTGAGCATATGTGTTATTATATCTTGTGTGTAATGTCTTTGAAAAATATAATTCAAGCTTGGTGTTTCTTTCAAGAAAACCTCAGCGTCCAAACATTGGAGTCAACTACCAACCTCCTGAAGCTTAATTCCCGATCTTCTGGTTTTGTTTTTGTTTTTCTAAGGCAATTTTTTTCAAGGCAGCTTTTAATATTTGAAAAATAGAAATGACAAATGAAGTGTTTTGATGTATTGTTGATGAAAAAGAAAGAAATGAGCTGCGTCTGTGGTGTTAATCAGCAACTGACAAAATTGATGAAAAAGTGATTACAACATGTACAAGCGAAAACGCCATTTTGTGCTTGTTTAATGCTTTATGACATGTTTTGTTGTGTTCGGTAAAGGGAGCTCAAAATAGTGAAATCTGGTTTCCCCAGTCTTTCCTTTGGATGAATGGTGCAGATGCGCGCGTATGGAGTAAACATGTCGTATGTGTGATTGAGTGTTTCCAAATGCGATGATTGACAGTCGACACTAGCCTCCCACTACACTTTACGCCATTCCACATCTTATACAAACACTGCGTGCTTGTGTCATACGAATATAACGCTTAAATAACAATGAAATTAAGTCAGCATCATGGTAAGTATCATGATCCAATATGTGACATTTCAACACAAAACTGGGCCGATAACTGAACAACAAACGCAGTGATCGGTAAAGACGTCACTGCTACGTGCGGCATGTCTTACACAGCCAGACACTTAGGATGCCTCCTTTCTGGACTGAGAAAATCCAAGCACTGTTTTTGTGTTAAAGTATTTATGAACCCCATCAGCCATGACAGAAAAAAGAAAGATGTATCCTCCAATGTTCGGTGGTGATATTGGTCAAAACTGGCTGATGTCAATCCATGTTTGCTTTTGGTGAATGTACACTTCCTCAGTCATCCGCCATTGGTCACAGATCTCCAAGATCCTCCAAGCAAATTTAATCAGCTTGTGGAGCCAGTCAAGGATACTAGGGTATTTTTTTATACAGCATAGAAGACATTCTGTTTGGTCCAGGTAAAACTTTGGCTCTGGCTTTCTTAACTACTTCTTGTATCTCATTCAGTGTGACTGGCTTGCCAGTGAAGTTTTCTTTAGCGCTGCAGACTGATCAAAACCCTGGATTTCGAGTGCAATGTTGCTCCAGGGGCGGATATACATCTTCCTGAGATGCTGCTATAAGATCATTTGTCTGCTGTGAGTACGCCCGAATTTCGCTGCTCAAATATTTACCTGAGGAACTGGAACGTGTCTTTGAAAGAGCAAACTTTGGATGTGTTTCTTTTTGCTTCTTCTCTGTCTCGCTGATTCTCTTTGCTTGCAGCACCGTGTGTTCATTTGAGTCTTCCCAAAACTTCTGTAGCCCTTTCTTCGCATCTTCTGAGGCAGCCTTGATCTATTTCTGCTGATTTTGGTTTCTTTAATTTTCTGGATCTTGTTTATTTCTCGCTGGTGTCTGGATTTTGACGGGATGGCTTCATTTTCTGTTGTTTCACTAATATGACGCCTCTGCAGGTTCCATATACAATGCCTCAAAAGATGACGATGGTGTGGTCTGCGTATCATAACCCACTGTCTTGCGACTCTACTGCTTTGTTAAGTTCCCTGTGCATTCTAAGTCCTGGGAAATGCGTAGTCATGGTCTGAAAAAGACGAGAGTGAATCTTTATGTTGGATGTGGGGTTTGTGCATTCAGTGATCAGTCAGATTAATGTGTCAAGAAGCCTCTTAACATGCCATTGTAGTTAAAAAGCCATGTAACTGGTCTCCATGTGGATGAGCGATCTATCAATGAGTACACAGGAAAATAACTCAGAGATACTGGGTGTACCACAGCCAACATCAAACGACCTTTTTCCGGGAATGGTAGCTACACATACACTACTCAAAAAATGCCATATGCTTCACGGTCGTGCTAAATTATCTTCAGTGTCAAAATGTCTGTTTGAACACCATGTTTTGTGGTAAGATGCTTACATTTGTTTCTGATTTCCAGACCACTGGTCTCACTTACGGTAATAGATACGAGGTTGTCATTCTTTCGACATTTGTCAAAACACACTTCAAAAGAGTAGAATACCATTAACTCCCGTAGAGACGACGCCTGCAACTAGCAAGCCCTTCAAAAGAGTAGCTACTCGCATTGTTGGCCCTATCATTCCCTCTTCGTCCCTGGCCCATGTCATGTGTACTCACCACCGTTTATGTGGCCACCCGCAACCAATAAGCCATCATACCCCTGAAAATTAAATGACTGCCATTGTTTGCTCAAACACTCTTTCAGTCTTTTGCCGAATGTAACGCCACACATATCCATTTGGATCGAGTGATTAGTGTGTGTGTGTGTGTGTGTGTGTGTGTGTGTGTGTGTGTGTGTGTG
>CM065724.1:76148352-76210852 GCA_033310375.1 Conus canariensis
CTGAATTAAAATGTATCATACCAAACAGGCAGTGTCCATATGCCGATGCGCGGTAGACTGACTTTTTCATAATACCTGACAACTTGATTAGCACACAGATTCGTGTAATGAGAACATCACTGTGACCACTACAAACCCACAAAAGTCAGATAAAAAATAGAAGCGCGTACGCGCACGCGTGCAGTTAGCTACACAGATGAGATTAGTTTGTCTGTCATCATATTCCTGTCGGAAAAAGTGAACTAAAAGCATTTACAGAGTTGTGCATCATAGCGGACAAAGTGTGAACATGCAGCGTTAACGGCCCAAGAAAGGCAAAACATCCGTTGATACTTTGTACAGCACCGTCAGACTCGAGCTGCATTACAATGAAGAAACAGCCCAGTGGTTCCGCTGTCCCCGTTATAAAGCAAAAAAGGGGTGGGATGTGGATGTAAAGAAAGGTGAAGGGGGAGTCATTTGTATATCAAATTTGATGACATACGGTCTGTGTAATGGTTCCAATGGCTTAGTGGAGGAAGACCGGTTTTGTTCATCATACCCACAAGAAAGGGCCAATGTCAATAAATGACTGAGACAAGCAGAGGGAAAAAAAATAAAGGCTGAATTGATCTTTTGCACTTAAGTCATAGCACGTAAAAATTGACATGAATATAAGAAAAAGGGTGATTTGTCTTATGGAAATATGTCCATAGAGAGGAACAGACAGATGTAGCAACATGGTGTAGTCAGTCAGCACACCAAAAGATTGAAAATCAGGTTCAGATTTCACAAAGCTGTTAAAATGGTGCCAAAAAAGCCTCAATTTAACTTCGACAAAATGAATATGTTATCATCTGAAAATAACAGCAAACACTGTTATTTCTAGGCTTGTAAAACTTTTGTTTTGTTTTGTTTTTATGTATGTATTGATGGGCTTATGTTTTTTTTTTTTTTTTTGTCCTGCAAACTTCCTTTTTTCCTTTTTCGTTTTCTTGTCTTTCTTGCTTTCGTTTTCTTTTCTTTTTTTTTATCTAAAGTGGGGTCACCATCCTCCATTTTTCCCCGCTGCGTTTTTCTTTCTCTTCATTGTCTAACGCTCACTATGCAAAATTTCTGTGCTCATTACTGATGGATATTTGCTTGATGGTTTTAGTGTGTAGGGTATGATACAAAATGTCGGGGGGGGGGGGGGGGGGTATGCACTGATGTGTGGTGTGCTGACACTTTCATTCTGATGTTATAACTTCATTCTAACAAATGAATATGAGTAAATCAATATAAAGGTATCAAAGTATTCGTAGAGTTAAAAGCAAAACAAGTGTGCGTGCGCACACTCTGTGGGCTCATGTGTGTGTGTGTGTGTGTGTGTGTGTGTGTGTGTGTGTGTGTGTGTGTGTGTGTGTGTGTGTGTGTGTTGATTTACACTATACTCACAGAGAAGGGGAGCTTTATTCAAACAAATAACAATAAATAAAAGGGATGTGTGCTTCCCCACTTCCCCCAAAGGTGAAGAAGAAAATCTGTTTAAAGACATCGAGCATAATTTCAAGTGAAAAAGAGCAATTTGGAGAAACATTCAAAATCATCTTGCTAAATGACAAATGTTTGACACGAAAATGGGGACAAATATCCCTTAAAGCGCCAGGAGACCACACAGTAAGAGCCAACTGTCCATGAGTGCATGTTCCCTCTGTTACCAAACACCTATCACTACCTCCCTACATGTGCCTGGTGCACAGACTGGAAGGGTGTCCAGACACAGTGTGCCATTACAAAGACTGTGGTAAAGTCAATGAGGTCATAATTATATGGTATGTAACACTGGATCACCAAGAGGAGATAGTGTGTCATTGCATTGATGCAAGTGCATTATTTGATGATACATCACTTGAAATCCCATCGGTTCAGATGAAGCACACTGAAACCCTGTGTCAGTAATTTGAATTGATTGTATGGATGTGTGGTGAACACTTGGGAGTCACTGTCACATTGATGAAGATGATGATAATGATGATGATGATGATGATGATGATTTATTTATTTATTTATTTATTTATTTATTCATTATTTAGAGTACTATATACAGCGTCTACCCTCGATTTGAGACCAAGCTCTAAGCGCTTCACGATCCATATTTTCCTGTAGGCAACGGGCTGCTTACCCCAACAGAGCTGACTGAATAGCTGCCTGCTGGCGCCACATTCACTCATTTTATGCGTCATTTAGCATGCCAGTCAATCATGTTTTTTTTCATAAATGTTTCCATTCTTCAGGTATATGCTATGTGTATATGTGTCATCAATACCAACAGCCAAACTGGCCTTCTCTTCCAACAGCTGGTGATGAAGCTTCACGTGTGTGCAGGATGTTCTGTGTGCGTCCACACATGGTACCACAGTCTATAATCTCATTCAAAAATGCTGCATTGGAACTGGTCAGAACTAATGTAATTTCTGCAGAGAAAATTCCTCTGTACCCAAACTCCCCAGCGGAGATTCAAAACCGCCGGCCCAGGACCACCAGGATCACAAGTCCAGTGCTCAACCGCCGCCATAAATACTGTCTGGGATAACTTGACAACCCGTTTAAAAGACATTAGTGATATGGCAGACTCAGGGCCAGTCTGTAGTCTGATCATAACACGTGAGACCCACAGAAAGGGAAACAAGTGTCTTTCGGGGCCAGGAAACCAAATGTACTTTTTCAGTCACAAGGAGGAGCAATAATCAAGAGTTACGAGAAGGGACTAACCAAACTCCACCTTCAGTTTGGCGTGAGAGACCACCAGTCACACACAAACGTAGTGGTTCACGAGGTGAATGAATACAAATCTTGTCAGTCCTCTTCAAATAACGAATAGAATTTTTTTAGTGCACTAAGATAATCGACATATTTTCCTGAAATTCTTGAAATGAGCAGAGATGTGACCCAACTTCTGTATCAGAGGCAGAGAAACATAACTTGAGTGAGGGTGATGTTACTGACTCATAGGTTGCACATTGCTTGCAAAAGGTGATCTTTCTATATAATCTCCACACACAGGGAGTTGTTCCACAGGTCCCATTGGATTTTTCTACCAGTCTGCTGCATATTGGATAACAGAGAGGTGTGGTGAAACTACTAAGTTCATGAACTGCGGCATGACTCAGGTGCCCAGATCACTCAGGATTATCTTCAGGAGTCCCTAATCTGTTGAACAATTCCAACAGTACTTCAGATGCAGTCTTTGCGAAAAATGTTCTTCAGAGAATCCGTGTTAAGGTGAAGCGTGTTAACATATAAATGTCTCCAGCCTCTCGAGATGAAGAGAATTGATTAGATCAATGGCCACTCACTCTTGGGGCATATCTACATGAAGCGTCTTCTGCATAGAGACGTCAGGACTTTTCTTCGAGGGACTGTCTTCTGACACAACGTCCTTCTGAACACCTGGCCAGTAAGAAGCGATCTGAGTTTCATCTGCTGTTTTCTTGATGCCCATATGACCTCATGTGTGTCAGCTCCAAAAGAGAACGATGTGGTGTGTGCGGCACCAACACCTTGCACAGAAGTTTATCTTAGTTGAATTTTGTATTTTTGAAAAGCCTGATAAGAACACCTACTTTCTCTTCAAAATATTTTTTCCGTTCTTTTTTTTTTGATAGTGTCTTCACAGTAACGGTATGTATCGAGGGAATGGTCGGACATCTCCAGTTCGATCACTCTGTCTTATCAACGAAGGCTGCGCTATCAGTCACAGTCAGCGCCGCAGTTTCCCATCTTTCTTTGTCTGAGCCTTTGTCATCACAGCACGGCCTCAACGTCACACTCATATGACGAAACAAAAGCAATGTCTTTTGTCTGTTTCTCTGTTTCCTTGTGAATGTCTGTTGACTCTGCTTTGCCCTCTGGGTTACAGACATTTGTCCTGATAGTGATCTCCTCCAGTGAGAGGTCGTCCCCAGCCACAGTGCTCAATTCCCCTTTGTAGTCTGGGTTCTGGATTATCAGCAGCTCCAGCTCCCTTGATGGTGCTGGTACTGAGGACATCGTTGGGTGTAGGTGAGCAGATGGCCAAATTATCTTTTGAAAATCAAGGCATAGCTACGCACAGTAGACCTGTGGGCCTCTTCACAGTGCTTTCTGCTAAAATAAGAATAGTGTGGCTTACAGCGTACAGGTCTTCAGCGACGAATTCCTGCTTTTCGTCGACTTCAATGCATCCAGTGTCTCTCGAAAAACCCACACGTTTATCAGCAGTACGTTCTTTGATTGCTAGTACATTGTTAGTTGTTGGCTCAGCTGCAGCACTGCTTACGACGGGAATCTTCTTTCAACGTGCCAGAAAAGAGATGTCAAGCCTTTAAGCACAATTTTGTATTCTCAGATCAGGGTTTGGTTTCCTTCATAAGTGCGTATAATTGTGACCATCAATCTTTCCTGCAGCTGCTCTGAACATCACTTGGCGTTCTATAACAATAACGATGATACTAATATCAAGAACAGCGACACTACTATTACTACTGCTGCTGCTGCTGCTGCTAACAACAACAACAACAACAACAACAACAACAACTACTACTACTACTACTACTACTGCTACTACTACTAACATAGCATTTATCAAGCGCCTTGCCAAAGGTTCTAGGCACTGACAGTCCATACTCTCGTGTACGCAGCGGGCTGCCTACCTGGGTAGTGCCGACTGCCGGCGCTTCGTTCAGTCGTTTCCCATGTCATCCAGTCAATATCGTTCACTCAGTTTCCTTACTTCCTTCATCCTTTCAATATCTCACGCAGGGTGGTTGCTATGTGTAATGTGTCATCAATATCAACGGCCAGATCTCCTTACTTCCTTCAGTCTTTCAATATCTCATGCAGGGTGGTAGCTGTGTGTAACGTGTCATCAATATCAACGGCCAAATCTCTGAAAGCTGGTGATGGGATGTTACATGTGTGCAAGATGTTATGCGTGCATTCACACACGGAACCTCGGTTTACATTCTCATTCGAAGGACTTTTTTGGAAATTGGGTTCAGAACCAACGTTTACTTCGAGGGAACATCCCCTTTTAAAGAAACCGCCTGGCAGAGATTCGACCCAGCAACCCCAGGATCGCCCCCCCCCCCCCCCCCCCCCCCCCAGCGCTCTACCAACTGTGCTTTTCCGGCCCCCAGCTTCTGTCTTGTCGATGGCCTTGGTCTTCTCGTCTATTTTTTACACGAAGAGTAAGCTCAACACTTGAACTGTCTGTGCACAGCACAGTTGCTTTTGGAGCATTTCACTTGTTTCATCCTTTCTCTCTCGTCAAATGTAAGTCGCTCAGTTGTTGCTTGCGAGTGTTTAGCTTGAAGAAGGCTAATTGGAATCATTTGCTGCAAATATTTCCAAGGCGCTCCAGAAATTTGACATTCTTCAAAGTCAAGACCCAGTAGAATCTCTCTAGCTAATACTTTGATTAAGTCTGCAAAAACCTGTATTCCTATGTCTTCCGATAAACTCCAACTGCCTTAAACATCTTGGTTTAATTCTGACTGCCAACAAATCTCAGGCGTATGCAAACGGGCTCAGCATCCGTTATTCTAAAGACCTTCATTTCCCAACGCTCGGGCTCATCAAAAACACTTTGCCAAAACAAGACACATTTTAAAAATTGGTCATGGGGAAACGTCTACTCTGGGCTGACATCTAAAACATCCAGGATCTCAAACATCATCAAAAACATCAACGGTAACAACACCAACCGTCAATTCATCACCTGAAACTTGCCAATGCTCTGATAACTGATAAACAAGCTGTTGCCAATCTGCTGGCCTCCACCATTCAGCAGAACTCATCATCCACAAATTAATTTGTAGCCTTTTCTATAAAACAAATACCTGAGAGAAAAATATTTATACAGTTCATTACAGATAACTCTGAAGAGTACAATCTACCTTTTTCAATCGATGAACTAAAATCAGCTCTGCAAGCTTGCAACGATTCTGCTCCTGGCCAGGAAGATATTCATTACCAGCTTTTGAAATATTTCTCAAAGAGCTGTCGTCTGACCCTTCTAAAAATCTACAAATATGTCTGGACCACAGGGTGCTTTCTGCCCTCCTGACGGAAAGCCCTGGTAATTCCCATCCCTAAACCTGAAACAAAATACCTTACCAACCCTTCAAGCTATCGTCCAATAGCTCTGGCCAGCTGCCTCTGCAAGCTAATGGAAAGATGGTCAACTCCCGCCTGATGTGGAAGCTGGAAACCGATGGCCTTTTGGCCAATGAACTGTGCAGGTTACGGAAGTACCCTTCGATCGTTGACCATTTAGTCCGTCTTGAAACCACCATTTGCAACGCCTTCATTAATAAACAACATGTGGTTGCTATCTTTTTTATCTGGAAAAAGCGTATATACCACTCCGAAATCTGGAATTCTTATGGATCTTCGTAAACTTGGTTGTTGTGGTCATCTGCCTTTATTTATTCAAAGCTTTCTGGTTGATTGGCAGTTCTAAGTCCGTATTGGCACCACGCTGTCTGACGTACATGGGCAAGAGTTGAGTGTACCCCAAGGGAGCATTATTTCACCTGCTCTCTTCAATATGAAAACCAACCATATTGTCAGTTCAGTAAACCAGGGTTCCGAGTCCCCTTTGTTGATGACTTCGCACTCTACGCAGTTGGAGCCACTTACGCCAGCGTACAGCGTCAACTCCAACTTTGTGTGGATAAAAGTCGACAGTGGGAAGAGGAAAACAGATTTACCTTTTCAAGCACCAAACCACAGTGTATTCATTTTCACAATTGTCGTCAGTTCTTAGCCAATCCTGAAATTTGTCTGTGCAAATCCACCATTCCAGCTATGAAAGAAGCCAAATTTCTGGGTGTTATTTGTTCATGTGAAACTAAACTTTAAAAGTCACATCCAACACGTAAAAACTGCTTGTCAAAAAGCACTGAATATTCTGAGAGTTGTGACACACACGAATTGGGACGCTAATAAGAAAACCCATCTTTACGGGGCTCTGATCTCCTCCAAACTGGACGACCGGTTCAAGATTCGGCTAAATCTTCTTACCGAAGTCGGTCCCGTCCACTACCAAGGGCTTCGACTCTGTTTTGGTGCCTTCCACACCACCCCTGTTAATAGCCTGTATGCTGAGGCAGAAGGACCATCTCTCTTGAATCGTCGACTCACATTTAGCTTGGACTACAGTTTGAATCTATCCTCTGGACCCCAACACACTGCATATGACTTTGTTTTTGACCCCAAGTTTCAAAAGAAATTCAATGACCACCCCAGTTCCATCCCACCCTGGGAATTCGTATTCTTCCCCATTTGGACAATGCAGATATAGACCTTGGAGTTGTCTGCGATTGTTCCAAGTTTCCTGATGATCCACCATGTACTTTCTTTACTGCAGAGATCCGGTTTGATTTAGTCTCGCACCGTAAAAATTCCACCAACTCCTTGGCGTACAAGTCCATTTTTTACCGAACTTTTTTGCAAGTTTTCATCCTTCACAAGAATTTTCACCGACGGTTCCAAATCTGAGGAGGGGGTTGCCTCTGCTGTGTATTGTGCAACAGGTCATCCTCAGAGATGTTCTAAACACATTCCCACTATCTCAGCAGTGTAGATGGAGCTAATCTTCACTTCTGAGTTGACAGCCATGGTCCTGGCTTTTGAAATGGTTTCTAAATCCAAACACAAAGATTTCCTCATTTTGTCGGACTCCTTTTCTGCACTGGAGGCCATTGCCGGCCGTAACCTCAAACACCCTCAGCTGCTGAAGTTATTCGAACTGTACAACTCTCTGAAATCAGACGGATGTAACATACGTTTTGCTTGGGTTCCCAGCCATGTGGGCATTCGAGGCAACGAAATAGTTGATCAACTTGCCTAGAGTGCCACCAGGGAAAGGTTGCGTAGATTGCCTATCCCTTACACTGATCTGAAACCAGAAACCCAGGCTTATGTCAAAGACCTCTGGGAAGAGGAATGGGACTCGCAGACAGATGACAACTATTTAAAATCCGTCCAAACCTGAAATAGTTTTGACCATGTTCTCGTGGCGGTCGTAAAAAGGAACAGTTGTGTGCAGTTTGCTAACAGGCCACTCGTTTTATACCCATTTTTATCTTTTAAAAGGAGACGATCCGTGATGCGTTCCATGTCGTGTACTACTCTCTGCGAAACATATCCTCCCACAGTATTTGGACTTGCATGATGTGAGACATAAACACTTTACAGCAGACTCCATGAAAACCATGTTCATAGACCTTTGAATTTCTTAGGATGATCAACATTTGTCATCTGATCTAAGATTTTACGGAGGAAGGATCTTTCGCAACATATCCGATGTGTTTTTGGAAGGTATGTTTTAAAAACGTGTGTGAATGAGCGTTTATTTTAATGACTTTTGAGTTAACTTCAACGCGGTGACAGCCCTGATACGACCCTTTTCGGTCGACTGGGCTGTAAGCAACGTCACCATTGCCATTACTGTTTAGCTTGAGGGCTTGGCGTGCGGCTGTATGCTGTGAGGTAACGCCCTGCAGCTGCTGCCTTAACGATGTTAATCAGTGTGTAAGATTCTTGCTCACGTAGATGAATGGCCACATATTCGGGGCAAGACTGATCATCTGCACTCTGATGATAAGTCTAGACTCCCCTCAAAATCTTCTGCATCACCTGGCAGTTACAAACAGCGTACCACGTAGGCTTCAAGTCTGATGGACTGCTGTGGGCTCTCTCAAACCTCGGATCTGTAGTCACGAAAACGGTGACATATCTTTCCTCAGTGAACTCATGTCTCCTCAGCAAAGCCTTCCTTCACCTGAATATGATGGCAGCCTCTTCACATGAGAGACGGCTATGCACACTGAATGCTGTCCCTGATAATAAGGCATTCACATTTTCTGCCATGGTTTTTAAGTCCATTCAGCTCCAGCAGCAAAATGCTGAGAGCTCTCTACGCTGTCGAAATGATATTTCTTATCAATTAACGCTGATAATATTGGTGCCCATGGACGATCACCATCATTGCCAATTCTTCGGGCAGGAACCCCAAGCTCCAGTCCAAGTCCGAAAGTTTTTAGTGCGAGCTCGTGATGTCTCTACATTTGTTTCCTTTTCGGTGGAGCCTGTTTTTGTGTTCTTTCATTTGTCTTTCTGGTTTTCTTTTTTCCCCTATAATCTCTCTCTCTCTCTCTCCTCTCTCTCTCTCTCTCTCTCTCTCTCTCTCTCTCTCTCTCTCTTATTATTATTATTATTATTATTAATTTTTGTTTTGTTTTTGGCTTTTGCAAATTTCTAACTTGCTCTCCTTACTTTTCTGTCACCTCTCTCTCTTCTCTCTCTCTCTCTCTCTCTCTCTCTCTCTCTCTCTCTCTCTCTCTCATACATAAAAAAATCGAGCATCCTTTTCTTCTGTGTCCACACTGTCAGGCAAGATCAATAATTTCTTCTGTGCCACCTGCCTACAAGATTTTGAAGTATTTTCTTTTTAAGCTGTACGTCAGAGAAACTAGGCACGCAAGGGTATGGCTTGACAGTGAGCGATATACACTTCTATGAGATTTCAAACACATTACATCCATCAGAACAGTATGTTGATAAATTACATTCGCACGTGGCAAACTTCTCAACTAGAGGTTTACTCTAACCTTGCTAATACAAACCTCCACCGTTTCCACCCAGAACACATTATGATCGATGTAGATAAGGTGCTAGATCACATCTTGTGTGACACAAAAGCATGATTACAGCCCCTGAACTGTCAGTTTACTTTCACAATGTGCACTCTTCCTCACTGGAAGTCACTGATGTATATGAAATACAGCAACTTTTCAGACACACGCTTAATCAACATAGAATTCCACAGGAAGAAATTGTGCATTCTTGTCACAACAGTGCGTGTACAGCGACGACTCCAGCTGAAGATCCAATGTCCATAGATAATACTTTTTGAAAGATTATCTGCTTGGCCCCTACATGTTACGACTGAGTAGAATCAAATTCCTGCTTCTTGTTATGTCAGTGAGCTGGACGGGTGGTGAAGATAGATGGATAACAGGAGTTTTAGAGCTGATCTGTCGTTGAATCGATCCGGTCTGAATTACAGTAGTCGATTCACAAATCAATAATATGTAGCCATTGCAATAGTCCCAAAACAAAAACATGCCCTTCTCAAACACTTTGAATTTGACATTCTCGTTGTCTCTGTCATCCATCTCTCATTCTCGCAGTTATTCAAAGGTCAATGAATAGGAAGGACAAGAATCACCACGTGACACAACCAATTAATGATCAAGGAGTAATCGAGATGTATGACCTACAATGGTCAATTAACATGCATGAAACTCTCTACAAGGATCGAGTGCCATCACTTGCTATAACCAATGAAAATGCTCTGAACATTGCAAAAAAAGCCATTTCTGGAAGCTTCTTATACTTCCAGCGTTTTTTGTAGTATTCAAAAGAGACCGCCGGAATCGTTACACAAATTGTGAACACGTCATTAGGTAAACAAAGGTCACATTACACTTCACGCGTACGGGCAGATCTGAATCAACAGATGGTAATCATTATTGAAAATGAAGTGAACTGCTTGTAGCATTCAGCGACAATTCAAATATGATTCTAATCCGTGATATAACGATATGATATCAGCTGCTATAGTAACGACACACAAATTGTCAGGTGTTACTTGGAAATTGACCAGATGGTTTCAATTTCAGAAATCACAAGTTTCTATGAATATAGGAACTTATCAATTACTGAGCTAATTTCGGGCAGAAGTCACGTCCACCTGACACAGAGGTAAGAGCATTACATTTAGTGCAAGAGTGGTACATTTTACATGTGCTTTTCGCATTGAATCCCAGTAGTGTGTGTGTGTGTGTGTGTGTGTGTGTGTGTGTGTGTGTGTGTGTGTGTGTGTGTGTGTGTGTTGCGTTTTGAAAGAACCACCATAAGTTCAGTGCATAGCCTGACTCTAAATCAGAGTAGCGTTTCCTGGGCAAAGGATAGACCTACATGACCCTAATGTACTGCTTAAAAAGAGGCAATAAACAGCACTTCTAGTGCTGAAAATTTGTCAGAGACATTCGACTTGATGAAGGTATATTTCATCTTGTTTAATTATAGTTCTGTTTAAAGACTCAAACAGAACCACTTACGCTGCTTAGTGTCAAGAAATATCATTGTAAACCTATATTGTTATTTTGTTACAGGCTGGTTGCGGTTAAAATACTTGAACACAATTTTCTGATAATTTGTGGGGTTATAGCTGGAACTGAACATTGTGTCACTTCGAGAAGAAGCAACAGACACTTGAAATAAAGCCACACTTTGTTTCATTGCTAAACGCTTTGGAGCTACAGTCGAGTCCTTCATAGAAAGAAAACAGCGAAATATCAACAGGACGAAATGCCACAAGACGAATGGTAGATGGAAAAGATACAAGTTATTCTGACATGGCCATCGGAATTTGTAAAATATTGTGATTTTTTTTACAACCATTCATCACCATAATTTTTTCTATTTTGGCTTATGACTTGGTGTAATATCTAGTACGTAATCTTAGAATGAGCTTTGGAAATGTAAGTAGCCTAATAGTAACTATGCAGTGCAATCTTTCTCCTACCGCAAACCAGTTAGATGCTGTCAGGCTGCTGGTTCACGCACAAATTTTCACACATGCATGCATGAATACAGCCAATACTCCATTACACAACATGCATCCGACTCCATACAAATCACAAGGCGCTAAATACCAGGTTTTAAATGTTCATTTCCCCCAGTACCTCCTCTTCTCCCATGTTCATACACAGCACTGGTAGGGTTTATTATTCCGTCTGTTCACAGGTCATAGTTCGCTTTATAATCCTCCTGGGGTCAGTTCATCACAAATATCGGCACCTTCATTTCTCTTCCTTCAATCACGAACATCTATGGTGGACATCATACATATGTTTCCACCTACCCTTTTCACTGCGTCTCCTCAGAGCATAACTCTATGGCGATCTCCGACTTCGCCTCTGCACGTTTGGACAGCATACCAACTATCTCTGGCTGTCTCTGGCTGTTCCTTCCGACATCTTTCTGGCAGGGGGGTTTGGCTCCCGTAGCTCACCCGACTCTCCCTCCAGTCACAGCCTCGTCTACTTCACTACCGTTACCATAACGGCGTAGTCTGTCTGAATCACTCCCTAGCAAAATACATGCGTTAGCATGTTACAGACTGATGTCTGTATTAAATGGGCCTGACAGTCGGCGGCCTCTTTTCCATTCTATCTGCGCTGTTGCTCGAATCTTTCTCCACACTCATTTCCAGTGTGTTTAGCTTTTTACCCAATTTTTCTTAACACAGCTCACATTCAAAACAAAGGAAGTGACCTGCCCTTTAAGAACGACAATCCTACGCCGTTTCCTTTTCACACATTTAACTCCCTTCGCTCGCGCTTAACCTTTCAACTATACAGACGCTTAAAATTTTTCTTTCCGTGTGCCTGACACCCCCCTTCCCGGGGACAAGATTTATCCTACAGGAGAAATCTTGCAGGAAGTTATGCTCCAAGAAACCTAACAAAAAGATCTATGTACATGAAACACCTCAATCCTATACATTGAAGGAATCATACAAAGGAACATCATAGGTCATCAATACATTGTCAGAATAGAAACCATGAACCAAGTCATCCAAATGAGTAGTTGTAAAAATTACTGACACCCATCCGAAGCCAAAATGAAAACTGCCGTATGACATTCATATTACCACCAAGGATGACCAAAGTTAAGAACATGCCAAAACCACTGCAATAGTCAACTCTTTGTTGCACTCCACAAAAAAATACATGCTACATTCACCCATCAATATCCAAACATGACACCATTAAAGATATCCATCATAATAGATTGTCTTATACAATAGCATGACAATACAAAATCTGCCAAGTCTCATGATACAATGTCAAAATAAGACAGTAGCAAAACCCACAAATTGTTACAGTGCAAATGCAAAATGAACTATAGCACCATAAGAACATCTGCCATGGACTCCATATAAAATTCCTCAAATTATTCCAAGCACACAAAGCAAAATCCTTTACATTTTGAAAAACACCAATGCCAGAAAAACAATCCATCCAAAAATTAAACAATACTCTTTCAATGCCTTATACAAAATATGTTGCATCGCTTATTCTTACACAAAACAGGTAACAGCATCCTGAAAAATGTATCCATGGAATAAGAAAAAGACAGTACAGTAAACTATTTCTCCCACATCATGTTCTTGAGAAAAATACAAAACCATACAGCAAAACAACAAACAGATTTTCACTGACGTGACAACAAGTCCGCAAAAGTATTTGAACTTCCAGCGATAGGCTGCACTGAAAATTTGTATTCCTGAATACTGAGAGCCCAACGCAAAAGTCTGTTGTTTTTAGTCTTTGACGCTTGTAAAAATGTAAGTGGACGATGATCCGTCTGGAGGACAAACGTTCTCCCTGCCAGAAATCTGGAAAACTTTTCCAGTCCCCAAACCAAAGCCAAACACTCCTGCTCAATCGTGCTATACTTCTCCTGTGCCTGCGAAAACTTTTTACTGGCAAACTGCACAGGATGAAGAACTCCTGCCTTGTCCTGCAAAAGACAAGCACCCATGCCTTTGCTACTAGCATCTGTGCGTAGGATGAACTCCTCAGAGAGGTTAGGTAGTAACAGAACAGGAAAACCATTCAGTATCCTCTGTACTTCATCCAAACTCTTCTGACATTCCTCAGACCAAACTACCTGACGACACTTATCTCCCTTTGTCAAATCTGTAAGAGGAGCAGTAATAGCAGCGAAATGAGGAACATAGCGACGATAGTACGACAAGAGTCCCAGCAAAGAACGAACCTGCTTTTTTGTTTTAGGACGATCAATAGCAAGAATCTTCTCAACCTTCTTTGCCTCAGGCCGAATATGACCAACAGAAATCATATGACCTAACAACTCAAGCTCTTGATATCCTGCCTGCACCTTTGAAGGTCTAGCTGTCAAGCCAAACAATCTCAGACGACTTAACAATAACCTCAAGGAACTGAGAAGTTGCTGCCAGAACTTAGCCGCCAAAAGAATGTCATAAAAAAAAACTGACTGCGGAAAACTCATGCAGCTTCAGCTTGCGCATCATCCGAGCAAAAGTCGCCAGAGCATTCTGTAACCCAAAAGGCATGCGAGTCCATTGAAATAGACCAAAAGGAGTCTGAAAAGCAGTCTTAGGCTTATCCTCTGGCAACATCGGAATCTGCCAGTAACCTTTTGCTAGATCCACTTTCACAAAGTACCGACCATGAGAAAGTTGACAAAGCAAATCCTCAACATCTGGAATCGGTTCAGAATCAAAAACCGTAACCTTGTTCAGAGCCCGATAATCTATACAAAAACGAACAGAACCATCCAGTTTTCCTACGAGGACAACTGGAGAACTGTATGGGGAAGAAGACGCTTCAATAACACCTAAGCATAGCATGACATCAATCTCCCTCTGAACAATTTCCCTTTTAGCAAAAGGTAATGGGTAAGGTTTGATTCTTACAGGTACATCTGTAGTCACATGTATTGAATGAGGTTCAACTGATCAGCCTTACCAGGAGTATCTGTAAGTACATCACTGAACTCCTCCAGTACAGTTAACAACTGTGTCCGTTTAGTATCAGACAAATCAGGATTCACCTTGACATCATGAAAAGTCTCACCTTTGACTGACAAAGTAGGTAAGGTAATACCATCACCTTCTGTATCCTGCACAACACCAATGCAGCAGGACTGAACAGAAGACACCCTCAACTGGAGTGTCACAGGAATAACACACTACCCTATCTGTACCCTGACTAGGCACAACACAGTATACAGGTAGAAAATCAGAAACACAAGATCCTGACACAATACCTGATGAAATAGAATGATCCACACTGACATTGATCGCAACATTTGTCCCGTCCACATACACCTTGAGCATGTTAATGTGGAAAACCATGCTCTTGCCATGCATATCAATGCGGTAGTTGACTGGAGAACATTTCTCTTGAACCATAAAAGGACCTTTCCAGGCAACTTTAAGCTTATTCTGTTCATCACTCAATAGAACAAGAACTTTGTCACCAACCTTCAGAGTACGAAAAGAACTTTTCCTGTCAGCGTAAGTCTTGTAAGTATGTGTCTGAGTGTCCGCTGTCTGTTGCGCTTGCACACAACTATCAAGTATCCTGTTGTGAAGGTCATGTACATACTGATATACATTTCTGTCCTTTGAAGAAACAGGAAAACCTGACCATCTATCCGCTAAGATAGAAAGTGGACCATGAGGAGAATGTCCAAAAAGGAATTCAAATGGGGAAAATCCCAAAGTGGCATTCGGCAACTCCTGATAAGCAAAGAGTACTGCAGGAATGTACCTATCCCAATCCTTTGGACGGTCACGACAGACTTTCCTCAACATCGTCTTTAAAGTCCTGTTAAACCGCTTCACCATCCCGTTGGACTGCAGATGATAGGGAGTGGTAGTGACAGAGGAAATGGATAAAAGCCGGTAAATCTCCTTCATCAGATCAGACACAAACTGAGTCCCACAATCAGTGAGTATCTCAGATGGTAAACCAAACCTCGAAAATATTGTCAACAAAGCCTCAGCCACACTCACAGTATCTATGTGCTTCAGTGGAACAGCCTCCGGAAACCGAGTAGCTGTGTCCACAAGAGTCAACACATACCTGTGTCCTGAAGACGAAACCTCGAAAGGGCCAACAAGATCCATAGCCACTTTCTCAAACGGAACAGAGACCAATAGCATCTTATGCAAAGGCGCACATGGTACTCTGTTACGGGAAACTGTTCTCTGACAAACATCACAAGACCGACAATAGTCTGTGACAGAACGAGAAACTCCAGGCCAAGAGAACGAAACAAGAACACGCTGAAGCGTGCGCTTGACACCACAGTGACCAGTGAAAATCGCATCATGTGCAGTATGAACAACTGTACGCAAATCCTTCGGAACCACAACATGACGTACAACCTCACCTTTATCAGAAAAAAACGACACAAAACACCATTAACCAACTTGTAGGTAGGATTAGTCAGTGGGGAAGGTAAATCAGTGACAACTGAAGAGTACAGGTGTGTCAAAGTACTGTCCTTACTTTGCATAGTAGCCAGTTCTGCCGGAGTGACATCAAAAATGGTCAAGTCCGGTACAGGTAATGGTACTAGTGGCTGTTGGTCCTTTAGTACTTGTTGCCTAGTACTAACACCACAAGGAATAAAAGAACCACCAGTCCCTGAACTGACTGAAGCAACTCCAGGCAAGTTACCCAGGATCAAGTCTGTGACTGGATCATCAATCACACAAGCCTTGACCTGTCCTTCAAAATAAGGAGTACTGACCTGAACAACCGCTAGTGGAAAAACCTCAATCTTACCACCGAACGATCGACACTGCTGCTGCTCACCAGTGAACTGGTCTGGCAACACAAATGAGCGGCGTACACCCGCTGTAGTACAACCTGTGTCTCTGAGAATAGAAGCATGGAAACCATTGACTGTTCCTGACTCAACTAACAAACCCTCAATATTTCAAATAAAAAAAAACAACACCCAAAGCAATTTAAAGAAGCGCTTTCGGTTTTTGCAAACCTTCCTCAGCTGACCATGGAAGTCGGCGTCAAAACTATTTGACGTAATGTGTGTTTTTTACGTCATTAATTCCCCCCCCCCCCCCCCCCCCACTCATTACTGTATGATAAATAGTGATGCCTGGGTGAAGTCTTGGTTCAGTGAAGGGCAAAGTTCCCAGGGCAGATTGTTCACGTGAAACCAACTAATCCCACACATTGAGACCAAAAGGGTAGTTGGTCTTCAACTTGTGTCTCCACATCCTCTCTCTGTCTTTTCTTTTCTGTACATCTGTGGACTTTATGAGTTCAATCACACAACATTTCAAATCTGACAGCTGGTGTCCAGGTCCACAGAAATGGCGTGCCACGAGTGTATCTTGCTTTCTGATGATGTCAGAGCGATGACCACTGAAGCGTGTTTGTAGGGTGTTTCCCGTCTCACCAACATACTGTACATCCTGGCAATGTCCACAGTTGATCAGGTACACTAGGTTGGTACTTTTAGATGTAGCTGAGTCCCTTATGTGGAACTGGTGACCCGTGCGAACACTCTTGAACGTGGTCGTTTCCTCCAGGTGTTCCTTGCACAGAACACATCGTTTCGCTGTGCATTTGAAGCAACCTGGTACCAATGAATCTGTAGCAGACGCTTGATGTTGCACTGCTGGTGGTTTGCTGGGCATCAGAAGGTTCCTCAGATTGCGACAGTTGCGCTCACCAACAATGGGAGGTTTGGGAACGGCTCTCTTCATGCGTCTACTTCTGTGGAGCTCCGTCATTTTTTCCTTCAGCCAAAAGGCCAGAGGAGGGTTGCAAGAGTTATGGCGGATAACAAACCCTCAATATTTGTATGAGACACCATAGTATGTGTAGGTTTACTCTCTGTTTGGGTAGGGTAATTAGTGTTGACACTAACTCCTGCAGATTTATCTGGGTACGGACAATCACGGACCAAATGAAGCACGCAATGACACCGGTAACACCCAATCTCTGAGAGGTTAGTGTTGCTACCTTGACCACGACCACGACCGCGCGGCAACCGTGAACGGTACTGACGATGACCGCCTCTACCACGGTTAGCACCGTCGCCCGTCTGAGCAGCCTGCTGTCCTGTAAAGGAAGCAGTCTGGTCAGCACGGTACTGAGAATTTTGCGAACCTCGAGCACCTCGGTCAGTGCCACGACCACTTTAAGGACGTGCGTTCGAAGATCCTCGACCTGCATTCGGATTTTGGTACGAAGGGAAATGGGTTGACACATTTGTCTCAAAGACCGAGTCAGAAGCCTTTCGACTAAAAGTCTTATCCGGATGTGCTGTTTTGTATTGTTCAGCAAGTGCGCACATTTCTTCGGCACTGGCTACCGAACGCTCTTTCAGAAAGACAGCCAAATCTTTCGAAATGCTGTGCAAAATCTGTTCTCGTAGCAACAGATCGCGAAGTGGTTAAAGTCTTTCTGAATCTTCGAAAGCTCTATCCAGCGATCCAAAAAGTGCGCAACCCTAATCAGGTAGGCGGAAAATGATTCTCCCTTTTCCGGTCTGACTGCAAGAAACCTTTTTCCCGAAAACCGTCTGCGGTGCACTGGTACCGTTTCAGTAGTTCACTCTTGAGATCGTCCCAAGACAAAGTGTCCTTAGCAGCCAAAGAGTGGTACAACGTGAGCGCATTACCTTTAAATAAAGGTGCGACATATAATACCCATTTGTCCTTGGGCCATTCGCACGTAGTCGCATGATTTTCAAATCGGTAGAGGAATGCGTCTATCTCATCTTTTGACTCATCAAAGACCGGAAGTTTTGGTATATATGGTGTCCGTCCGGAAAACGGTTTGGAATCACTAGAACCATGCTGGTTAGTACCATCACTCACACCAGACGCTGACACTTTCGCTAACTCTAGTTCAAGTTTCTTCCTTTGAAATTCTAAATCCATAGCTTTCATATTCTTTTCATGTTGTCTCTCTTTATTTTTTCTCCGCTTCTTTCTCTCTTTCTCTCTGTCTCTCTTTCTCTTTTTCCGCTTCTCTCTTTCTCTCTTTCAGTGTCCCTTTCCTTCTCCCTCTCTCTTTCTCTCGCACGCTCTGCGCGATCATTACACTGCTTAACAGAGTCCACCAAGTCAGCACCATCAAGAGCTAGCGTCTTACCCTGAGACAGGTAAACGTCGAATTCAGACATTTTGATGAAATATTCAAAACAAACAAACAAACAAACAAACAAACAAACAAACAAACAACGATGATATTAAAGCTTTCCGATTAAAATTTATCACACTCACCACATTTACTCAAAATAATATTTATAATAAATACTATGGACTAATAAAGTACACTAAGCACAGAAAATACCGTCAAATTGAAAAATGACCCACGCAGTAGAAACCAATAAATACAAGCAACAATCAATCAGTCATCACAAAGTAATACATTAAAATAAATCAATAATAAAACCAAGTAAAAATCTAGATAAATAAATCAATTCAATAATCAATCACCGCCTGCATTCATTCAATACTTGCAATTCTTTAATCGGACAACCACAACTGAAACGATAAATCATCCACTGGCATCTAATCACGTGGTATTGGAGCGAGGGGAAAAATTGAATTCAAACGATAGAAAGTGAAAGAAAACTCAAAATCTACGGAAGGCACTTATATCCTTCTCCAACGCCATGTCCCTTCACTACAGACAAGCGAAAAGAGGTTGGAGCCAGGCAGCCTATGGGATAGGGAACAAAAAAAAAAATCCCTACCAGAGTCAGAAATAAAGTCAAAGAAGATCACTCACCCACCAAAACCTTTCACACCAAAAAAAAAAAAAAAAAGATCAATTAAAACAATGAAAAAACAACAAACATCTAAAAGGGGGAAAGAATACACTCACTAATCAAAGACCCTACTTAAGATATGAGGATGAGTAAAGTACAAACTAGAGAGGTGCTTATGGTAAAGAGTAACTAGAGAGAATGAAGTTAGAAAACAGCAAAAGTAGACAGTGGAAAAACCAGCAAAAGAGTAGTAAGAATAGTAAGAGAAAGTAAGACAGGAAACAGAAAACCCTCTGGACAACCCTATTGGTTCTGCCCACCCGTAAAACTGGCGACGGGGATACACACTCAAGTACTATAAAAAAAAATCCACTACAAATTACCTAGAGGAACTTTTGAGGGGGGGGGGGGGCGGTATATGAAACTGCTCACAGAATAAGTGGGGAAGAAACCAAAACAAAATTAAATCATCGGTAAAAGTAAAGAAAGGGGTTTAAAACAAAATTATTTCCAAAATAATCAAATTTTTAAGTGGGGTTTTATAAGTTTAAATAATGTGATCAAAATAAGGTAAGTATATAACGAGGGCTGGTCACCTAAAAGGACCAATAGTAAACAAATCCAAGATAAGCAATACTATTGAATAATAAGTGGTAAGTAAAGAAAAAGAGTAACGAAAGGATATAATTCAACCCTCTCAATAACAGAACAATAGAATAATAATAAAGTAGTGGAGGGGGATCAAGAAGAAGGGGTTTACATCAAAATCTTTACAAGATATAAATACAAAAGACAAAAGAATAAGCAAAGTACAAAATTTATCCAATAAAGTAATAAAGTATGGGACTTTAAATAATAATCATTTCAATACAGAAACACAAAGAGAGGGGTAGAAAACTAACATGGGTGTTGATGGAAATCAATCAAGTGTTCCCACACTAATACATAGGCATTTCAAAACATTTTTTTTTTCAGAATGGGGTGGGGAACCCATTCAACCAAGGGGAGGGTAGTTCAAAATCGGGGTCACCACTTGTCAGGCTGCTGGTTCACGCACAAATATTCACACATGCATGCATGAATACAGCCAATACTCCATTACACAACATGCATCCGACTCCATACAAATCACAAGGCGCTAAATACCAGGTTTTAAAAGTTCATTTCCCCCAGTGCCTCCTCTTCTCCCATTTTCATACACAGCACTGGTGGGGTTTATTATTCCGTCTGTTCACAGGTCTTAGTTCGCTTTATAATCCTCCTGGGGTCAGTTCATCACAAATACCGGCACCTTCATTCCTCTTCCTTCAATCACGAACGTCTATGGTGGACATCATACATATGTTTCCACCTACCCTTTTCACTGGGTCTCCTCAGAGCATAACTCTATGGCGATCTCCGACTTCGCCTCTGCACGTTTGGACAGCATACCAACTATCTCTGGCTGTCTCTGGCTGTTCCTTCCGACATCTTTCTGGCAGGGGGGTTTGGCTCCCGTAGCTCACCCGACTCTCCCTCCAGTCACAGCCTCGTCTACTTCACTACCGTTACCATAACGGCGTAGTCTGTCTGAATACTCCCTAGCAAAATACATGCATTAGCATGTTACAGACTGATGTCTGTATTAAATGGGCCTGACAGTCGGCGGCCTCTTTTCCATTCTATCAGCGCTTTTGCTCGAATCTCTCTCCACACTGACTTCCAGTGTGTTTAGCTTTTTTACCCAATTTTTCTTAACACAGCTCACATTCAAAACAAAGGAAGTGACCTGCCCTTTAAGAACGACAATCCTACGCCGTTTCCTTTTCACACATTTAACTCCCTTCGCTCGCGCTTAACCGTTTCAACTACACAGGCGCTTAAAACTTTTCTTTCCGTGTGCCTGACACATGCACTTCAGTCAAGACATGAAAGGTATGTTAAAGGACGTCCTGGCAACACGTAATGAAAATACCTTGGAAAGAGGAGATCTGATGTCGCTCTTCTCCAGCTTCTTCCATATTTGTTCTTTTCTTTACTTTGTTTGATGCTTGCAGGATCTTAAAATCATTCCTAATCAGTTGTGGGCTGGATTTATAGCCATTTAACTGGTTTCTCATGAAATCAGTTTTGCCATCATCCTATGCCTGTGAAATATGGTAGTTTCATCCATCATCATCATCATCATCATCATCATCATCATCGTCGTCGTTGTAATCGTCATCATCATCATCTTCTTCATCTTTTGTATTATTATCATTTTATTATTATTAGTGTTATTATCATCATCATCTTTATTATTATTAATTATTATATATTATTATGGTGGTGGTGGTGGTGGTGGTGGTGGCGGTGGTATTGGTGTTGTTGTTGTTGTTATCATTATTACTAATATTATTATCATCATTATTAATTACTACTACTATTTATTACTGCTGCTGCTGACTAACTACTAACTACTACTATACTACTACTACTATCATCATCATCATCATCATCATTATCATTATCGTGATTGTTCTTGTTATTGTTGTCCTCATGATCATCACCATGATCATCATCATCATTATCTTTTTATTATTATTTTCATCAGTTTATCATTGATATTTTCATTATTATTATTATTACTATTGTTTGTTGTTGTTAGTGGTAGTAGTAGATAAGTAGTATAGTAGTGTTTGATCATCATCATCTTGTTTTGGCACATCCATGAAGATGTAAAATTTGAGTCAAGACATTTTTGGTCGATTTGTAACTTTTTGTGCTGGTGTATACATGTATTATGATGTATATTTGTCCTTTGTTTTCATACGTTTTCAAGGTTATCCGAGTCCATATTGACCTGCGGAGCTCTCTGCGAGTTTGAGCCCATATTGTTCGATGAAAGAAAAAGTGTACCTCCATCTATTCGACTAAATTGGACGTCTGCACAAGCGTTTCCAGTTCCTCATGTAACATGCCTCGACCAAAAGGGACCAACGCACGTGACACACAAGTTCCTCGCTTGCGAACCGTTCAGTGACTGTCTTGTCAAGGCCGGTCAGGACGTGCACGAGGCTTGCCCCACTGGGGAGCTGGCTTTCTTTCTGTGCAAGAACCGACTTCAGCACGTGCAGTACAGCTTTGTGTGTGACCATCGCCAACATTGCTTCGACAACAGCGACGAGGACTTCTGTGTGTTTCCAAAGTGTGTGCCAGGAGCAGACTTCGACTGTGGCAAGTCTCAGGTGTGTGTCCACGAATCTTTAGCGTGTCTCAAATTTGTGTACTGAAGAATAATGACCCAAGGGGGGGGGGGGGGTGCTCTTAATTATTAGGGCATGAAATGGAACTGTAAGACTGAAACACACGACAGTGTTACTGAAAACATAAATGAAATAAACAAACAAGATGCAAAGTAATGTGTAAAACAGCAGCGTTTTGACACATGTGACAATTTTGGTGTCACATAAAACGCACATAAACTGCATAAAGCCGTATGAGTTATATTTTGTATTTGCAAAGTTTGAACATAACACAGTTGTTGTAGATTCACTCGTCATCCTTGGTTTGTGTGGGGCCTATCAGATTAGCATTATTTAGCACCCTGTTTTGTGTTCGATGTATGTTGGTAGAACTCATAATACGATTTCAGTAATTCAGAGATGAAGCCTGTTGATTCTGATTCAATTTAAACTGTTATGGATTCAGGTTTCAAAGTGGTATCTTCCAAATACGTTTATTGACATATGATGATATGCTTCAACTGAGGCAATGGTCATGCTTCTCTCATTGAGTGCTGAGACAACTCTTATGACAGACACCTTTATTTCGATAATGTGGAATATAATCCCATTGACTTCATGTTTCTAAGGTCTCGAGTTATTTGTTTTTTCCTTGAACTTTGACAGTGATAAGCTTTGCATGCTTTCTAAAAGTTTATTAATATAGTTTTTATTTTCATAGTTAACATTACAGTCATTATCGATGTCACGGTGTGACTTTTTTGTTGTTGTTGTTGTTTTGCGAAAATGTGTGCAAGGCTTAATGTTCTCTTTTCAAAGCTTTAAAAAATTTTTTTTTATTATCGTTCAGTTCGATCCAGGTTTGTCTCGTCTCACAGGTGCAGCACGTGTGTCCCGTGTTTTCCGTTACCTGTTGACTCTGTAGTGAGTAAAGTGATCTTCACCTTATTGTGAATTGGAGAGAGAAGCAGACGACATGGAGCAGTGTTTGGGGATAGACGTATGTAGGTAGTTTGCTGTATGTGATGGGACCGCATTCCCTCTTGAGTTCATAGAAAAGTTAAGTTTATTCTTTGGGATAAACTGGGTTTTGTGTAGAACTCAAGTTACATGATAATGTTTGCCATTGGGCTCCATTGATGTGAAAAAAAAAGATTTTGAAAAGAATAACCGAGAGGGAAATACCTATATTTCTGCTCCTAGAGGTCGTTGGAAGACCTGGGACTTTGTCTTTTTGTCTCTGTCTTGTGTCGATTAAATGTTTCATGTCACTGTCTTTTTGGACCGATTACCTTACCTGAGCTTACTTTACCTGACCTGACCCGTACTTCCCAGTCTGACCTGCTGTAGACTCCCTTGTTGCCGCTGACTGCCTCGCCTGTGGCCGTGTCTGGGGAGGCCTCTGCTTGCTTGGGGAGGGGGCTGGAACGTGTGGGCTGGCCCGGATATCCTTCCCACCTCGTCATCTACTCACCTTTGCTCTTGAGTGACTGTGATCAATGGTATGGACCTGAGCAGCTCCACGCTCTGCCTTCTTCGATCGTGGGATTGACTGTTCTCACCTCTTCATAATCCTGTGTCTGGTGCAGTGAGTAATGTGGGTGATGTGTCAGACAATAATAGGGTCAGGCCTTCTTTTTCGTTCATAAAACTAAAGCTTTGGGGTTTTTTTCCCTCCCTTTTCGCGAGCATTCTAGGTGGTTGTTTTTTTTCTTCTCAGTGTGTTTCCTGGTTTTGGGAGACATGTGTAAGGGTAATGAATTAATATTGTTGTAGAAAAGAGATTGTTGCTGAGAAACAATTTTTTTTTTACTATTTAAGGCAGAAAGGAGTATTGTGGATTGTTTTCTTTTATTTGTGTTCATGGTTATGTAACTCATTTGCTTTCATTAATTGAAAGATGTTGAGATTTCTCTTTTTGTATCGGAGAGTGTTCATTTTTGCCAACTAAGTTAAGGTTCAGGAAAAGTGATAGCCCTTTGACAACTGAACATAAAGTTGGTGTATTTTTCTTGGGCAGATTTTATTACTTAGTCTGCCTGAGTGACACCCCGGCTATTGCCTTGGTTACTGAATTCTTTGGAGGGGTATTTCTTCTCTCCCTTCATTTGTTTTCCCCTGGTCAATTTTTGGGGAATTTATTGTTCAAATTGGGACTTGGTTCTTTTTATTTATTTCTATTTTTTTTTTAAAGAAAAGAAACGAACCTATCTGGGAAACAGTTTCTTTTTGTGAGAAAGGTGTTTGTAATGTAGATTGTTAATTGTAAATGAAACCGTGCTTGTGATATCGTCTCCTGTTGTATTTTGTTGCTGTCGATCTGAGTGTGTGTCATCATCAGCCCAGCTTTTCCCTTGAACTATAAATCACGTGACTTTACCCGCATGATAATTTGTAAGGGTGACGAATTAATATTGCTGTAGAAAAGAGATTGTTGATGGAGATTCATTTTGTTATTATTATTCTTTAAGACAGAAAGGAGTATTGTGGATTTTTTTTTCTTCATGAATAAGTAACTTATTTGGTTTTATTAATTGAAAGATGTAGATTTCTCCTTTTGTATTGGAGTGTGTTCATTTTTGCCTCCCAAGTTAGGGTTTGGGAAAAGTGATGGCCCTTTAACAACTGAATATAAAGTTAGTCTTTTTTTCTCTTGGGTAGATTTTATTACCTAGTCTGCCTGAGTGGCACCCAGTTTTTTTTTATTTTTTTTTTATTAGCTTTGGTTATTGAATTCCTTGGAGGGGTATTTCTTCTCTCCCTTCATTTGTTTTCCCCTGGTTGATTATTGGGGAGTTTATTGTTCAGATTCAGACTTAGTTTATTATTTTCTTTTAAAGAAAAGAAACGAACCCACCTGGAAAACAGTTTTTTTGTGAGAAAGTCATTCAAAATGTAAATTGTTAATTGCAATTAAAACTGTGCTTGTGATATTGTCTCCTGTTGTGTTTCGTTATGGTCCATCTGAGTGTGTGTCATCATCAGCCCAGCTTTTCCCTTGAACTATAAATCACATGACTTCACCCACATGACAATTTGGGGGGCTCGTCCTGGATAAGCTGAGTGCTGAATTTCCACTCTGTATCGACCGTTGTCCTGTTTGTGTCAATGTTCAGGACTTAGGTTGTGGGAGGTTGGAGGGTGATCCCTAGAGAAGTGGGGGGATCACAAATTCGGAGTTGCCCGTTAAGAGCCATCACTCCTTTAATATTATTTTATAGTTTAGTAATATATACTGAGAGTAATTATTAAGTTAAATAATTAGTAAAATGTTCCTCTCAAATTGAGAGCTACAGTTCTCTCCTGCTCAGCTTTAGCATTTGATGTCACCAGTGTTTGTTCTGGCCTAATATTTGACAGCTGCTGTGGAGTAGAATAGTAAGTAGGTAGGTTAGTTCCAGCATCTCATTTCCGATTTGCCAGATTTTGGATTCTCCACCTGCCATGTAGTTAGTCTTCGCAGACTTTCCACCATTTGGTCCCTGGACATGAATAAGTTAGATCTCTCTCTCAGTTTCTTTCTGTACTTGAAACTAGTACAGGCAAAAAAAAATAATAGGGCAGGTTTAGGACAACATTTTTCTTGTTTAAGTGAACTTCCAAATTTTCAGTTTCAATTGTTAAAAAATAGTTTTGCTCTTGCTGATTTATATTTTGAGAGAAAGTGAGTGAATGTGTATATGGTTTTGTGTATGTAATTGTCTGAAGACATTGAGAACGATCAAGTAAGTTCAACTGAGGTATTGAACTTGTAGGCATGCTAAAGACCCCACTCGAATCACATCTTCAGCTTCGAATGTAAGAAAGTAGAACTCTTCTTGGTTGCATAAAACTTTCACCTTTTAAGGAAAGTATGGGACCTAGCCCAGAAGATATGTAAGATTGTATCGAAGACATTTGCTTGCATGTTGTTTGTTAAGATTATAGCCCTTGTGCTATTGTGAGGATAGTAAGAAATCCTAATTCTCCTAATTTGAGACTTTGCATAGTTATAAGCAGAGACGGTCTATTCGTTTAATTTTGCAGGTGAGGCCAATTGTCCATTTTGCCCATGGTCCACAGTGATGGGTAGTGTCAGGCAGTAATATTTGTAGTGTTACTGGTCGGATTTTTGGGTTCAGAAATTGTTGTGAACAGTTTTGGACATCAAGCTGCACGTTTGTGACTTTGTAATTTCGAGGATTCCTTGTATCATATAGAGTTCATTGTCTAGGTGAGGACTCTTGACGCCCATTTGTGGTATTAGCTGCTTTTGAATTTGTGAGTTTCGCGGGTTTGTGCATGAAGAGTCTTTTCTCTGCTGACAGTGATTGAGGATTTTTGGCATTGGTTTGCGTTTTTCTTTATACATTTTGAATCGGTGGTGTTTGTGAGCAGAAACTATAGCTTCTTCTTAGGCTGAGAGAAACCAATCTTGGAAAGATACAGGGTAATCCTAACTGGAGACAATGGAATCAGATAGGAGGATCACTCGTTCTGTCGCAGCACAGGCAGCTGGGTCTGGACGGACGACCAGTTCTGTGACAGTTCCCATGCCAATCGGAACTGTGGTATCCACGGTTGTAACCATGAGCCCTACTCATCAGGAATCCGTCGTGACTCCAACTTCGTCTGAGCGATATCCACTACCTCCTTCCCCAAGGTCAGCCCTGCCCCCTAGCCACCCAGTTTTCCCTTCTGCCAGAACCTCGACACCATTTGGTCCACCTCCTTACGTCCGGACATTGCTGAGATCACCTTTCATCGACATTCTTCCCGGAATGAGGCCTATGAGACCCTTTGAAAGAGAGGATTGGGAGAGAGATAGGTTCAGGTGGGAAGATAGGGAGGAAAAGTTCCGAAGGGAAGAAAGAGAAATTAGGAGGGAAGAAAGGGAAGAACGAGAAGCTAAAGAGAAGTGAGAAGAAAGAATTCGAAAGGGGGAAAGAGAAGAAGCAGCAAGAATCCAAAAAGAAGAAAGAGAAGTGGCCGAAAGAATTAGAAGCAAAGAGAGAGAAGAAAGAGAGAAGATTAGAAGGGAAGAGAGGGAGGAGGCTGAGAGGAATCGTGTCATGACCCAACAAGTGCTGGAAGAGGCAAGATCCAGACACGCGTCGGAAATTGTGGGGGATACTAGATCATATACAGCTCAAGAGAGGGGATCAGTCAGGGAAGGAATAACTGGAGACTTTCGTGATCCTGTTAGAGAGATCGGTTTTCAGCCTCCCAAATTGCGTATGTCAATGTATCACCAGAATTATTATATCAACGTGTACATTGAGCATTTTGAAGCCATAGCTGAATCCTACCGGCTATCCAAAGACCAAAAGGCGTTGTACCTCAAAGCAATCAACTGGGAAGGCGCGCAAAACATTTGTTAATATCCCTTCGATTGCATGTATGCTGAATTGAAAGCAGCTCTGTGACAGCGCATGCACATGACACCACAAACGTACCACAGGAGATTCAGAATGATGAATAAGGAATGAGAGGAAACTTTCACGCAGTTCGGTGAGTGGTTGAGAAAGACCTTAAATTATTGGGTTGATGCTTCTGGCATGACTCTGGAAGATGTCATTCTCCTGGAGCAGTTGGGAAATATCTCAACACCAGAGTTGATCAAACTTGCAGAGGCCTGTCCCAAGTCATTCGGTGAGGCCCTGAGGATAGCCAAGGCATTTGCCGATGCACGCCATGGGTTTCACTTTGATAGGTTGTGTAAAACGCCAAAGTCCCCTACAAGTTCTAACCAAATGCCCAAGGAAGTTCCTTTGCAGAAGACTATACATGAACCCAAGGAACAGAAGACCTTCCAACCAAGGAAATGTTCCTTGTGTGGGTCACCTAACCACCTAAGGAATACCTGCCCACAGTCCATGCAGGGTAAAGGAGCTGCAAACTTTATTTGATCTTCAGAAGCCCTAGTGTCCCATGGGGCAACAGTATTGCTTGAAGAACCTGTGTTCCCCACCTTTGCGTCTTTGGTGGGAGAAGAGGTGGTAGACACTGTCAGGGATTCAGGAGCATCTGCCATTTTCTTTGATCAAGACCTGATCCTGGAAGAGGCTGTATGAGGACCGATGTGTTCTGTGACTGGAATTGAGGCCAAGTTTACTTCACTGCGACCTACAGCAGTAGCTCATCTGTCAACACCATACTTTAAAGGAAAGGTCTGGTCATCGGAGTGGAGAAACCTGCCTACCCACTCTTGATTGGTAACACGGTCAGGTTTGAAGATGGGACATGCAGGGAGATTTCGACAGACCTCCCTGAACAGGTGTATGTGGGGATAGCCATGATCAGAGCTCAAGTCGAGAAACGAGTTCCACTTAAATCACTTCTTCGTCTGCTCAAGTTCGACAAATTGGCAAATGTTTCCCCGGAGAAACTGAAAAGCCTCCAGGATAGAGACCCAACACTGAATGACATCAGAAAGAATATCAATGGACCTCCCAAGGAATGAAAGAATGGAAAGACTCTTTTCTGAGGAAGAAAGGACTTCTCAAGAGATGTTTCAAAGGGAAAGGCGTGAAAGCTGAACAGCTGGTAGTCCCTCAGACTCTGAGAGAGAGCATGCTTCCGTTGGGACACGATGCTCCCGTGGCAGGCCATCTTGGTATCAAAAAGGCTCATGGAAGGTGGTTTGAGCCTGGAGATGAAGTACTACTTCTGCCCACAAAGCATAATAAACTACAGTTACCATGGCAGGGACCTTTCAAGGTTGAAGAGCATACAAGTGACTGGGACTACATTGTCAACATCAGGGGGAAGAGTAAGCTGTACCACGCCAACCTTCGCAAGAGATACCAGAGACGAGAAAGGGCGCATGCACGGTTTTCACCAGTGGTGATTGAACCCATTGAGGAAGCATCGGTGCTCAATCATCATATTCCTCTCCTTCCATTGACTCCTGAAGAGACTTGGCAGGATGTAAAAATATCCATGAGCCTGTCAACTGAGCAGATGAAAGAGATACAATCTCTGTGTGAGGAGTACTCAAACATACTCGTTGACTTACCCTTGCAATGCAACCTAGGAGAACATTCCTCACTCTGACCCAGAAAGAACCTATTAGAGTGAAGCAGTATCCCTTACCCCACTCCCAAGCATCGGTGATCAAGGATGAAATCGATTCAGTGCTAAAGATGAGAATTATCGAAAGGTGTCAGTCACTCGTTCGACTTCGAATACATTCCTGGCAGAGAGAATGCAGAGGCTGACTATTTGAGTAGGATGGAGACATAGGAAGTTTTTCCACCTAGAGGAGAATCAAAGGATCAATTCCAGAGAAACCTGAAGGCGTAATTCTTTTTGTTGCTGTTGTTAAGGAGTTATTGGGGCAGCTCAACCTTGAGCATAGGACAGGTTGGCTAGCTTGTGCTCGGATAACATGAAGCTTTTTGGGAGGGGGATATTATCACGGTGTGATGTTGTTGTTTTTTTGCCAACTGTCTCTGCTCAGAGAAATCTAGAGTGGGAAAGTGTGTGCAAGGCTTAATGTTCTCTTTTCATAGATTTTATTATTATTGTTATTATTATTATTATTATCATTCAGTTCGATCCAGGTTTGTCTCGTCTCACAGGTGCAGCACGTGTGTCCCGTGTTTTCCGTTACCTGTCGACTCTAGTGAGTAAAGTGATCTTCCCCTTTTTGTGAATTGGAGAGAGAAGCAGACGACTTGGAGCAGTGTTTGGGGACAGACGTATGTAGGTAGTTTGCTTATGTGATGGGACCGCATTCCCTCTTGAGTTCATAGAAAAGTTAAGTTTATTCTTTGGGATAAACTGGGTTTTGTGTAGCGGGACCTCGTTCCTGAGAACTCAAGTTACATGATAATGTTTGCCGTTGGGCTCCATTGATGTGAAAAAAAAAAGATTTTGTAAAGAATAACTAAGAGGGAAATACCTATATTTCTGCTCCTAGAGATCGTTGGAAGACTGGGACTTTGTCTTTTTGTCTTTGTCTTGTCAAACAAGAGTCAGAAGGACTTCTTCGTGAGGCTTCATTTGGCTATGTGTTCGACTAAATGTTTCGTATCACTGGTCTTTTTGATGAGTAAACCTGGAATTTAACTAAATTAATAGCACTAAAATAACCATTTTGTTTTGCCACATTAGGATAGACTCCTTATTTAATTTTTATTCGAAATTATAAATCTGTTTTCCTTCGTACATAGGATGCAGGTAAAGGAATGGGCTTGTCTGTGTTGGCACTCTGAATATGTAGTGTTCTGTGTAAAGTTTGTTTGGTTCCAAATTCATTATCTTTTTTTTTTTCGTTTTCCAGTATATTTTGTTTGAAATTTCATGTTAAATCATTCGATATATGTTGTAAATAATTTACACTAGTATAAAAGAATACTGTGTGAAATGTTCTTTTTTTCTTCCCACAAAGGGCAAAAGTCAATTTCAGAAGAAATATTGTTTAACAATAAAGGATAAGATTATGGATATGTTTTGAGAAAGAATTGGTTCTCCAAGCAGGAGGGTCATATTCTGTTGTAAAATAGTTATGTTTTCTTTTAAATTGTTAAAACTCAAAATGAAGGCTGTTTCATGTGAGCCATTTTGGTAAAAAAAAAGACTATTTCCGATAAGGGAAAATGGCCGCCTTATGTATTGTGCGAGTGAGTGCTGAATGTTTTCATTAATATTCAACTCATGGCAGAGTATAGAAATGCACAAGGGATTGTTTCATGTTGCTTTGACTTTTGTTTAAGGTATTCTGAAATGATTAATAATTCCTTTGTTAAATAATTGCCAAGCACATTCTGTTAGATGCTGCCTACACCATTCGCAAGTCTTGGGGAATGGATGAAATTTGATTGATTGCTCATTGATGTCTGATAGAGCTCAATTGTAGTAGGATAATGTGGGGTGCTTTGATCCCCAAATGGTTTCATTTCATATAATTTATGTTTGTATTACTCTCCCATGTTGGCTTTGAAATATGTGAGTGACATTATTCTTCGTCCTTCTGGTGGAAATGTATATATGAATGGAACGTGGGAAGCTGATTGCCTACATGAGAAAAGACATGGTGTACTCCTCTTTTATGTGTGTTGAAAATGTTTAAAGAGAATGAAGACAGGAAACCAAATGTCGCAAGAGTTACAGAGACAAATTGATAAACTATTACATATTTTAGGAAATGCAACAATAATTTAAAGGGAAAACTACAAAATGTATATGGATGGGTACATAGCCATTTTTAATTTCATATAGTATGAATGCTCGGTATTAAGAAAAGTATTTAGATTAAGGCCTGATCTCTGTTTTGTCTGTGCATTGTCTACAGCTCACATTTTAGGCAAAATTTTTATGAAGTGAGAGTGAAGTGTTGTACAGGACTGATCTTACCTTACCTGAGCTTACTTTACCTGACCTGACCCGTACTTCCCGGTCTGACCTACTCTGGACTCCCTTGTTGCCGCTGACTGCCTCACCTGTGGCATTGTCTGGGAAGGCCTGCACTTGCCTGAGGAGGGGGCTGGAACGTATGGGCTGGCCCAGATGTCCTTCCCCCCTTGTCTTCTACTCCTCTTTACTCATGAGTGACTGTGATCAACAGTGTGGACCCGAGCGGCTCCATGCCCTGCCTTCTTTGATCGTGGGATTGACTGTTCTTACCTCTTCATAACCCTGTGTCCGGTGCAGTGAGTAATGTGGGTGATGTGTCAGACAATAATAGGGTCAGGCCTTTTTCGTTCATAAAACTAAAGTGTTTTCCCCCCTTTTTTGAGCGTTCTGGGTTTGTTCAGGTTTTTTCCTCGGATTTTGTTCCCCATTTGGGGAGACATGTGTAAGGGTAACGAATTATTATTGTTGTAGAAAAGATATTGTTGATGGAGATTCATTTTTTTACTTAAGGCAAAAAGAAGTATTGTGGATTTTTGTTTGTTTGTTTGTTTGTTTTTGTTGTTCTTGAATAAGTAACTTATTTGGTTTCATTAATTGAAAGATTTTTCCCTCCACCTTTACCTTTAAAAAAAAAAAAATTTCTTCTTTCATTTTTGGCTCTTTTTTCTTTTTTTTTTTTGTTTCGTAAAGGCGGTCCTTTTTTTCTTTCTTTTTTTCTTTTCTCCTTTTCCCCCTCCATCTCCCTTCTCCTCCCTTCATCTCTCATGCACCATGCAAGTCTGTATGCTGTATTACTATCAATGGACATTGATTATCTTGCTGATTTTAATATTTTGGCGTTTGTTACAGCGCGTCTGGGTTTGTTTTTGCACTAGTGTGTGGTGTTGTGACACATTCACACCGTGTGTAACAGGGTTGAAAAAGAAAGAAAAGGTAAATAAAGAAAGAAAGGCCCGGGCATCTTCCAGGAACCATCCTTGAAACGAAAGACGAAAATAAGATGCAAGGATCACACCAGAGGTGCGTGAGGAATGAGAAAAGGGAAGAAGAAGAAGAAAAAAGAGAGAGAGAGAGAGAGAGAGAGAGAGAGCATACATCTCATCTCGCAAACCGGCCTGTTCTCCCCGAAGGCTATCCTTATAGTGAACAAAGGAGACAACAAGGAAGACAAGAGGAAATCTTTGCATCGAGACAATCAGTATCAATGAGAGAGCGAGAGAGAGCGAGCGTTGAGTAAGCATAATTGCTGATATAAATTAAAAAAAAGACAGGAACAAGGGAGAGAGAGAGAGGGAGAGAGAGTGCTTTTGTTTGTGTGTGTGTGTGTGTGTTGATTTTGCGTGTTTATGTGCGTGCATGAGATAGTGAGTGTGTGTGCGTGTGTGTGTGTGCGCGCGCGCTATACAAATACAAAAGTAGCGGGGTTATTTCTCAATTCGCTCCCCCCCCCTTTTTTTTTCCTCCCCCCCTCCCTTATTTTTCTTTCTTTCTCCCCTCCCCCCTCCCCCCCTCTTCATTTGTGGTTACCGTTTATCCTTCATTTACAAATATCTAGATTTGTGATTCTATGCTGACTTTTCCTTCAAGCAGTATGATATTTGTTGTTCAAAGATTAGAAACAGAGGGGATGTTGATTTGTTTGTTGTTGTTGTTGTTTTTTTTTGCGATGCTTATGCACATTTTACCGACTAGAAAAATCATATTTATGGTCTTTAAGTATTCCTTGCGTTGTTCTTGGCTCTGTAGTCCAAATAATACATTGCATTAGCTGAGTTCTATGCGCTTTCCTATTAAGCCATTAATAAAATCTTCTATTTTCTTCCTAAATGCTTTAACTGGAGCACATTCATAAAAGAAGTGCTCTGTGTAAGCTATTTCATCCCTGCATGTTGAGCATTTGTTGTCCTCTGTTACTTTCATTTAGTGTAGGAGTATGTTTGTTGGATATATAAGATAAGATTATAAAAAATAGATAATCACTAACTCTTTCTATGGATTCATTACAAATTATGACACTGAATGCCAGAGGGCTAAACAACAAAATGAAAGGGAAAGCCATGTTTGATTATTTTAAACAACATAATATTGACATTGTGTGCTTACAAGAATCGCATATTACAAGTAAAGATATTCATATTTGGGAAAGACAGTGGGGAGGGAAAATTGTTTATTATGAAGGAACAGCACGTAGTAAAGGGGAAATGATTCTGTTTTCAAAATACTTCACCGGAAAAGCAAGACTTGAAGAGCAACACGATAGAATACTTGTCGTTACTGTGCAAAACGAAGACATAGACTTTGTCTTAGTAAATATATATGCCCCAAACGAGGTAACGAAAAAATATTTTTCCTCTCAAGGCTCAAGGACATAGTACATAAATATTCAGACAAAAAACTTATTGTTCTGGGTGATTTCAACTGTGTTATAAATAACAATGAAGACATCATATCAGGTCGTCCACACTTCAAGAGAGAAGTAGAGTTCTTTAAACACACAATTCGGACTCTTGGTATTACAGATATCTGGAGAATTTTTCACGATACAGAAAAAGAACTTGGTGTCGTCATAGTCCATTTATAGCCATCAAATAGACTACATTTTCGCAAATGAAGATATTTTACAATACCTTGTCACGTGTGATATTTTTTCCGTCCCACATACTGATCACAAAGCAGCCGTAGTCGACCTTCATAATGCTAGTTTTGTACGTGGACCCGGATACTGGCGGTTCAACAATTCATATCTAAACGATGATTCATTCGTTAAACAAATGAATGAGTTCCCTGATCGAAATATATGCCACAGTGCAGCTAACGGACATGTTAGTTCTACAGCGGAATGGGAAATGTGCAAGATTAAAATAAAAGAATTCTGTTTAGAATATGGGAAACAAAAAGCACATAACAAGAGGAATTATCAACTGGAAATTAAGATTCGATTTTAAAAAGTAGAAAAAGAAATAATTAAAGATCCAGAAAATGATGATCTACAGCGTGAACTGCTTAATTTAAAACAGCAGTTAGAAATAATCAGCATGGAAAATGCAAGAGGTGCACAAACAAGAGCACGAGAAAAATGGATAGAAGAAGGCGAAAAAAAACACCAAGTACTTTCTTAATTTGGAAAAAAAAAACAAAAGCAAAGAAAAAAAATTGACAAAGTTAATAAACAACAAAGGAGACATCATAACAGATCAAGAAGGTATACTGAAAGAACAGGTTGACTTTATTCAAAACTTTACAATCAAACCATAGACACAGAAAACATGGAACAAGCAGTTAAAGATTTTATTGGAAATGAATCATTTTCTAAACTATCTGAAGAAGAATCAAAACTATGCGAAGGTCTCATCACAAAAGAAGAGGCAGGGAATGCACTGATAAAGATGAAAAATGGATCGTCTCCAGGGAGCGACGCATGACTGTCGAGTTTATAATTTTTTTTGAACAAAGTCAAAACACTACTAACCAATTCTTTCAACGAATCATATGAAAAAGAAGAATTACCATATTCTCAGAGGCAAGGGATAATTATATTGCTGCACAAAGGCAAAGAATTAACACGCGACAGACTCAATAACTGGAGGCCAATTACGTTATCTAACACAGATTATAAGATCTCAGCTAAAGTGCTTGCAGAAAGACTCAGCAAGGTTATATACAAACTAATTAATGAAGACCAAGTAGGGTATTTAAAAGGTAGAAATATTTCAACCATTATCCGAACAATCGAAGAGGTCATAGATTATCTCCATAATACAGACCAAGCTGGGTATCTCCTTGCCCTCGATTATTGTAAAGCATTTGATAGCATATCCAGAGACTTTTTATCACATACTTTCACTTTCTTTGGTTTTGGAGAACAGTTCAGGAAATGGACCAGGACTACAGTAATAATACATTTAGCAGCATTAATCATGGAGGATGGTTATCTGAATCTTTTTCATTAACGTGTGGCATCAGACAAGGATGTCCATTTTCTCCCTAGCATTTATTTTGGCAGTTGAAATATTGGCGATTAAAATAAGAAGCAGTAATATTGAAGGCATTAGGGTGCCTAAAAATAACCAAGATACTGAAAAAATAAAGATAAAACAGCTGGCAGATGATACGACACTATTCTTAAAAAATGCTAATGATATGGCACATGCTGCAGGAATCATGTCAGATTTTGCAAAATTTTCAGGCTCACACTAAACCAAGAAAAAACAAAAGCAATGAAAATTGGAGGCATGTAGACGATGATATTCTGCCATATACATTGACAGATAAAATAAAAATACTCGGCGTATATTTTACAAATGACATAAGAGCACAAAATTTGGAAGAAATTGGATAGGAAGGGTAGATAAAAAAATTAATGCAAAATCTCATAAAATCCTGGAGTAGAAGGGACCTCAGTATTCATGGGAAAATAGTGATAGTAAAAACTTTATTAATTAGCCAGTTCACATTTGTAATGCAATCAATTGGATTACCTGATCAGATTCTTAAAAAATCAATCGTGAATTGTATAAGTTCATTTGGCAAAGGAAACAAACAGAAATGCTTTTAAAAAAATAAAGCGGAAAATAATGGAAGGAAATCGAAAAGGAGGGCTGAATATAACAAACATAAACGATATACAAAAATGTTTTTATCTGCAATGGTTTGGAAAGCTCTACATATCAGAAAATGAAAGTTGGACCTTCATTCCTAAATGGCATTTTAACAAAATAGCAAATGGAAGAAGTATTTTTGAAATCTATTGTCGACCAGCCAGTGTAAATGCAATTAAATGTATAAAAAAAACGAATTCTGGAAAAAGCAATGTGGATTTACCTAGAGAATAAACGATTATATTTTTTTTTTAATTGAAAGATGTAGAGATTTCTCCTTTTGTATCAGCGAGTGTTCATTTTTGCCTCCCAAGTTAGGGTTTGGGAAAAGAGATGGCCCATTGACAACTGAATATAAAGTTAGTCTGTTTTCTCTTGGGTAAATTTTATTACTAGTCTGCCTGAGTGGCACCCAGGGTTTTTTTTTTTTTTTTTTATTAGCTTTGGTTATTGAATTCTTTGGAGGGGTATTTCTTCCCTCCCTTCATTTGTTTTCCCCTGGTCGATTTTTGGGGAGTCTATTGTTCAGATTTGGACTTAGTTTATTATTTTCTTTTAAAAGAAAAGAAATGAACCACCTGGAAAACGTGTTTATTTATGAGAAAGTCATTCATTAAATTGTTAATTGTAAATAAAACTGTGCTAGTGATATCGTCTCCTGTTGTATTTCGTTACAGTCGATCTGAGTGTGCGTTCAGCCCAGCTTTTCCCTTGAACTATAAATCACGTGACTTCACCTGCGTGACAATCGAGAAATGTTGAAATGATTTATTTTACTTATTTAATTCTCTTTGAGACTAAAATCCACATTTATGCACACTATTTTTCCCTTCCAGCTGAGGCATTTCTCAAATATTATGTCGTAACAGTTCAAGAGAATATTAAAGCCATTCACAGAGCTTAAGTGTACAACAACAACAACAGAAGAGAGAGAGAGACAGACAGACAGACAGACAGACAGAGAGCTTATTGGCAAAGTGTTGTTGTTGTATGGTCGATCTGGCCACCAAAAGGTCCTAGGACTGTTGTTTTCCAAGGGTAGAGACTATGATCAACAGTAAGTTTACAAGGTTTTCCAAGAGGAGACATAGATACTGTAGATGTCATGCATTATCTATTTCAGTGCATAGCAAAGGAGCAAACATGCGACAAATCAGTACACTGCGTATCTGGCAAAGATGAAGAGAACTGCTGGGACGAATCAAATCGCATATACCTTATCATTATGCAGACACTGCCTCCCCCTGCCATTGTTCTGCAGAATGAACAAGGTCTTCTCGCTGTAGAGAAACTGAATGAAAGCAACCCATGGTGTCCCCCAACTCATTTTGAATGTCCACTGTTATCATATTACTGCTTGCCTGTCTATTTGCGGTGTAACCGTGTCTTTGACTGTCCAAACCGGGAGGATGAAAAAGACTGCCATAATTACAGCTGTCCTGGTTTCTACCGCTGCCACAGATCCAAAATATGTGTTCATGCTGATCATATGTGTGACGGGAAACTCGGACAGTGTCCTGAAAATGACGATGAATTGATGTGTGGATCCATGTGCCCTGATGGATGTGTCTGCTATGGGAAGGCTTTTTACTGCAGCCAGCCAATCTCAGCTGATCAATATCTGCAGCTTCGTCTGTTGAATGCTGATAAAACCAACATGACTCTGGAAAGTGTGCAGAATAATAGACAACTCATTTATCTCAGTTTAGCTCAATGTTTCTTGGATGCAATCAAACTGCCACCTCTGCTCAACCTTCAGACCCTAGATCTTAGTCACAATCTGATCAGGTATTTGGATTCTGAGACTTTCACAAGAGTTGCAAATCTACGTGCTTTAATCCTACTTGGAAATCCGACAGACATTGAGATAAGTTTGTCAGCTATCATGTCAATTGCCAAGCTTTGGGAGCTCGACCTCTCCCATGTTCGTATTTCACAGTTCAACACAGATTCTTTTAAAGGGCTTGTGCATTTGGAAGAATTAAATCTTTCACACAGTCAAATGACAGGTGTGGTGGGAGAAGGCTTCCATGTCATGCCTTCCTTACGGTCCATAGATATTTCCATGTGTCCATTGATGGTGTTTCCGCACACCTTGTTTAACAAACTTTCATCTCTCCAGTCAGTAAGAGCTGATAATTTTGTCTTTTGCTGCCCTGCACTCCTTCCAAAGGATTTCAACCCAGCCTGGTGCAGCTCTCCTGCAGAATACGTATCATCCTGTGAAGATTTGCTGGGCAACAACATAATTAGAGTAGTCTATGTTCTAGTGGCTGTGATTTCTGTTTTGGGGAACATCTCGATTATTTTGTTTCATACATTATATCAAACAGAGACTTTGTCGTATGCTTTTTTTGCATGCATAGTTCATTTAAGCATGTGTAATTTGGGGCATAGCATATATTTATTTCTTATCATTTGGAAGGACGCACAATTTAATGGGACATATCTGTGGCATGAAACAGTATGGTCACGAAGCACAGAATGCCAAGTGGCAGGGTTTATCTTCCTTGTGTCTTTTGAGGTATCTGTTTATATGATTTGTGTCAGTACTCTTTATGCAGTGACAGATCACTGGCATTTTTCCAGCAGGAATCCTCCATTGTCGTATAAAGTGGTTAATATATTAAACATGGCAGCCTGGATGCTAGGTATAGCACTGGCCACGTGTCCTCTCCTCCCAATGTTCTCACAGTGGCAGACCTACAGCCACAATGGACTCTGCATTCCATTGCCACCAGCAGACGTAAATCATGCTGGATTTCATTTTACATTTGGAATTTTTAATCTATTAAATGTTGTCACGATGTTTATTACAAGCGCCGGCCTGTTTTATAACCACTGGCATTCCAGATCTAACATTGTGTTACAAAGTATGACCAACCCAAAGGCAAACAACCTAATCATTTCCCAGAGACTTTGCACCGTTGCTGTCTTTAGCATAGTCTGCTGTGTGTTGGTTGCTCTTTGGGGATTTCTGGTCATTGCAGACATAACTGTCTCATCAGAAATCAGTGTTGGGATAATGACGTTAGTGCCACCATTGCAGGCTGCTGTTAATCCCTGTCTCTACCTGACCAGTACCTTTATGGAGCATAAGAGAAAAGAACGGCAGCAATATTTGTTGACCGTTCTATTACGTCAGCATGCTGGAAAATAATTTTAAGTAGGAGTAGTAGATATGAAATAGTATGCCCATTATCTTCATACTCAACACCACTGAAGTGACTTGACAGCAGCGCAGTGTCTCCTCTGATGAGCAGCTTTGTAATGACTTGACATTGACTGCTCCCTGTGGATCACTGGTGGAGGAGCTGTAGCGGGACCAGTCAGGGTGTGGTTGCAGACAGGGAACGGAACCTGCAAGATTGGCGTGGATCTGACACAAAAGATAAGACAGCAAAAGAACAAAAGGGACTTTATAAATTGATATTTTATCAAATCCTGCCCGAACAACTGTATGTTGGTCCCATGTTTAGGTTATCAAGAAACTGTCTAATTTGAAACAGCTGCAGTCAGATTACACCTACAATGATAATACATTATGCGTTCATGACCAGGCTTCTTGCTATCTTACCACACATAATCACGAGTCCTCTTTAAGATGCCCTTCTCTCAAGAGTTACTACCATATCACTGAAACCATTTTGAGCTCCCTGCTTTATTAGTTTAGCATGATTTGTGTTCGGGCAATTAGTGGTAAATTGAGTTTCTTATGGGTTACAATTAATGGCTGTGCTGCACAATTCCTACATGCAGTCAGCATTTATCTGACTCACGGTGCTTGGATTATTGAACATTAGGGCTGACTACTCTGACTGTTGACATCTGTTGACCTTTGTATTGTTGAATAGATCCTCAAGCACAGGCTCAAAAGATTCCCCAGTATACTTGCTATTCAAAACAAAATTGCTTCAGTTTTTATGCAAGGTAATTCCTCACAATGTATTTTTTCTCTACCCTTCACTGGCTACACTGGAATGTCGTTGGACTCTGTTTTTGAACCATTGGTGGTGAAAATACCACAAAAGTTTAAGTAGCCTATTTCCTTTAGAATTCCGTGAGGACTGAAACAATCAGTCGAGTCCCACTGATGAGTCTGAATCAGTGGATGAAAGGTTCCTGTGCGCGGGCGATATTAATGGATCTGTTTAAAGGACAGGCAACAAATGTATGTTATAGCATCTTCTTTTTTCATGTTCTTTTTTTTTTCTCAAACCATTCTTTTCACTTTTTTTTTCTAATAGCTGCCAAATAAATTGCTTTAATAGAGGAAACATTGCAAGCCTTTACTCGTTTTCCACTACTCTTATTTTTCACTTTGGTCGATCAGAAGGAAATCATATTTTCTAGAAGATCCAAGTTAGGCAATTCTGGATGATTCTTAACATCTATCGGCATTGATGCCACTGACGATGTTCATATCATTAACCAGAAGAGCAAATCTTTCTGACTGTTAACGCCTTTTGATATACCCTGTATCTTTGTATAGATCACAGCCAAAGGCTAAAAAATTCCCCCATGCCTATTACTCCTTATATCATGATTTTAATTTCTATGCGATTTCTATGCAACTTGTTTTCTTATGATGCTTTCTTCTTGTTCTCACTTTCTAGCCTTCAATGGCTCTTTGGCGATGTTGCTGGCTTCTGGTGTGTACATTTGATGCTGAGGATACCGCAGAATTATAAATGGCATATCTTCTCTTGACGCCAAGGAAAGAACAACACAATCAGTTGTGTCCCACTGAAGAGCCTGAATTAATGGACGAAAAATTTCTCTTTACAAGCGATGTATTTGGTCTTCATATGCTGTAAATGAACGTTTCATATTTATTATTTACTGCTTTTTTTCATTCGCATTTTCTTCCCACCCCCACCCCACTTACTTCCTTTTTATTCTTTGCCAAGCCATACGTTTTTAAAGAATTCATAGCCCAAGGTTGTTTGCCCCCAATACTTGTTTTATTCTGTATATGCAAAGTGAACAATTTAGTAGTTGAGGGCAACAGGTATCCATAACTTGTACGTTTGCGAATGATACATGCAGTGAACTAATAGTAAGTTGATTCCTCAATTAGATTGTGGATCAGCACATTGAAACATCAGAGAGAAAATAGACCAATGCAGCAAAACATCCATTGGTGCATCCGAAGATACAGTAAAACTGAGTCCCTGTGTAGACTTCATACTTTAAGATGTAGGGGGGTTTTTAACAAAAAAAATACATAATAGCTAAAACAAAAAGAAAAATGAAAGAGACAGAGAGACTCAAGATGTTTTTTTTTTTCTCATTGGTTTTGGTGTCAATATTAGTGGATCATAAAGTGCCCCACAGGCTATAACATGCATTAAACAAATCATATTTGGACATTGCTTGGATTTTTTTGGTGAATGAACAGACTGCCCCAAAGACGTTCTCTCTCTCTCTCTCTCTCTCTCTCTCTCTCTCTATATATAATATATATATATATATATATATATATATTAGATTGAAGAAATAGGGGGAAGATAAGCATTCATATATGCAGTGGTAGATAATTCTGCCTAACTAACTGTATGTGCTTGAGTGGGTGAACGGGGAAAAAATAAAATAAATGCTTTTCAAAATGAGCCTTCAGCAAGCTTATAGTCTCCAAGGGGGAGACAATCTCCAATGGGAAGGAAACTCACTAACATATAACTCCTGGTCAGATACCCGATATTCCGAAACCTGATTGTTTCTCCTCAGTGACCGCGGAAAGTGGTAATTTGACTCCTCTGCCTTTTCGATTTTAAGAAGAATGATATCCCAGAAAAGGCTGGTGTGCAATACCGTAGTATGTTTGTTGAATTTTCAAAAAACCAACCAAAGGTGCCACCTAAGAAGCAAAAGAAAATCATGAAAGAGGAAACCAAGCTACATTTTCTTGTGAAAAGTAGAAAATATAAAAAGATAACCTCTTAGAGACACAAGTGCTGAAGCCAGTTCTTGGAATGAATCCGCAAGGGACTAAATTACAATAAACTAATAAATTCCACTTTCCCCGGTCACTGAGGAGAAACAATCAGGTTTCGAAATATCGGTATCTGACCAGGAGTTATATGTTAGTGAGTTTCTCCCCATTGGAGATTGTCTTCCCCCTTGGAGACTATAAGCTTGCTGAAGGCTCATTTTGAGAAGCATTTATTTTATTTTTTTCCACATTCACCCACTCAAGCACATACTCTTAGTCAGGCAGAATTATCTACCACTGCAGATATGAATTCTTTACCTTCCCCCTATTTCTTCAATCTAAAGATGATAATTTTATATATATATATATATATATATATATATAATAACACAAGGCACAAATATATTTTTCACCCAAACTAACACAACGTGTTTCTAAACACTGTTTGTAAACAGTTCTAAAGTTCCATATCATAACGTCTAACAGCATTGTTTAGTGATTTCCTTTACTAACCCTTACAAATGTACAAGTCGTGGGAAAGTGAAGAGTAAAAAAAACTGTCAGTCCTGAGGAAGTGAAGTTTTGCAGGACAGGACACAAATTGCACTTCATTTTCTATCTCCTCTCTGCAAAGCTGGCATTGAATCTCTTTGCTATGGAATCGATGACAGTAACAGTGCACAGCAATTTCAGAAATACCAAGTCTGAATCTAAAAAGTTACGTAACCATAAATGCCTGTCCAGGTTCAGGAGTAGTAAGTTTTAACATCAGGCACAGAGCAAAAAAAGACCTGTAAACATTGAATCTTTTGCTTTTACTAATATGATAATTCTGTTCTTGCCATCTGCATGCGATTAGTATATCTCTAGATAGTCAGAGAAAATCATCACTTGAAAGTTGAAATCAATTTTTGTATCATTTTGAAGACAGATTGATATTGTGTAGGTGGCAAGAATGAGATTTTTATGTGAATAACAGTGAACTGTTTGAAATGTACGGAACATTTTTTTTTCTGTAAAAGATGATAAAATATATTTGAAGCTGGATTTAGACAGTCATTCAGAATTTGTATTGACAAGGTTTAGACTTGGTGTGTCTGAAATCGCGCATCACCACTATTGTTATAGATCACATACAGAAACAGATTTGATTTGTCCATATGTAGAATTGCCAAGGAAGAAGAAATTCACTTTCTTTTATGCTGTCCTACATTAACTAATTACGAAAACAGTACATACTTTGACTTTTTATAAGTATCCAAGCCAGGTTCAATTGAGTTTACTGTTGGCATCTAAGAATGAAAGCATTGTCAGGAACTTATCAGTATTGTTATATAAACCTTTAAAATATGATCTGCTGGTATATCTTAAGATCTTGAAATACATATGCATTTATGACTTGTGTGTGTATAAACAGTAAACAAGTGGGGTAACTTTTGCTCCATAAGAAAACCTAACACAGAGTAACTTTTATTCAAGACTGGCACACCTTTTAAACTTGAATAAAGTCAGAGAAGTACATAGACAAACAATCTATAGTGGGGGAAAAAACAAGTGCAGGCCAACAACTCGACTGTCTTCATAGTAATGACTTGGCAAAGATTTGGAAAATGAAAACTCTTCACTAGCTGCATAAGGTAACCAATCGCAATCCCTTTTGAAGTAGAATATATTTGTATTGCCTGCTCCGAGGCCTTTCGTCCGCTGGGTCGGAACTCATCAGGGAGACACGGCTGTTGTGTCTGCGCTCCTGGCGTCAAATAGAGACACACCACAGTCCATAATACCGTGGTGTTCTCACCACCAAGGGTGCAAAAAAGAATCCAATAGCACCCCCAAAGCAGCCAGTGAAGGGTAGTAAATGAAACCAAACGAAAGTGTGGGGAGGAAAAAAGTTGCTGAAAAACTAAAGACATTATGCAAATAGTATAAAATGTAGGGGACAATCTTTGAGGCTACGACTGAGGATCCACCCAAGGATGCAAGGGAGATCAAAAGACAAACATCAGACGGACAGAAACAAATACAAATAAACTCAATTTAATCAAAACGAAATTAGAAATGAAATGAGGTAGGGAACAGTAAACAATAAACAGTAAACAAGTGGGGTAACTTTTTTCATATCTGTAATATATTTTCTTAATTTCATGTTCCCAGTTTCTCCATCTTCAACCCCCCCCCCCCCCCCCCCTCAATAATCTTTGCCAAGTCATTACTATGAAGACAGTCGAGTTGTTGGCCTGTGCTTGTTTTTTCCCCACTATTAGATTGTTCGTCTATGTACTGTCTGACTTTATTCAAGTTCAAAAGGCTGTGCCAGTCTTGAATAAAAGTTACTCTGTGTTAGGTTTCTTATAGGAGCAAAAGTTACCCCACTTGTCGAACTGGACGGTATAGACTGCCGCAAATTGTGGTCTCAGCACCACACCAGAACCGAGTATTGGAAATAGGTCACACACTTCCTTTAAATGGCTGTGCAGGGCTCAGAACCGCTACACAATGGTTGACAACCCAGACCTATTGGCTAGGAAAGTATATGTGCATGCCCCGCCCCCCCCCCACAACACACACACCACACACACAAAGCACGCATGCAAGAAAATCCCCTATGTCTGCAGAGAAATCGTGTGTTGTGTGTGTGTGTGTGTGTGTGCGTGCGTGTGTGTGTGTCCGTCAGTATCTGTGTGTGTGTGTGCACGCGCGTGCAAGTGCGCTTGCATGCGTGTACATGTGTTGTGGGTGGGGGGGTGCGTGCGTGTGTGTGTGTGTGCGCGCGCGCGCGCATGTGTATGTATTTTTTTATTGTTCTTGTTATAAAGCCATCTCGTGAACATTTAGTTCCCACAAATAATGAAAACCGCACTTGCGCTCTCTCTCTCTCTCTCTCTCTCTCTCTCTCTCTCTCTCTCTCTCTCTCTCTCTCTCTTCATTGCCTGTTGAATCCTGGCTGGATCGTCTGCTAAGAAATGGCTGCCCATAGATTATATTATAGAGTATGGTTTTGAACTCTTTGAATAACGATAGTCTATTATATGCATTCGATCCTTTCCGACGCTGGTTTGAGTTATTAAAGTTTGAATTCTAGGGATCCAGGACCATCAAGGGATTCCCTCAGGTCAACAGGCAATCTAGACACATGTGTACAAGTCAAGGGTCAACAAGACCCGCGGGAAAGGATACGACAGGTCACAGGTGAAAAGAAATTAGGAAAAACTACAATCAAAGTGAAAACATGAAGGAATGCACCAACCTGAACATAGAAAGCGACAAGGTTATAGTAATTTATCCATGGGGCTGCTAAATCCAACGAATATAAACAAAACAGTCCAACACCACACAAATACGACCACAGAAGAACACACACTGAGTGTCAAAGGTTAGCATGACATAAAGACCCAAGATTCGGGGTTTACTTATGCAGTACAGAGGGCGATATGCTAATTTTGCGCATGCGTAAACGAAGTAAACAAAAGACGCGTAAACTAGTATGGCTATCCGGCCGGGTCTGGATGGGCGGCTATGGGGCGGATCGTAAGCCGTGTCGTGCGGTTACCTGGGTAGCGGGACAGGTGGCCCCGTGGTTGTTTGTCCGGGCCTGGTCAGATGACCACTGCCTATTATTAAAATAAGTTAGGTTAATGACAGTAGCTGAAACAGACTAAGTAGAGAAAATAGTAGACTATTGATCCAGACCTAGTCTTACACAGTGATGTAATAGATACAAGCAGAATAGTTTCAACTAGGAACCTACGCGAATAGATGGTATGGATTATTACGATTGATACATTTTGTTAGTACGTTTCGTTAGTTCATTATAGATGGTTCTAAGAGTTGTTGCCCAGCTAAAGTTTTCAATTATTGTATGTTAACATTTCGGGTCAAAGGATAAGATTGCTTGTGGTGGAATACATATTGAATTGTTAAAACTATTTAGAGCGAGACTTCATAGACTGGTTGCATTATAAATATTTATGACTATTATCAATTGTTGCAAGGAGAATTATACGACGCAGGTATAGAAAGGTCTTCACTGTATACGTAAACGATAATACGATGAAGGAAATGAAATAGAAAACATGTGTTTTGTATGCTAGTATCAACAGCATAAATTATCATGAGTTAAAAAAAAATATATATATATACTTACATTACGTTCATAAGGAAAATGTACCAAGAAGCATTATTGTATAATTAAGATAGAATTCTGCATGTACATACCGTCATGTAAGAATGTTTTGTTGCAGACATGATAAATTTTGTTCAAATTATATAAAACTGAATTATTTCTTGTTGTGTACTCATGTGAATAGGCTGATGGCCTCACATTAAGTTACGAGTCTCTCTCTCTCTCTCTCTCTCTCTCTCTCTCTCTCTCTCTCTCTCTCTCTCTCTCTCTCTCTCTCTCAGGAAGAAACAGGAAGTTATAAGGTTATTAAAAAAGATTTCAGAGATGCAAAACAGCCAAGGATAAAAGTAAGAAAAGAGAAGAATACGCTGTATCACGTAAAGAGTATGTTACGCTAAGGAAAACAAAGGAACTGGAGTTTAAAGAACGTAGGTTAAAGAAACTAAAAAATTCAGTCAGTGATTCTAAAATGTTCTGGTCAGTGATAAGATCTGTAAACAAAAAGAGTTGTGTGTATAAGGAAATCTCAGTTCAACAGAGGCATGACCATTTTGGGGGCGTTTTTCATAGTTTTGATAATAAAAGTATGGAAGAAGAGACCAGTGTGGTAGAAGATAATGAAATTGAGCCATTATTTAATCAATCTATTTCCAGTGAAGAAGTCGTTGCAGGTGTTAAACATTTAAAATTAGGAAAGAGTACAGGAGCAGATAGAATCGTAGCAGAAATGTTGAAGAATGCAAACACAACTGTAATCGATTTCCTTGTTCATTTATTTGCCAACTTTTTGATAATGGTTTATTTCCATCAGAGTGGGCTAAATCAATTATTGTACCAATTCATAAAAAGGAGACGTGAACAATCCCGACAACTATCGTCGAATATCACTTACCAGCATTTTAAGTAAAATCTACGCTCACATACTAAATACAAGATTAACTGAATGGGCTGAAACTGAAGAAAAAATAGTGGAAGAACAAGCAGGTTTTAGAACCAGTTACAGCACCATATACCATATATTTACACTATATTCTTTGATTCAAAAACATCTACTCTGTAAGTCGAAGTTCTACATTGCCTTTGCAGATTTCAAGAAGGCCTTTGACTCAGTAAATCGGAATGCTCTGTGGAATGTACTCTGTAAAAGTGGTGTTAATAGTAAATTGTACATGGCTATTAGAGGGGTGTACAACTCAGTGCTGGCATGTGTGCGTGTGAAGAGTGAGTATTCAGATTATTTTGATTGTCCAAAAGGAGTAAAACAAGGATGCTTGTTGAGTCCACAGTTGTTTTCTTTTTTCATAAACGAACTGGCTGTGGAATTGTCTCGCAAAGGCAGACATGGTATCCAGATAATACCTGGAGCAGTTGAATTAGTTTTATTACTGTATGCTGATGATGTTGTTCTTCTGTCCGGAACAATTGTAGGTTTGCAAAACCAACTAAATGTATTGAAAGAAGAAGCAGATCGCTTAGGTTTATCAGTTAATTTGGATAAGACAAATGTAGTGGTCTTTAGAATGGATGGCCAGCTATCAGTGTGTGAAAAATGGTCTTATGGAAATGCAGACGTTCAAGTAGATAATTCATATAAATATCTTGGAATGATATTTTCAACAAAATTAGCTTTCCGTTACGCATGGGAAGAATCTCTAAGAAAAGGGAAAAAAAGGTACTATTGAAATTCTGAAATCCCTGAGAAAACTGAATTGTACAGACTGTAGTATATTTTGGACAATGTTTGATACACAGATAAAACCTCTTCTTACATATGCAGCTGAAATTTGGGGCTTACATGATGATGGAAAAAGTACATACATATGCTAAAAAAGCGTTTCCTGCAAGTACCTATTCATTCATCCAACACCGTTTTATATGGAACGATGGGGAGATACCCTTTGTACATAAGTATATTTATGAAATGTCTTAAGTACTGGTTGAAGATCTTGAAGCTACCCCAGTCCCGTTTTAGCAGGCAAGCCTATGATATGATGCTTTTAGAAATAGAAAAAGGGTAGAGAAAACTGAGCTCATAAAGTAAAGAAAGTCCTTTCAGAACAGGGTTTTGGAATAGTGTGGATGGCCCAGGAAGTAGGTAATGAGCAACAGTTTATTGCGGAATTTAAAGACAGGCTTATTTGTTCTTTTAAACAGAATTGGCGCTCAGATATGGAAAGTAAAGAAAAATACCGCTGGTTTTCTCATTTAAGAATGTGTTTCATTCCGAAAAGTTTCTCAATGTCATAACAGATAGATGGCAAAGAATGAATTATGCAAGATTTAGGTTGAGAACTTTAGGTTTTAATGCGAACAACGGATGGTTTGAATGTGAAACATCCACATAATCTCCTTGTCCTGCATGTAGACACATTATTGATGACGAAGAACACTTTCCGTTCCAATGTACTGCTTGTAATGAAGTGCGGACAAATTGTTCACTTTTCCAGTTAGATACAGCGAAAAGACAAAATGTTGCTGTCGTGTTATCATCAGATGATGAACTTTAATTAAATCAGTTGCGAAATTCATCGCAGAAGCATTCAAAATTAGACAGATGAAGGATAGTGAAATTTAAGATAATGCATTATAAGAGATATCTGAATGAGTATTATGATTCATCGCAAGTGGAAGAGATCAGTAAGATACATTGTCATCATTTGATCGATTGGTCGGTCTTAAGGTTTGTTTGTTTGTTTGTTTTTTCTAATTGCATTACTCCTGTGCATGAGGACATAAGGCAATGTTATGAATTTATTGGTTTTTAACCTTTGATTTGGTGCACACTAGGAATGAAAGTGTACTGTTTGCAGGAAAGGAAGAGGGAAATGTTATTGTTCTGTTCCCTCTCTCCCCTTGTCAACAGATCTCTTTGGTAATGACAATAAAATACCAAAGTGTCAACCCCCCCTCTCTCTCTCTCTCTCTCTCTCTCTCTCTCTCTCTCTCTCTCTCTCTCTCTCTCTCTCTCTCATATGATATTGAGACTGTAATAAAATGACTTGTGTACGTCTGGTTGATGACAGTAAACCGTCTAGGTGTAAAAGTCTTTCTCTCTGCCTCTGTCTCAACCAGTTTCTGTCTGTCTTTCTGTCTGTCTGTCTCCCCCCTCCCCCTCTCTGTTTGTCTGTCTGTCTCTGTCTCTGTCTGTCTGTCTGTCTCTCTCTCTCTCTCTCTCTCTCTCTCTCTCTCTCTCTCTCTCTCTCTCTCTCATACAACACGCGAGCTCGCGCTAATGCATGCATACACGCTTGCATGCACGCACACACACACACACACACACACACACACACACACACAGAGAGAGATGGGGGAGAGAGCGAGAGAGAGAGGGGAGAGAGAATGAGAGAGAGAGAGAGAGAGAGAGGAGAGAGAGAATTCGCTGCATGATAAGATGGAGAGAAAATACATGACGATGATGATGATGATGATGGTGGTGGTGGTGGTGGTGGTGGTGGTGGGTGATGATGATGATGATGATGATGATGATGATGATGATTGTCAGAAAGTAACAATAAGTGTATTTCAAGTTTCAATCCAAACTTAAAGCCCTCACCCCCACCCCATCCCCGTTGAAACAGTGCTGCAAGCAATACTATGTGCGTTGTCACCCCGTCCCTGCTCGATCATAAGCAGGGTGACAGTTCAAATATTATTAATCAGCACTGATAACATGGCCGTCTTCCCCATACACACTGTTGTTGGACTTACAGAAAGCCTTTGACTTTTTGACAGGGAATCATATGGAAATGTGAGTACTATAATAGCTTTCCGCCAAAACTTTATCACCTTCATCCATCATAATGTATTACAAACTCACCCATCAAATCATGTAAATGGAACATTATCTGCTCCACTGCAGGTGCGGACTGGGTAAAACAGGGCTGCTTTCTATCAGCAACCATCTTCTTTTTGGTGACCAGATCCTGAGGAATACCACATCGCCGAACAGGGATCTTTTAAAAAGAAGATGGGAAGACTTTAACTTCGCTTATTACGTAAGTCTCCTCTAGCACAGAAGTCAGGATGCTCAAGCAAAATCATCTCGCCTCTCCGAGAAAGCAAAGGCAACAGGCCTCTTAAAACATAAAAAAAATGAAGTAATTCAGGTGAACACAAACAGCAAGTCCTAATTCAGCCAAAGGACGTGAATACCAAAAAGGAGGAGAAATGTATTTACCTAGCAGCTTCGTCAGCAAAGATGGTGGTGCAGACCAAGATACCAGCAAGCTTTATAACAAAGTAAGGTTCTCTCTTACACTCTTAGACCCATTTGGACTTCATAGCCCGTCCGCTTCAGACCAAGATCAGAATGTTAAATCCAATGCGAAATCTGTTCTGTCATGTGGTTCAAAGACATGGAGCATAATAAATAATAACAACAACAACAACAATAATAATAATAAAAATAACAACAATAATAAAGGTTATACACTCAAGCAGTCCCGCAAAAGTTTCCTACCAAATGAATGGGATGGAACCCATAGAAGGAAAGGAAAGTGACATGAATACGACAGACTTTGGCACCAGTGCATGAATTCTGAAATGAAGGCAGCCAACATGACATGGGCTCAGCTGAAGAGGTCAGCTTAGAGCCGAGCCCACTGGAGAATTGTTGCCTCAGCCTTTAGGGAGCCTAAATAAGTAATGTGAATGATATCGTCCCTGCATTCTCACTGAAACAGTGATGCAGAAAAAAGAACGTTTGTGATCTGTCCTTATCATTTTATTTAACAACTGCATGTAGTGTATGCGTGTGTTAAGATGGAATCGTCAATTTTCATTCAGATTCAGCATTTGGTGGTCTATTTAAAGTTTGCCTTAAATGCCACCACGTGTATGTATGCACGCACGTGTGTGTGTGTGTGTGTGTGTGTGTGTGTGTGTGTGTGTGTGTGTGTGTGTGTGTGTGTGTGCGTGTGTGTGTGTTATCTGTTCTTTTTACAAAGCAAAAAAAAAATGTGCTTATAATCAGGCTCTCAAGGCAATGTTTTCATTATTACGAACTGCAAGGAAGCAGAAATTGCCAATAGATGTTTGCATACAATTATTGTATTCCATAGTTGTACCTGTGTTGTTGTATGGTTGTGAAATTTGGGGTTATGAAAATGTTGATATATTAGAAAAGTTACAGTTACGTTTTTTTAAAGTATTTATTTAGATTAAATAAAACTACAATGACTTCAATGATTTATGGTGAAACCGGAATCTATCCTTTATCTGTACTGATTAAAGTGAGAATGATAAGGTTCTGGGCTAACTCAGTTGTTCCTGATTCTAAGAAGTATTCAAACAAAGTATATAATATCTTACATGAACTATATACAAAAGGAATTTTCGTTTCACCATGGCTTAGTTATGTTAAAAGCATTTTATTTGAAACTGGTTTTGATTGTGTTTGGGAATCTCATTCATTCACAAACAGAAGTAACTTATGTAAGTGTGTTAAAAAGGAGTTTGCAAAATAATTATGCTCGTGATTGGCGCAGTTCTCTTGAAACAGCAACAAGTGTATATTCTATAAAAGTGTAAAGACTGTCTTTGGAAAAGAACATTATATTTCTACCTTACCAGATATTTATGTTATATCTTTATTTAAATTTAGATGTAGTAACCATAAATTGCAAATTGAAATTGGAAGACACCATAATGTTCCAAGAGAATTGCGTATTTGCCGTAACTGTGAAATGGGTGAAATTGGAGATGAATTTCATTGCATCATGGAATGTCCAAAATATAATGAACTTCGTGAAAATTCATCCCTAAAAAATATCTAAAACCAAAGTCTGTTTTCAACTTTTGTAATTTATTTCAAAAAGGAAGACGCATTTGTTTGAATATTAGTAAGTTTCTAAAAAATGGGAAGATTGTTTAATGAGATCATTACAGTTCACCAGAATTCAGCATTTCGCAACTATGTTCACACATTGTTCTGAGTGAGTTTCGTATTTCTCTTTGTTACATTTGTATCCTCCATGCCCCAACAGGGGTCAAAGGATTAAATTTGAATTGAAATTGAAAATTTTGTGTGTGTGTGTTGTGTGTGTGTGTGTGTGTGTGTGTGTGTGTGTGTGTGTGTGTGTGTGTGTGTGTGTGTGTGTGCAGGCATGTCTGTTCTCATGTGTCAAAGTTACAACACCCAGACACTTATATCACGTATCTAAGTGAAATACTGGATAATGAAATACCCAGGTGAAGAATACATACAAAGTGTGTAGGTGAATTATTCAAAATGAAATAGCCAAGTAAAATTTGGTGGTGAGAAAAGCATATGAAGTATCTAGACTGTCTAGTTTAATTATTTAGGTGACGTTTTATGGAGAACTACCTAAACAAAGTATCCATGTCGAATCTACAGGTAGAACATATAGTAGCAAATTGATAAAAACAGCAAGAAGTGCTAGTAGTAAAAAGACACTTTCCATTGGGACAAAGTATTCTTGTGGCAAAAGTACAAAGAGTTTACATCTTTTTTAACACTATTTTTTCATCCAACACCCATTTTGCGCCAAATATGAGACGAGTTGTTGTCCGTTCTTTATTTTCATTGTCCTAAATGTTGTGTTTTGCCTGAAGAAGACTCAAAAGGTCGAAATGCATCGTGTCTTGTTCTGTAATCTGTTTGTCTGGATTGCCTTGCGGAGCTATTAACCTTTCTTTTTAAAATTTGCTTCGATTCCGCTTCAGTCTCCTTGCCTTGAAACTGGATGTTACTCTGTTTTCTTTCTCTTTTGGCAAGATCGGATCAGCGTCACATCGGCTAAAGCAATCACGAGACAGTTACCTTCAAAAGGATGTCAAAATGATAGTCTCAATTCTCACTATCCTTGTTTCTCACTTAACTCAAATGCAAGCACTAATGGTAAACGAGCAATAGTGACTGCATCTCCCGAAACAGTATTGGGTGTACCTAATCTGGTAAAAAATGGATCCGCCATCATAAACAGGACTGTCGTTGAACAGTGCGTGACACATTCAGACAACATCAGACTAAGTGGTATAACTGGTTTCGTCAAATGTGTTTGCCAGTCACAGTTCATCAGCGGTGATTGTAACATCAGCATGGTAACATCACCGGGTCGCATTTTTCGTGTTCATGTGACTCTTCAACCGATTTCGTGGGGTTTCTCTGCAGACATAGGGGATTATCTTGAAAGCCGCCAGGTTTCCCGAACCTTCTGGTCAGCTTCAAAAGTTAATCCTCCATATGTGTTCAGCAGAAGCAACAATATCGTGTTGTCTATAAGGATGATGGGAAGAGGATCTCTAAGCCTTCAGCTCCAGATAATAACTATTTCTTACACACAGCGGCCAGTGGTTGAACTGAATTTCACCTCCGAAACAAAAGGTGCTACTCTCTCTCTCTCTCTCTCTCTCTCTCTCTCTCTCTCTCTCCATGTGTGTGTGTGTGTGTGTGTGTGTGAGTGTGTTACTCTCTCTCTCTCTCTCTCTCTCTCTCTCTCTCTCTCTGCATGTGCGTGCGTGCGTGCGTGCGTGTGTGTGTGTTGTGTGTGTGTGTGTGTGTGTCTGTCTGTCTGTCTGTCTGTCTGTTCGTCTATCTATGAGGCGTGTGTGTGTGTGTGTGTGTGTGTGTGTGTGTGTGTGTGCGTGCGCGCGTAGGAACATGTGTGTGTGTGTGTGTGTGTGTGTGTGTGTGTGTGTGTGTGTGTACGTGTGCATGCGTGACTTCCTCTGTATGTGTTGTTTTTGTTTGTGGTGGTGGCGGTGGTGTTGGTGTTGGTGTTGTTGGTAGTGGTTGTGGTGGTGGTGTGGTTGGCGTTCTTTGGTGTGTGTGTGTGTGTGTGTGTGTGTGTGTGTGTGTGTGTGTGTGTGTGTGTGTGTGCGTGCGTGCGTGCGTGCGTGCGTGTGTGTGTGTGTGTGTGTGTGTGTGTGTGTGCGTGTCAGTGTGTGTGTGTGTGTGTGTGTGTGTGTGTGTGTGTGTGTGTGTGTGTGTTGTGTTCGTTCTTTAATTTAACGTTTATCCACCTAACAGTGATCTTAGACAGTATGTAAGTGTTATGTGTGTGTGCATGTGATGTTTTTGGGTGTATGCATGCGAACGGTTGGTGCTGATTTTGGGCGTACGTAGGTATGTATAATGCAATTAGGCCTAGATAAAATAAATAATAATTTTAAAAAAAAAACCCACAACTCCCCCCCCCCCCCCCAAAAAAAAAAAAAAAAAAACCCTCCACATAACTGAATCCAAAACTGAAAGAAACACTAAATAAGCAACTAACACCAGGATGGGGAAAATAACATAGACGTTAAAGTAAATGTCCAACTGGGCTCTTAATCAGTCCATGAATAACTTCAAAAATGTTTGATTCGTTGGAGATGACGTCTTCAAAGGCTGACATCGACGGTTCAGTGTTCAACAACCAAGCAGGCTTCATTCTATCGCACAAAAAAAGTAGATGGAACGGAGTGATTTGCTGGCCACAAATACAAGTCACATGTTTACAGAATTTGGTTTTAAAGGCATCAAGCCTCAATCTAAAAATCAAACTTTTTAAAATCCAAATCTGTGTGTGTGCGCGCGCGCATGTGTGTGTGTGTGTGTGTGTGTGTGTGTGTGTGTGTGTGTGTGTGTGTGTGTGTGAGTGAGTGTGTTAGACTGTATCTCTCTCTCTCTCTCTCTCTCTCTCTCTCTCTCTCTCTCTCTCTCTCTCTCTCTTTCTTTCTTTCTTTCTCTCTGCCCCCCTCTCTCTCTGTCTCTCTCAGAGAAGAGAGAGAGAGAGAGAGAGAGAGAGAGAGAGAGAGAGAGAGATTGATGAACAATTCCAACAATACTGTTATGGTATATACTTCTTTTCACGTATTCCCGCCATTTCCCTTTTTTTATCATCATTAACAGCAACAGCAGCAGTAGCAGCAGCAGCAGCGTCATAATTATCATGTCTATTATTAATTGTAACCAGTAGTATTAGTAGTAGTAGTAGCAGCAGCAGCAGCAGCAGCAGTAGTAGTAGTAGTAGTAGTAGTAGTAGTAGTAGTAGTAGTAGTAGTAGTAGTAGTAGTAGTGTTCTTGTCGTTGTTGTTGTTGTTATTGTTTTATTTTGTGATGCTGCCTCTGCTCCTGTTGCTGCTGTTGACGTTGTTGTTGTTGTTGTTGCTGCTGCTGCTGTTGTTGTTGTTGTTGTTGTTGTTATTGTTGCTGTTTGGTTTCTTTTCATTTCATTTGCTTTTTTATTTCTATTTTACGCATGCATGGACATTACTTCTTAAAATGACACACACAAAATCATCAAGACAAAAATCTAAAGTCAAAAAGCAAACTACAATCGAACGTGGGACACCGGCAGATGTGCAGATTTACCATGAAAAACATAGATATAAGCTACTTATCAATGAACAGCAGGCTTTGTCAGGGTAGGCAATGTCACCAATGGGATTGATGCAGACAGATCAATATGTTTGAAGCTGAAAGCATTCAGTCCTTTGACTCCTTGGAGCAAGGTGGATAACGAATTTATTCATTTTGCAATACACATACATTACTAATTACAGAGAAAGCAACAGATCAACAAAACAACAAAAACCCAAAACCGAGCAAACACCCGTAGACACACCCCAAAAACGGGGGAGGGAGGGACAAGAGGAGGGGATGAAAAGGGGTCTGCTGTGTGCTCACGCGCAACATAAATCATACATATATGCAACGATTATCGGAACCACGCACACAACCACGCAGTGTACGTAGATCATTACAAATGTGAAACATTACAAATGAAACAAATACGTTCACTTCTGAACTCTAAATTTGACATTGGTCGAGAGCAGAATTGTACAAAGAACAATTTTGATCAAACGGTGCACCAGTTCCATTCACGATTACTATGTGACGCTCTAAGTCAAATCTGTATTTCTGCAAAACAACAAAGGTTTGTAAATGTGATTGTACGTTTAGCAACCTACATTTGTATAAATGAATTCTGCAAATGAAATCAAAAGTAGTGTCTGCCAGTATATTTTGCGATTCACCAAACAGAAAATGTTCTTAGTCAATCACAAAATTATGACAATGTGAACATTTCCGAGTCATCAAACGCTGAAAATTCTTCCAGAACATGGTGTATGATATGACAATCAAACAGCATATGAGAAATTGTCTGTTCTTCTTGCTTACAAACATTACATCCAGGAGAGTTTATTAAACGGCGCTGGAACAGAACTCTCTGCGCTGGAAGTAATTTATGTAGCAGTATGATCTGATAATCATCTCAACTGCGCATCCCCAGGTATTTTGAACAATGTAAGAAAACGTCTTTCCAATTTAAGCAAACGAATTATTCCAACTGGAAATAGATGTTCGGGAGTTTCAATTTCCATTCAACATATTCTGTATGAATTTGCTTCCTTTCATAATACAATACCAAGTTTTATTCTCTATAGGTTCATATTTGTTAGTCAAAGTGGTGTGTAAGTGTTGACGTATGCTAGGAGTACATTTAAAACGCCTATGTATAACGAAAAACAAAAGTTTTTACACTGAAAACTGATCAGAAACTCATAGGAGATCATGAATGTACAATCAACATTTATCAACTGTTTCACAAAGAAGATATTGTAATAACACCATTCTTGTAAGTAATTGTGTTGAACATATTCCGCCAGAAACTCATTAACTGTCGTTGGACAGGATTTCAGAGACAGTTTTTTAATTGCTTGTTTGTAATATTTCATTGCCTCTTTCCAAAACAAATCTTGTTTTATTTAAAACCACATTTGTATACTTAGCATCAACATGACTTAACCTTCCCAACTCTGGGAACATTATTTGTAAACACCTTCCATTCAGATTCATACTAAAGTCGTCTCAGCTAAATCGTGTGTGTGTGTGTGTGTGTGTGTGTGTGTGTGTGTGTGTGTGTGTGTGTGTGTGTGTAAGACAAAAATGATCTATTATTTGCCATTCCCAATATCCCCCTTCACTGTTCGGTTTAACACCACATTGTTCTTAATCATGCTTTGCTTCCCGTTCTATGGAAGAAATACTATCAATTTATTGACTAATTAATCAAGAAATGCAGAATTTGTAACAGAACCAAGGTCTTATTTACTGTTATTTCCCCTAAGGGTGTCAATTGTCGCTTATTTTTTTTTACAAAAATCAAAATTCTGTTCATTGCTGAAATGGCGTCATCAAATTTAATCCTGGTAATACCTGTGATATCAGTCAAAGACATTACTCCTGAAATGTTCAAATTACCAGGGTCCCAATACTTGTTTTGTCTCTGATGTAATTAATGTTAATGTTTTCCCTACTCCCTATCCAAAACACCCGGTTTCTGTTAGTTTATCTTTAATCTTGAAATTGTAGCCGATTCAGTTAAGTGTACATTGATTCAATAAATGATTGCTCACTTCTATCCAAATATAATGAGGTACCGTCGTCTGCAAACTGAGACAATAGCATTTCCTTGTTCTTCACACTGATTCATATTAACATTTGCGTGTTTACAAAGCACTAGTGAAACAGTTTATGTCAAACAAAATCCCCCTGTCTCACTCCTCACTGTATTGGAAACAGGGAAACCAGGACGAGAAGTGTCCGTTTACGGACACATGCCAAAATATGAAAGTAAGTTTTGGCCAGATTTATCAAGCCTGTTCCAAAATTTGGCCGCCATTTTTTCTCAACACATGGACAGATAAGTCACTCTTCGTTCTTTGTTTGTACTGTCCTAAATGTTAAATGTGATCTGTCTTTTGCCTGAAGAAGACACAAGATGTCGAAATGCATTGTGTCTTGTCCTGTGCTTTGTCAATGTCCATGGCAGTAACTAACCCCCCTCTCTTTCATCGATATCCTGGATCAATAAGTATTTCATTCATTATTGATTAAATAATAATCAATCTTGTTTAGTTCATAGAATTACATTTGTGCCGTGTGTATGTTGTTTATTAGGATTTTTTTTTCTTTTTTTTTTTTTTCTTTTTTTTTATGAACACCTATGAAATTACGTTTTGCCACACTATCAACAATTTTTCTCTAAGTCCTGGGCGATTCTCTGTGCTAACCTAGCTTGGTAGTCTTAATTTGCTTTCAGAGCACAATTCTAATCATCTGCTATAAAATAAAATTATTGCCAAGCTGTTCTAAACATTTACCAATTATATCAAAAAAGGAAAAAAAAAAAAAAGAAAGAAAAAGAAAGGAACATCTGGTTTGCCACCACTACTATTACACATTTATACATGAAATTTCTTTCTCAAAATGTCAATATTCATTACAATATAACAATCATGGGGAAAATCTGTTGTTACTCCCTTGACTGAAGTACCTTAAAGACGGATTCTGTCTTATTAATCATTTTAGAAATGAACCAGGAACTTAAACATTTTCCTTATAACTGGAATTGCATGTCGCAGTACTATATCAAAATATTAAATATTATTATTCACAAACTCTGCCTACGTCTCTCTCTCTCTCTCTCTCTCTCTCTCTCTCTCTCTCTTCTCTCTCTCTCTCTCTCATTGATACTGATTGTCTCACTGCAGGACTGTCCTCGTGCCTTCCTTGTAGTCTCTTTTCTTTAATCACTTTAAGGATTGCCTCCTGGGGGAACATGCCGGTTTGAGATACCAGCTGTACTCCATCTTTACTGCATGTGTGTGTCCCCCCCCCCCCCTGCGCCTCTCTCTCTCTCTCTCTCTCTCTCTCTCTCTCTCTCTCTCTCTTCTTTTTCTTGTTCCTCCCTTTCCTTATGTTCGTCTTCGCGCACTTCTGGTATCATCCTCGCATACGTATTTTTGTCTTTTGTTTCAAGGATAGTTCCCGGGAGATGGCCGCACTTTTCTCTCTTGCTTCCTTTTTTTTTGTTTGTTGTTGTTGTTGCAAAGTGAGACGACTGCAGGCGGAAATCTAAACAAATCTTAAATAAATGTTAGCGAACCGCCCAGAGAAACGCGGACAAACGAGTCACAAGACAAAACACGACGCGTTTGTTTGTTTGTGTTTTTTCCCTCGTATCTTTTTGTTACATACGGTGTGAAAGTGTCACTACATCAAATACTAACACACAAATGAACCCCGACACACTATACCAAACTCTAAAACATCAAAGCCAGCAAGAAAATGTCGATTAGTAGCAATACAACACACAGACTAGCATGGTGTGAGAGTTTGAGAAAAAGAGAAAGAGAGAGAGAGAGAGAGAGAGAGAGAGAGAGAGAGAGAGAGAGAGAGAGAAAAGAAAAAACCGTCTTAAAGAAAAAACAAACAAAAAATTCATAAACAAAGAAACGAAAGACCAAAAAAAAAAGTCGAAAAAGGCGAGAAGGAAAAAAAACTATCATGGAGATCCGTAATCACATCACACGCTTTGCTCTCAGAATCATTATCAAAAAAAAAAAAATATATATATATATATACCACATCCACTTGTATTCGTTTCAGAGTCACTTATCTAAACGTTGTATCCACAACTGGTCCGTACAAAAGCTTCAGTCTGAGCCGGCCAGTGTGACTCTTGCATATATACAATTCGGAAATCCGCTTCAGAACGAAGTAAAAAAAAAAAAAAATAAATAATAAAAAAAAGATCGAAAGAAAGAAAAGACTTTTTAAAAAATAATTAAGTCCATTGCAGTTGTACGAATGCATTTTAAGCGAACTCTTTTGCGTATTCATTTAGGTCTAGGAAAGAAAAAAAACTCTTCTGTGAGATATTGATTGAAAAAAATCATCATAGCACAGGAAATATAATAAAGGAATGGACAAGCCATTCAGTAAGGTAAAGGAATGTTACTTATAGCCCAGCCGACCGCAAAGGGCCATACCAGGTCTGTCACCACGTTGAAGTCAACAAACAAGTCATCAAAAAAGACCATTCGCACATCTCTTTAAAACACATCTTCTAAACACGCACCAGAAACTTCGTTAAAAGTATCTCTTCCGTAAAATCTTATATCAGATTAAAATAAAGATTATAATCTCTTTTAGAAATTCTCTGAAAGAATATGCTTCACTGTGGGTGGTATATAACATGGAATGCACCACAGAGCTTCTTCACTTTTTAGAGATAAGAATGGGTATTAAACATGTGGCCTGTATGCAAACGGAACAAGACTGTTTCGTCTGTACGGCCGTCCCTGGAACATGGTAAAAACTATTTCAGGTCTGGATGGATTTTAAATAGTTTGTTATCCATCTGCGAGTTCCATTCCTCTTGCCAGAGGTCTTTGACATAAGCCTGTGTTTTGGGTTTGAGGTCAGTGCGAGGGATAGACAACCTGTTCAACTTTTCCTTTGTGGCACTCTTGGCAAGTCGATCAACCAACTCGTTGCCTCGAATGCCCACATGGCTGGGAACCCCAGCAAACACTACGTTGTATCCATCCGATTTCAGAGAAGTGCACAGTTTGAAAACTTTCAGCAGCTGAGGGTGCTGGAGATTACAGCTGGCAATGGCCTCCAAAGCAGAAAGGGGGTCTGATAAAATGAGGAAATCGTTATGTTCAAATTTACAGACCATTTTATGAGCCAAGACCAAGGCTGTCAGCTCAGCAGTGTAGATGGAGCTATCGGTGGGGATGCGTTCAGTACATCTCTGAAGGGGATCTACTGCACAAAACACAGCAGAGGCAACTCCTTCCTCAGATTTGGAACCACCAGTAATACATCTTTTGAAGGATGGAAACGTTGAACACAGTTCAGCGAAAAAAAAAACTTGTATGCCAAGGAACTAGTGGAATCTTTCCGGTACGAGGCCAAATCAAACCAGACCTCTGGAGGGAAGAAAGTCCATTGAGAGTCATCAGGAAACTTGGATAAATTACAAACTATTTCAAAGTCTATATCTGCTTTGTTCAAATGGGGAACAATACGAATTCCCAAGGGTGGAATGGAACTGGGGTGGTCATCGAATTTCGTTTGGAACTTGGGGTCAAAAACGCAGTCATATGTAGGGTTTTGAAGTTCAGAAGAAAGAAGAAGTAGTTAAAAGCACGTTTCAATCGACAATTTGAGAGGGATGGCTCTCCTGCCTCAGCACACAGGCTACAAACAGGGGTGGTGCGCAATGCACCCAGACACAATCGAAGCCCATGATGGTGGATAGGATCTAGACTTTTCAAGTAGGATGGTCTGGCTGAGTCGTACGCTACACATCCATAGTCTAGTTTGGAGCGGATCAGGGCCCTGAAAAGATAGAGGAGAGTTTTCTTGTCAGCACCCCAATCTGTACAAATGTGTAGCAAAAAGACCGCAATTAGCCTTCGTATAATTTAGATGTTCTGGCATAAAGGCGTTTTCAGTTGTTATTGATTTTAATAGAACAGGAAAATGGCCACTTCCATGCAGATCGTCATGGACAGACCACTCATAGTCTAGGACCAACGAGCGATCACAAATCTAAACACGAAAGTGAACCTGTGGAAGAGTGGAAGTAAGCTGGAGATCCACCATTCAGACAACTCAAATCAAACTCTGAAAAGACAATTTCGAGAAGCAGACCTCTGGATGACGAATTCACACTACCCCACGGGGGATTATGGCGACTGAAATCACCCAAAAGCAAAAAAGGTCAGGGATGTTCTCCAAGCAGACTGACAGGGTCCTGACGACAAACCGGAACAGAAGGTGGCAGATATAACGAGCAGCTTGTAACAGTTTTATGGAGAGTGACTCCACAGCTACTGCCTGAAAAGGGATAGCGAGAGTGACAGGACATGGAGCAAAGTTCTGTGTATCAGAAGGACAACACCGCCCGTTAGTTCCAGTGTTGAGGGTTGAGCAGATTTGGAACGAATATTGAAGTTAGAAAGAGTGAAAGTCCTCTGGCTTTGAGTTGTTCTTTCCTGAAGAGCTACTATATGGTGTTTCAGTGTATGACACAAAAGCTGCAGCTCCTCAAAGTTTGAGTTTAAGCCACGGACGTTCCAGTGAATTACTTTAATATCCATGGTG
>CM065724.1:76220852-76238352 GCA_033310375.1 Conus canariensis
TATCATTGATTAAGTTTTAAAATGTTGCTTTTTCTGCTCTAATGAGGAATGTTACTTGAATTCATGGCTTTTTACATTCTTCATGAAGTCCAATTTTAACAAATATTCTCTTTGGTAAATAACGTTCTTTATCCCTTTTGTTAGCCAAGGAGGATTTATCTGACGTTTTACTCTTTCTTTTGGAGCAAGGCATGTTTGTAGAGTACACTAAGGAAATGAAGTATCATACTTCTAAAGCCTGATTGGAATCAATGTATCGACACACCTCATTTAAAGGTGAATGTAAAAGGTCTGAGAGAAATGTGTTGCAATCAAATTTTGAAAAGTTTCTAAACATAACTCTTTTGTGGTTTAAGCTTGGAATTTTTATACCATTTTTTGACCAGGTGCAACAAATTGGGAAGTGACCACTGCATCCATAAACAGGAGCACTTGTCTTGAGTACTGAATCTGGATTTGTACATACAAATGGTTTATCAGTGTTTCCGAAAGGTCAGAGACGCTTACAGCAATTTTAATAGGTGTATGAGGCGAAGTGACTCAATTCTATAGTTCCATTGTACTGGCTTATCAAATTTCAACTGGATTTCAGTTCAGATTGTTTCTATCTTACATTGCTCTACAAATCCTATCCCCTTGAATTTTACTGACTGAGGAAGATATACAATAATACTAGTTCCAACGCTTTGTTCAGGATCTCTACACACAACATTACAGCCCGGAAGTGCGATGTCATGGTTAGATATGAGGCTCGACAAATGTGATTCTAAAAATCAAAATACGTGAAAGTTTATCCCCGATTTAGATATGGCTAATGGTGTTTCGGTAATTACATTAATTGCATGATTGACATTGAGGTGCCCAACTGTAAGTATATCTCCTTTCATCTAAGGGTTATTGCCTTGTATCAAATTTGTTATAGGCAATACTCTATTTTTTTTTTTAAATGACGAGCATACAAAGCTCTTACAGACTAGCAAGTAAGTTCAGATTGAAGGGAGTACGAAAAGAAAATGTCTAGGTAATGTGGATGATAATACAATCAACAGGAATGAAAATACTTCAGTTGTGGATAGATAAACAATAATGAAGCCATGAAAGGACAAACACAAAATTATCTGAAAATTCACAGGCGGAAAGTATACATAGAACATTAGAACAACCTAAACTTTGGCAGAAGTTTTACCGAATTCAAGATACATTACCCATCACATGCAACTCTCTCAAATGAGATTATGACGATAGATAGATGCAGAGCCGGCATTTTCTTTACACACACACACGCACTCTCTCTCTCTCTCTCTCTCTCTCTCTCTCTCTCTCTCTCTGCTGAGTGAACGCGCGGTCACCGTTCGGGTCGGACATGTTTGACAATGACAAGAGCTCCCGTCCTTCCACCTGTGGCATAGCGTGAACTGATTTTTTGGACTTAGAAAATTTCAAGGTGTTTTCTACTGAGGAAATCGTGCTTGCTCCGATCATGCCAATTACTGCGCTGCAGCACAGACTTTCTGTTGGGTATTTCAACCCTGTTTTCATCATCTTCATGGCAAAGAGAGCGAGAGCAGCGGTAAATTCTCACAAGTCCCGGACGCTGATTTTTACTCGACTGAAAGTTAGGCCGTCAGACTTGCTTTTGTTGTGGTTGTCGGCAGTGTTGATCTTGCGATGTGGTGACGTGGAAGAAAATCCCGGACCCCCTCCTCAGAATTCTATCAACGCCTACGACGGGGGTAGTAAGGCGCGCCTGTCACAGCAGATTGACTATGTGATGAGGTTAGTGTCCAGCCTTTCACACCAGACAGTCAATATATGGAATCAGTTTGCACATGACATGTCCGACATCAAGCAGGGGTTGTCGTTTGTGTCGCAGGCAGTCACACGGAACTCGACGGATATACAGACCCTCCAAAGACGAATGCATGAGTCAGAAGATTACATTCAGAGACTAGAGAACCAGTTTGAACGAATACAGTCAGATCTACGTCACAGGAACGTTAAGATTTCCGGGCTGGAGGAACCGTCAGGTGAAACATCATCAGGGCTGGTCAGTACGCTCATTAACTTACTGAACACTTACTACACTGACTTCGTGTGGGACCGTGACAATGTTGTCGATGCTGTTCGCGTGGGACGACGCAAGAGTGATCAGAAGAGAGCTGTCATCGTTACCTCCAGGCGGCATGACTTGACCATGGTCCTGATGTCCAGCCAGAGGGCTCGTCGTGAGCTGCAGGAGAATGAGGGCGTCAGACTTGGTCCTGATCTCACCCCGCACCAGCGTGACGAGATGATGCGACTCTGGGAAGAGGGGCGACGGGGGTACCTGAGAAACGGCCATGTGGTGCCCGTCAGAGCGTCAAGAAGACACAATCAGTCACGACAGAACTACGACTACGACAATAGACGGTGTGTTAATACACATCACACTCGCAGATTATCTGATATCGACACTACAGACAGACATTTGACTCGTGACGACACTGACCGTGCCCAAGAGGGTGTCTACGAGGAAGCAGGAGGGGAGGGCGAGGTGCCCGATGGTATCCTTAATCTGTGCGGGGACTGGGCACTGACAGGCGACATTGACGACTTTCACGACACTGAGAACACTGAGAATGGGGTTAAAGAGGACAGACCTGTAAGTGATCGTGAAGATGAAGACAGACACAGTGAGCAGCAGACGGAAGACGGACTGAAGACCCAGAGAGACAAGGACACTGGTGCTTACCACAAATTGACCGATGACCTTTCCATGGACGACCCTGTCCTTAGGACACTCGAGACTGTCATACCTGCTTCCATTACCACAAATTCACATGACAGCTGTGATCTGAAGGCAGCGCACACTGAGTCAGGGCCCAGTGCTGTGTCAAGAGATGTGCCCGTTTCACCCACACACCTGCGATGCTTCGGCAGGGGTTCCCCTCCGTCCACCCCGCAGCGGTCCGCAACACCCGGCAACGAGACTTACGGCACCAGTGTGGGGAACGGGGGTCGAGGCAGGGGTTCCCCTCTGTCCACCCCGCGGCAGTTCATAACAACAGGCGACGTGACCTACGGCACCAGTGTGAGGAGCGGGGGTCGAGGCAGGGGTTCCCCTCTGTCCACCCCGCAGCAGTCCGCAACACCAGGCGAGGGGTCCAACGGCACCTGTGTGTGGAGCGGGGGTCGAGGCAGGGGCCGTGTCGGTGGCTCTCACCAGGCACGGTCCTTGTCGGCGCGCGGCTCTCTGACTTCGCCAGCCATGACACGGGGCCGCTCTCAGGCCTCTGCTGGCAGTATGGAGAAGCACCCTGTTGCAGGCAAGGGTGACAAGACCAAGGCTTCAAGTGGAGACGACTCCAGGCAAACCAAACTGCCGAAGGGCTGGTTGGACAGACGTAAGCCTGAAGGCAGCAGGAACGCCTCCCCGGCGTCAGAGGGCCGGAGCGGCAGCAGGGGCGACAGGAGATGACGGGCAGGCCAGAGCACTGAACACTCTAGTCCCACTGCAGTGCAGCCAGCGTTGGCTGCAGCTGAAGACTGTACCTTAAGTTCTTCTTCGCAGAAGTGTACATACAAAAGTAGATTTTTGACTTTTGCGTCACTTAACGTTGAAGGTCTATGGCGTATTGCCAGAGAGCCTGACTTTTTGCCTTTAGTTGACAGATATGACTGTATACTGTTGGCTGAAACATTTACAAAAGCAGTTCCAGATACAATGTTCCCTTCTCATAAAGTTTTCTCTAGCCCGGGTGTTAAGGTGTCAGATAGTGTCTTTGGTCGTTTGTCGGGGGGGGGGGGGGGGGGGAGCGGGGGGTGTAGCTTTCTTAATTAGGAATGAATTAGCAAATTATGTCGGAAGAGTGGACAGTGAAATTGACAATATTAGTGTTCTGAAGTTTTCTCGCCGCCTTCTTGGATTGAACTCGGACTGTTTGATGATAGGTGCTTATCTCCCACCTGAAGGCTCTAAATACTATGAAGAAACAGATAATTATAACGGCATATCCTTGTTAGAAGAATGCTTGTTGGAAGTTTCTAGAGAAACTGGATGGTTACCAATGATAATTTGTGGTGATTTAAATTCAAGAACTGGCCTACTTAACCTGAGTAATTGTGATCCCATTGATGACGTAAAAGAAGTATTTGTAGAGAATTATATGTCATATAATATGGATGCGTCCCAAAGTGAGGAACCCTTTCCGAGAATCTCCAAGGATATTATGATAAACCCTTTTGGTCGATATTTGTTAAATGTTTGTCATGAATTTGATCTGTGTATTCTTAATGGTCTGAAAGCATTGAAATATTCAGGTGACTTTACTTATGTATCTGATAGTGGTTCTAGCGTAATTGATTATATGATTGCCTCAAGTTCTTTACTTCTTCATTGTCAGTGCCTTAATGTAAGACCGTTAATAGAAACCAAGCATGCGATTGTTGTTTTGTTTTTCTCACTGTCTGATAGTGCTGACTGTTTACCTGTTATTGAGAATGATGCTCACCAAGTTGTTTCTGTTAGTAAGTACAAATGGGGTGAAGAAAGTTCAGCTACTTTTTATGAGCGTATGAACTCTGACCATGTCTCATCATTAGTTGGTGAAGCTGCTGACCTTCTTGATGTTAACATTAATCAAGCCTTGTCCAAGTTCAATGAATGTTTTGTGTATGCTGGTGAATGCATGATGAAAACTATTAGATTTGGCATAGGTATGAGAAAAGTTTGGTTCGACCTTGAATGTAAACAAAGCAGAAAAGTATTACGAACACAGATAAACAAGTCTCATAGAACTAATAACGATAATGACAGACTTGCCTATGGCCAGAGAAGGAGAGAGTATAAGGAATTGCTAAGACAGAAAAGGAAGCTACATAATGAGAATATTATTGCATCGTTACAAAGTAATATAAATGACTCAAAGAAATTCTGGGAAATTGTTCGTTCAGTTAGGCCAAGAACTCAAGGTCAGGGGCTGATTTCTAGTGAGCAGCGGTATAATCACTTTAAAGGTGTTTTTAATGACTTATCTGTTGAATTAAACACCAGCTCAGATTTTGATGAATATTATGATAGGGAACCCGTACATACTGACTGCGACTTTTTGAATCAACCTATTTTTGTTACCGAAATTGAAGCTGCAATTCGAGCAATAAAGAGTAATAAGGCAGCTGGCCCAGACAAGCTTATTGGAGAGTTTTATAAGCACAGTAAACAAGTCATTATGCCTTTCCTTGTTAAATTTTTCAATACAATTTTTGATGAGGGTTTGTTTCCGGAAGATTGGTCAGTCTCTATCTTGCAACCACTATTTAAGAAGGGTGATAGGAATTGTCCAGATAACTACCGTGGAATCTCTCTGTTGAACATTTGTAGTTAAATATATAGCTTTGTTCTCAATAGAAGGTTAACCAAATGGATTGAAATGAACAGCATTCTTGGGGAGGAGCAAGCTGATTTTCGTGACAAACGATGTACAACAGATCACATTTTCACTTTACTGGCAATGATTCAGAAGCAGTTGTTAAGACACAGGAAGCTCTATGTCGCATTTATAGACTTTAGGAAGGCTTTTGACCTAGTAAGTAGGGATAAATTGTGGAAGGTTCTCTCTGTTAATGGTCTTAATGGAAAGTTCTTGAAAGCATTGCAAAGTGTGTATAATGTTGTGAAGACTTGTGTTCGAACTAGTGGTGACATTACTGACACTTTTCTATGCCCACAGGGACTAAAACAAGGTGAGGTGTGTTCACCTGTGTTTTGTTCACTATTCATCAATGAATTAACTAAATATATTAACACTTTTGGTAGACATGGTATTCAGCTTTCTCCAGACCTCACTGAACTTTTGATTCTGTTATTTGCTGATGATGTTGCATTATTTTCTGATACTGTTATTGGTTTGCAAACCCAACTGAATGTCTTGTATAATACTTCAAAACGTTTAGATTTACTTGTGAATCTGGAAAAGTCAAATATTGTTGTATTCAGGAATGGGGGTTACTTTGCTTCGAATGAAAATTGGACTTTTGGTGGTGCTCAACTTTTCGCCGTTAACATGTATAAGTATCTTGGTATAACACTGACTACAAGATTATCTTTCCAAGCAACTATGTGTGACCTAGCAAACAGAGCAAAGAAAGGATTAACTGCTATCAACAGAATGCTATGGTCAATAGGTGAACATTCTCCTGGTATTTTCTTTAAGCTATTCGATTGCCAAATACAACCTATCTTAACTTATGAAGCAGAGATTTGGGGACTGTCATCTAACCAGGAACAAATTGAAAGGGTGCACTTAGCTGCTATTAAAAGATTTCTTGGTGTAAGTCCAAAAGCGCCTAGGCACTTAGTGTATGGCGAATCTGGAAGACACCCTCTTTATGTTAATACTTATGCAAAATGCATCAGATTTTGGCTTCGTGTTGATTGTATGGATATTAACAGACTTCCGAAAAAAGCCTATGATATGTTGCTGCATCTGCAGAATCAAAATTATATTACCTGGACAACTAATGTTTGCTATGTTCTTTATAGATTCGGGTTTGGAATTGTGTGGGAAATGCAAAGTGTTGGCAATATGAAAGCTTTCATTGTAGAATTTAAGAAACGTTTAAGCGATTGTTACATCCAAGACTGGCATTCAGCTATTGAATCGCATGAGTTGTACGATGTTTATCGGTCATATAACGAGTCTCTTGTTCGAAGTTCCTACCTCTGTGTAATTAAACATGTTAACATCCGCAGGTTACTTTCAAGGTTTCGGTCAGGAATGTCGCCTTTACGATGCCACTTCTTACGATATACTAATCGCAATAGAAACCATGACATTTTCTGTCCACACTGTAAGGAAGCACCGGAAACTGAGCTTCATTTTCTACTGATTTGTCCTTTGTACGAGAAGTTGCGCTTTGAGTTGATTCCAGCTAAATATTACAAACACCCTTCTCTATTCAAAATGTCCATGTTGCTAGCCTGTTCTATTAAGACTACTATTACGAGTGCTGGTAATTTCATTTATAGAGCAATGGCTGTTAGGAATGGAGTACTTAATGCTGCAGTTGCTTCATGAATGTTTTCTTTGTTAACTTTGAACACAATTCAGCTGCGTTTTCGTTAAGAGTGGCTTGTACCGATTTATTTTTGACCTTATTCACTCACTTTGATATGGGCCTGTGGCCTGTCAAATAAAATATTCTGAGTTCTGAGTTCTCTCTCTCTCTCTCTCTCTCTCTCTCTCTCTCTCTCTCTTCTCTCTCTCTCTCACACACACACACACACACACACACACACACACACACACACACACACACACACACACACACATGCGCACGCGCGCACATCTGTTTGATAGTTCTTTTAATTGTTTCTTTTCATTCGACGTAGATTGTTTAGTTTAAATACCAGTTTACGGGCTTTTCTCAAGGACCATTATATAAAAAGCAGTTAAACGTATCATGCCTTGTATTTCATTGCCGCTTGCTTCATGGCCGTGTTTGTTTGAGTTGTCTCATTTTGAGCTAGTACGTTAGAAAGGTAAAACAAAGCACAGTGCCAACTTCCTTTTTTTTTTTTTTTTCCTCACGACAGCATATAACTCACACCAAATTCTCCCAAAGACGACGTCACATTCTTTCCCTCTAATTCATCATATCCTGTTTCCACCGTCACGTGCTTTGAGGGTCACATGACGCACCAGTTCTTGGAATGTGACGTCACTACCAGGTGTTGGACAGGAGGAGGGGAAGAAGGGAGCAGGAGCTCCCAGTGTGTCCACACGCTTTCTCCAGCTCCTCCGTCTTTCCGGTGCAGAGACAGGGTGCAGGAAGTACCATACATGCTCGTATGTGACCACCGCAACGACTGCGCCGATAACAGTGATGAGGACTTCTGTCAGTTTGAACCTTGTGACCCTTATGAAGCTTTTGACTGCGGAAATTCAGAGGTAAGTACACAGTCAACGTCCGTGACCTGGACCCAGCGCTTCAATTATTCTCCATGGTAAATATCCTGGGCAAAGTTAACAGAAGATGTATGTGAATACCAGCGCTGTGTCTTTTTTTTAAATTTTGACTACGGAGCAGGGTGTAAAACATGACAGTTCTAATAAACTGATATTAAGTGCAGTTATAGTGCTGCTCCAGTAGCACTGTTAACTTTCACTCATTGACCATTCCGATTCCTTTCCACCTCCTATTACTGGTACTAATATTACTTTTATTAGTATTGCTCTCAGTAGCACTGTCATCACATCATCATTATCAGCACTATCATCATCACCTTCATTACATAAATGAATAAATAAATAAATAAATAAAAAGGAAGGAAAAACACCTTCATAACTGTTACAGTTGTTATATTTACCACTAATACTATCATTAATTTAATTGATATTCTTTACAATATTTCTGAAATTCCAGCTTACTACTTTTCCAGCCTCCTATAGCATCAATATCATTACTATATGGTTACAATTACAATTATTATCAAAACTATGAATATACATATCATAACTATTAATTTACCTATTAGATTCCAACCTTCCCATAATTTGTACCTTCCATCTCCTCTTTGTTCTCCCTGCCATCCCCTTGGTTTTTTTCCCCTTAGTATTAGTATTAGTGCCATCATATTATTATTGATGTTGTTATCATTTCTTATCTTATCTATTTATTCTATTGTCATTGTTAATGCATCTTTTATTTATCTATTTTTGAATCTATTATTACTACTACTACTACTACTACTACTACTGCTACTACTACTACTACTACTACTACTACTACTACTACTACTATTGTATTCTTCTTCTCATTATTATTATTTTAATATATTTCTGTGTCATGCTTTTATTATCAGTACCATTATCACCATTTCCTTCACTATAGTTGTTAGCATTATCATCATTAATACGATTGTTAGTATTGATATTACCATCACTACCATTAACATCACCATCGCCATTGCCACGAAGACTGTTGCCATGGCAACCATGCTGTTTAAGAATCCTCTAAACCACTCTCCTTTCTCCCATAATACAACTGCTAATGCCATACTATTACCAAAGGTGGTAGTAATCCTTTCTTTTGTTATTATTTCAATATTTTTATCATCACCATAACCATTATTAGTATTCTTATCAGTAATATAGTTATCATCATTACTTCCTTGGCTCACACATTATCTCCCTTCTGACAGCCTCGTTTTCATTCAACGCCTATCTTGCACTGAAGTGATTGACGATAAGCGATTGCTCGTTCATTTTTGTTGTCCTAATTGTTTTGTATCTTGCCTGAAGAAGACCTAAGAGGTCGAAATGCGTCGTGTTTTGCCTTGTGATTCGTTTGTCTACTTCTTTTTTTTTCTTTTTTTTTTTCAGTTCGCTAACATTTATTTAGGATTTGTTTGGATTTCCGCCTGCAGTCGTCTCACTTTGCAACTAGATCTTTTCATTGTTCTAAGTATCTCAGTGACCCGCCTCTTTCCTTTCCTACACATTTCCAGCAAGCATCTGTTCACGCTAAATATCGTTGTGAAAATCATCCCTAGATATTTATAACTGTTTGTGACTTAAACGTCTGTTCTCTTGTATAACCATCTTTCATGTTGTGCTAATTGTTCGCCATTTCTAAAATCCATTATATTAGTTTTGCTTAAATTCACTGTCAGTTGTAATCGATCTGATACCTTTTCGCAAAGCAGCTAATGGGTTCTGCAAGCCAATGGGCACTACGGCTTACAGTCAAAACCATATGTCTTCAGATATACGTTTCTCTTTTTTTTTTTGTTGTTGCATGAACGTATGCTCAAAAAATAATCTGCTTTGTGTCAAATTTGTGTTTTGTATTTTAATTATTGAAAAGATTACGACAGATGTTTGGTTTTTAATACTTATAACTTTTCATCTTTTTTGTTGCCAAAACAGTACATCTGTTGTTTTTTGTTTTGTTTTGTGTGTGTGTGTGTGTGTGTGTGTGTGTGTGTGTGTGTGTGTGTGTGTGGTGTGTGTGGTTTTTTTGGGGTTTTTTTTTTTTTAGTTTTCAGGAATATAATGTCAGTTCATTGCGAAACATCTATAGAAATCATGCTTTGGCTCCGAGTGTTCAAATAAAAATATATGAAACCAATTTTCTGCAAAAAAAAAACAAAAACATATAAGAAAGAAATATGTTGTTTTTGCAAAATAAAAACAGATGATATCTGAGAAATGATTTCTTACCAAAGTGGGTTATTTTTACCAGAAACTCTTTTCCTCTTTAGTAACCCCTCCAGATTTTGGCACAAACTTCAAACATGTGCAAGATGAACTGATCCGACTCTCTTGCTAGGACACAGAATGCTGGTAAAAATGGAACAGGAGGGATATGCCATCTGCATTAGCTGAAAGCATGCAATGAGAACAGACTAAACAGACACTTCTGAGACTCATGGAAGAAACATTAGTGGTGTGTGTGTGTGTGTGTGTGTGTGTGTGTGTGTGTGTGTGTGTGTGTGTGTGTGTGTGTAAAGGGAGAAGGTAGGGTATGGGGACTGGAAGACGTTTGCTCAAGTATCCCTACCTTCCCACATACGCACATATACATTGACACATACAATTATGAACACATTCTGAAGACTAGTCATTGATGGGATAAATGAACAAAGCAAACGACGTGAAAAAACTCAAATCCCTGGTGGAATGGAAAACAGAATTCATCACAGATTAAGTAAATGCAATAATGATTTTTTTTTTAAAAACGATAAGCAAACAGCATAACTGAGCGAATAAAAGAATGAATAAGTACATCAACTTGACAGTAAAATGAATGAATAGACAGGCAAGCAGGTGGACAAATAATAATTAAAAAAATAAATAAATAAGGGAACAAATTAGCTGATGAATAGATGTTAAAGTAATGTAGGACGTTCTTTTGAAATGAAAAGAGAGAGAGAGAGAGAGAGAGAGAGAGAGAGAGAGAGAGAGAGAGAGAGAGAGAGAGAGACAATGACAATGACAAATATTTTAATTGAACTAGGCCTCGTGCCCGTGTCAATGGGGACATTGGGATGGGGGGAAAAAACAACAACATTGTGGAAAAAGCAAATGTAACAACAACACCACCTTGCAAGTATACATGCATTTTCTCGGCCAAGTAGATACTTTCACATTCTTCCTCAGTCATGGATGCATACATAATGATCAAAATACGTACCAATATAGATTAGGGCATATCATTTACAAATCTCACAGAGGTTACATTCATTTGTAGTTGCCTAAACACCTGTAAACCTATTCATGATCACACACACACACACACACACACACACCACACCACACACACACACACACACAACACACACACACTTGACACACACACACACACACCACACACACACACACACACACACACACACACACACACACACACACACACTCGCACGCATACACTCACATATACAAGCTCTTTTGCTTTTAAAGGGTAAAAAGTACCCCGAATTATACATAAAAATATATGAACTTTACGTCCCATTCGTTTTTTTTGCATCTGATTTCAAAAGCTTTAGTTATGAAAGCAGCAACATCTTTAGCCATTTTATCATTGGCAGTAATAATGACATCTTGAAAGCCGACGCTCTTGCATAATATTTAGTGGGTATGAAATGCTCTCGAACATCTTTATATTTAGGGCATACAATAAAAAAGTGATATTCAGATTCCAACTGACTTGGACAAAAAGGACAGCAGAGTGCCTCTCGGGGAACACTCGAATGCCGCAGTTTGTGAGTATTTAAACAAGATACGCCTAACCTGAATCTTATGAGATTTTTACGATTGTTCAAATTACTTACCGTAAACAGATAATTCGGTATTTGTCTAAATTGCTTAAAGGAAGAATAGAAGGAAAAGCGATCACTAACATCCATTCGGGTGTACCATTCTTGAAGATGACAATCAATCAACCGATTTCTAAATTCTAAGAGAAAACCTTTGACATTGTAAACGTTCTGGTTTTCCCATACATACCCAAAGCCATAGCGATTTAACGTAGAGCAAACTGATGAAACCCAGTTGTTCTTGCCTCGATGATGCAAATCATATAACGTGATGTAAGCTTTCTTAGGAAGGCGATTGTCCGGCATATTAACGACACGTAACCAATACTTGATACATTTAGTATAATTGTTTATATAGAGTGGATACTGACCAGTTTCTCCGTAGACTAAGGCGCTGGGTGTTTTTATGGAAACATTTAAGAATCTCTTGAGTGCAAACAAATGTACTTTTTCAATAATTGAGTTGTTTGCAGTCAAACCCCATACTTCGGCACCATAGCTAAGCATTGGCTGGACTTGACAGTCGAAAAGTTTAAAGAACAATTTCGGGGAAAGACTTTGAAACTTCCACAGTAGTTTTATAATATTGATGACTTGACGTTTTGCCTTGGATGCTAAATCCTCAAGGCAATGGGAAAAAGAAAGACCCGTGGAAAAGATAACACCTAAATATTTATACTGATTAACAATTTCTAGTTGCCTACCGTCGTAGAACCATCTTTCCCTTGAGGCGATATACCCCCCATTTCTAAACACAATAACTTTTGATTTTTCTAAATTTACGATCAAATCGAGTTTTTTTGCTGTGCTACACAAAACATTTAGTTGCTGCTGGAGACCAATGACGGTAGATTCTACGAGCGCAACATCGTCGGCAAAAAGCATAATTAGTATCTCTATGAAGTCTGGTAATAAGCGAATACCATGTTTACCGTATTGAATTATTTCTTCAGCAAGCTCATTGATGAATAGCGAAAATAAAACCGGACTGCATATTTCTCCTTGCTTCAGACCCCGGGGACACATAAAAGTGTCAGTTAAATCTCCCCCACTTTAACCCTAGCTTGGACATCTGTGTATATGCTTTTAAGTGCATTGTACATCTTACCCTTTATACCTTTTTTCTTTAAGATTGACCAGAGTTGGTTTCTATCTACCGAATCGAAAGCCTTTTTAAAGTCAATAAAAGCAACGTATAATTTCTTGTGGTTAGATAGTTGCTTTTGTACCAGAGAAAAAAGGGTAAATATATGATCAGTAGTACTATAATTCTTTCTAAAGCCAGCCTGCACATCGTTTATTACATCACAATCTTCAATCCATTTTGTTAAACGCTTGTTTAATATGTAAGTATATAATTTTGAACTAATGTTTAAAAGAGAGATACCTCTGTAGTTGTCTGGGTTGTTTATATCACCCTTTTTGTGCAAAGGTTGAATCAGAGCTTCGCACCACATAGAAGGGAAGATGCCAAAATCAAAGAGTTTGTTGAAAAATTTCTTAAGGAAAAAGAGAATAGTGGGGGTACAATATTTATAAAATTCCCCAATTAGTCCGTCTGGACCTGGTGCTTTATTTGATTTTAAAGCCTTAACTGAATCAAGAATTTCCCCTTCAGTTATACAGACATCCAATTCATCAACGTTACTATCAGCAACAGGAAAATACTCAGTTTGAAGTTCCTGAGAATTAGGACCAGAAGGAATAAGCTCATCATTAAAGACTTGTTTGAAATGCTGAAACCATTCTTCATTGGATATTGTGTTTGGTACATGAGAACTACTTTTTAAAGACCTTACAGTGCTCCAAAACCGCTTAGAATCTTTGGCGTTTTCGTTAAGTGTATTTAAAACTTGCTGTCTATATAACTGCTGCTTGTCTCGAAGTAAGTCTTTATACTCGTTTCTAATTATAGAATAGTTAAGTCTCAGTTGAACAGCATCGGGGTTGTCATTAACTTTCACCCGACTGTACGTTCTCAATGCTTGTCTCACCTGACGGCGTTTAACATAGCACTCAGAGTCAAACCATGGGCTGTGCTTGATGTTACCTGTGACAGTTTCTTTACACATTATTTGACCAGCCATAAACAGACCTTCGTTTAGTTTCTTCAGTGCACTCTCAAAATTGACATCAATCAATTCAATTGCTTCATTAAAGGTTGAATTGACCTCGTCAGACTGAAGTACACCGATAAAATCACCTTCTTTTGCTGGATCCCATGCATATTTTTTAAAATTGGTTACCTTTAACCTTTTTGAAACCGTCTCCTGATTCGGACTGGGAAGCATTAGTACAAATTCAACAGGCATGTGCTTTGATTCTACCCGTGGGGTTACTTTCAATTCACGGCACAGTGGAACTAAGGATTGGGAGGAAATAAAATAATCAATAACACTTGCACCATTGTGAGCGATATAAGTGTAATCCCCGCTTTTATCACCAGGCAGAAAACCATTTAGAATAACCAACTCAAAATTCTGACAGATGATAATTAAATAAAGACCAAATTCATTAGTGGAGCAATCTTTTGATACACGAGAAAAGCAGTCATCACCGGTGGTATTTTCATTTATCAAGTCACCTAAATATACGGGTAGTTCTTGTGCGTTCAGCCGACCAGTTCTTGCATTTAAATCGCCGAGGATGATCACTGGAAGATCACCCGCTTGTTCAAAAGTATCCATCAGACATTGTTCAAGAAGGGAAACCCCATTATCAATCTCGGTATCTGCATAATAAACACTGTTAGCAGGGGGCAAATAAATTCCAATTAAAAGAACGTCAAGATCTAGAGCTTTAAGGTGGAGAACAATAGTATGGTCATATTCCACTGTAAGTTGTTTGACTAGTTTGGCATATGTCTTTCTTACAAGAAACACGATCCCTCCTGACAAACGTGCAGTAACAGCATCGGTTAATCTGATTCCAGGTGAAAGAAAAACTTCGTAATCCAAAAAGAGAAAAGAAGGAAATGTTCTTGAGAACGTTTCCGTCAAAACAACAAAATCGAACTGAGATATATAATTATTTACATCAGGGTCATAAACTGACGATACACCCTCAATATTATAAGTCAGAAAGGAGAGACTGTTTTTCTGACAAGTCTTGACACGGGCACGGCCGTTATCCTAGGTGACTTCATTGTAAGAAGGACACGGGGGCAGCAGGGAAGCACAGTTTTGTTCATTATTACGTCCAGGACTACCTCTTGAATGGGCCCTTAAAAATCTTTCTGTGAGCTGTGTCTGTCTGGTTCGTACTCGACTGCGAGTACAAGGACCGGAGCCAGAGAACTGGCCCTCGGTTTCACTGACCATCGACACCTGCCACGGAGAGGGCCTAGGGTTCTCTACCACCTCGGTACTGTGACTCTCGCCAGTGTTGAGACCCTCTGTCACTGTACCTATCACACCCTTGGACTGGTTTTCCACGTCGTGCGGAGGGTTTACCAAGGACACTCTCTGTTTTAATAGAGTCATGCTGTCATCAAGAACGTCTGGTGAATGTGATGGCAAGGTCGGTAGACCCTCTGATGTAGGGTCAGTCACTCCTGCTAGGTGCGGGTCCATGCAATCCTCAGTTGTTGTAGGAATCGACGGATCCCCACTTTGAGAAGAATCAGGACTGCAACCATGGCGGCCTGGGGACGCCTCAAGCAGGTTGCTTTGGTTTTGATTTTGTTTAGGACATGTAACAGTAGTCCCACTCCTGGGAGTACTTGTCCTGAGCAGGGTGGGGAATTCTTGCATGTTGTACATGGGAGGGGGACGAGAAGAAGACGACCAGGTTTGGGTAGAAACAGACAGCGGAGGGGGAAAGGTGGTAGTGAGAGGTGGAGGGGGATGGGTAGAAGTCAAGGAAACAGGCGAACGGGTGGAAATGGAAAATGAAGGAGAACAGGTGGAAGTGGAAGGCAGAGTGGAATGGGTGGAGGTAAGTGGAAGAGAGGAAGGGGTGTGACTGGAAGGAGGCAGGTGACGGGTGGAAGAGGAAGGTGGGGGGTGACGGGTGGGCGCGGAAGGTGGAGGGTGATGGGTGGAAGAGACAGGGGTAATGGGATGGGTGGGAGAGGAAGGAGGAGGGGGGTGGGTGGAATTGGAAGAGGAAGGGGGACGGGTGGAAGTAGAGGGTGGAGGGGGGCGGGTGGAAGTGGAAGGGGAAGGGGGACGGGTGAAAGTAGAGGGTGGACGGGGACGGGTGGAAGTGGAGGGTGGAGGGGGACGGGTGGAAGTGGAGGGTGGAGGGGGACGGGTGGAAGTGTAGGGTGGAGGGGGACGGGTGGAAGTGGAGGGTGGAGGGGGACGGGTGGAAGTGGAGGGTGGAGGGGGACGGGTGGAAGTGTAGGGTGGAGGGTAACGGGTGGAACTGGAGGGTGGAGGGCCGGGGGCATAGGAAGTAGGATGGCGGACTGGGGGTGACCTATAGCCGGCAGAGGATGGCCGTGGGGATTTGACTGGGGTGTGGACATCAGAGAGAGAGAGAGGAGAGAGAGAGAGAGAGAGAGAGAGAGAGAGAGAGAGAAGTGACTTGGGGAAAGACAAAGATGTCGTATGTAAACTTGCGAACATGGTGTTTTCTTTGGGAATCGGTGCAGGTGAGAGGGCCAAAGGGGGTGCAGGGTGAGGTGGGGTGAAGGGGTGGGGATGCGAGAAAGCGGGCAGGTCCCACGTACGTTGACCAGTCGGCAACATCTGACGAGCTGAAGTGTAACACAGGCTTTCACAGCGCTGCATCAACGTCTTCTGAATCACCAACAGATAGCCAGAGTATCTTGCGTCTCATCGCTTTCATCACCATCACCTGCATATTACGCCACACAGAAGGGAGTTGTCTGACACGACTGGTGGTTCTCTTAAGGTGCTCAGAAGTACCGTCCAGTAATATGCCAAGGGAACATGCACGCGATGGATGAACGACTGGTGGTTCTCTTAAGGTGCTCAGAAGTACCGTCCAGTAGCATGCCAAGGGTACATGCACGCGATGGATGAACGACTGGTGGTTCTCTTAAGGTGCTCAGAAGTACCGTCCAGTAGCATGCCAAGGGAACATGCACGCGATGGATGAACGACTGGTGGTTCTCTTAAGGTGCTCAGAAGTACCGTCCAGTAGCATGCCAAGGGAACATGCACGCGATGGATGAACGACTGGTGGTTCTCTTAAGGTGCTCAGAAGTACCGTCCAGTAGCATGCCAAGGGAATATGCACGCGATGGATGAACGACTGGTGGTTCTCTTAAGGTGCTCAGAAGTACCGTCCAGTAGCATGCCAAGGGAACATGCACGCGATGGATGAAAGGGAGAAAGAAAAGGAGCTGACAGAGGTGGAGAATGATTTATACTTGTACCTGATGGCCTTTGTGTGCGGAACAACTGACAGTGAAAGTGAGAGAAATCATGTACATTGCCGTTGTGTGTGTGTGTGTGTGTGTGTGTGTGTGTGTGTGTGTGTTGTGTGTGTGTGTGTGTGTGTTGGGGGGAGTGGGTTTGTTTCCTTCAAAAATCATGCTATAATCTAAATCTACTTTTCAGCCCAAACTGATTTTTCTGGTCAAAGAATTTTTCAAGACCTGAACACTTTAAGCGTGGGAGTTTGGCTGCTCGTTAGTGCGTCACTCACGCCTCAGTCTTCCCGGGACAAAACTGCCCACATCGGAATCGGGTTTCTCGACTCACGCACAGGAAAGTTCGCACGTTGGTGTAA
>CM065724.1:76245852-76313352 GCA_033310375.1 Conus canariensis
CTATTCCTAGCTGAGTGACCTGTGTAAATCCGGTAGTCGTTATGTCTACCCTCAGCAGTTAAAACTTCCACAACGTCTCGTACGCAATTTCGACCGGACGGTCAACAAGATTTTTCGTGAACTGGAAGGAGCGCACCGAGCCTTAGCGAGATTTCGAAACCATCTGCATTTCACGCTACACTGTAAACATCACGGTGTCGTTCCGACCAACCTAAAAATCAAGTCATCGGTCAGAGGAAAAGCTGCAAGCAACATCCTATTTCGTACGGAACGGGCCCTGATGAACGAGCGTGTAAAGCAGATCAATCTGAGGATCAAGGGATTAGAACAACATATCCATCTCTGTTCGGACAGGTTGAGTGCAAACGTACCGACTGAGATACTAGCGGAAGTGAAGGACTGGCTCGAGTCAACTCAAAACTTGGAATGGAACAAAGTGCGCATGCGCCAGAGAAGCAAGTTTGAGAAACTAATGGCGAGATCGAAGCGTGACAAGAACGATCACATTCCAATTGTACCTGTGACTGAAGAAGAGACGCGCATGGTGAAGAAGAGATGGATTGTGAACTTATCGGAATGTGAATTTCTGACTCTGAACAGCGAGTGCTGGAAAAGGGACTCAATTTTGCTGTGACCCCAAACAAACTCCCCATCGTGGACTACATCACGAGTATCGAAACCGCCTGCAGACAGATAGGCCCGCATACAGAAGAGGCGTCCCATCTGAGGTCGGAATGTGTCAACATCCTGAAACAAGCACAACCGCTGAAACCCAACATTCCTGTTGAGGAGAGGCGGGCGTTGGCCCGACTTAGTAAAGATTTTGATACTTCCGGCCGACAAGGGTCGGTCCACGGTCATCATCCCCAAGTCCATGTACTACGACAAGGACAGTCAACTGTTGATGACAGAATTCCTACCAGCCTCTCAAGAAAGACCCCACCAACAGGTATGCCACCAAGCTCAAGGAGCTGCTCAAACGTCTCAAGGAGAAGGGCAGACTGTCGCTTGACTTTTACAGAAAAATGTACCCATCAACCACTGATGTTCCCAAGTTTTACAGCCTTCCTAAGGTGCACAAGAAAGACGTCCCTCTCCATCCCATAGTTGCTTCCAGAGGTTCCCTCATGTATGAGACAGTGAGATTTGTGGCAGACGTCCTGTCTCCTTTGGTTGGCACAACAGAACACCACATTATTAACAGTCCGGACTTGGTCCAGAAACTGGCAGACTACACCCTTTCTCCTGATGAGTGACTGGTATCATATGATGTCTCGGCATTGTTCACCAGCGTCCCCATCGAAGAAAGCATCCACATCATCAAAGCAAGACTCCAGGCTGACGACACTCTGCCCCAGCGTACTACACTTTCCGTGGACAGCATCTGTGAACTCCTGGCTTGCTGTCTCAACACCACTTACTTCACGTTCAAAGGTAACTTCTACCAGCAGACCGCAGGAGCGGCCATGGGCTCTCCAGTCAGCCCCATTGTAGCCAACTTTTCATGGAGGACTTTGAGGAGAAGGCCCTGGCGTCTTACCATTCTCCTCCACGCTATTGGGGCCGCTACGTAGACGACACCATGACCATCCTCAAGAGGGAGCTGGTGGAAGACTTCACCAACCATTTGAACAGTCAACACCCTGCAATCAAATTCACTCATGAGGTGGAGGAGAACAACTTGATTGCCATGCTAGACACACTCATTACATGGACAGAGGACAGTCTCTCCTTCAGTGTGTACCACAGCCTACCCACACCGACCAGTACCTACAGTTCGAAAGCCGCCAGCCACTGGAACACAAATTCGGAGTGATACGCACCCTCACCCATCGGGCCAACACCATCTGCTCTACTCAGGATACCAAAGACCAGGAAATGGAACATCTCAAACTGGTTCTCACCATATCAGGCTATGAGAAGTGGGCGTGGAACATCCCAGCTAGCAAGAAGATCACACCGCACCCTACCACCAAACAAGACCAAACCAGGCGTAAAGGACATGTCACCATCCCCTATGTCTGCGGTGTGACTGAAGCCTTGAGCAGGAAGATCAGGAAAACCGGTGTCGCCATACATCCCAAACCTATCAACACCATCCCAGCCAGCTGGTCACCCCCAAGGACAAAACTGACAAACTGGACAAGTCTGGAGTGATCTACCGAATAGACTGTCTTGACTGTGAAGAAAACTATGTCGGGGAAACTGAGAGAAACCTTCGAAAACGCTTGACAGAACACAAAAGGGAATCATCACCAGTAGGCGCCCACCTACACGCCCAGCAACATCAGTTCGATTATGAAAACATCAGTGTTCTCCACCGTGACAATAGATGGTTTCAGCGTGGGGTGAAGGAGGCCATACATATTGCCGCCAACAACCCCACACTCAACCGGGACCGGGGCAGACACACCTTGCCATCGGTGTACAACACCCTCATCGTTCAGTCACATGACCAGGGTTCGACCCTTGGTCGTGTGCACTGAACGCCAGTTCACCCAGTAGCCACACCACCGCTGAAGAAGACAGACGGAAGTCTGTCGAAAGCTCCAAGTAAGTGCTATTCCTAGCTGAGTGAACTGTGTAAATCTGGTAGTCGTTAAATAATGGTAAAATAATAATAATAATGATGATTATAATAATAATAATAACAACAACAACAGTAATAATAATGATAATGTAAATATATCAGAAATAAAATAAAAGAATAGTAATGACAAATAGTAAACATTGTGCTTTTATTTCATCTAGACCATGTAGGGGGCGCTTCACAAGTGGGTGACTCGAGTGGCGTGTAGCTGTGCAATTTTGTTGATTTTCGTGTGCTTGCAGTGTGTGATTTGTTTCATGTGTTTGCAGTGTGTGATTTGTTTCATGTGTTTGCAGTCTGTGATTTTGTTTCATGTGCTTGCAGTGTGTGATTTGTTTCATGTGTTTGCAGTCTGTGATTTGTTTCATGTGTTTTGCAGTCTGTGATTTGTTTCATGTGTTTGCAGTCTGTGATTTGTTTCATGTGTTTGCAGTCTGTGATTTGTTTCATGTCTTTGCAGTCTGTGATTTGTTTCATGTCTTTGCAGTCTGTGATTTGTTTTGTTGGTTTGCAAGGTGTTACCTCTGATATCCAGGATGTGGTCGGTGCGTGTATTGAAACTTGTGGTGGTCTTGACTGTGATATTTGTGTATTGAACTGTGTAGTTCTCACTGGCGCATCATTTCAAGACGGCTTCCGCCAAGCAGGTACAGGCCCCTTACATTGTTATGATCGTAAGACCCATGTTCAGTTGAAAACTTTTACCGACACCAGCGCTCTGTGTTTTAATGATCTTCCCTCAGAAATTTCTGTCAGCAGTGATCAACGGGACAAGTGTGAAAGGACATGGACAAAGAAGCGAGGAGAGAGAGGTGGAGTGCATAGACGATTACGGAAGAACAAAACCAGTCCCCCTCTTCCTTCTATCTTACAGTCAAACGTGCGATCTATCAGACGAAAAGCCCCCAATTTTGATTCTGATGACTTGTGTGCCAATGTGCGGCTGGTAAGAGAATATCGTGATGCATGTTTGTCTGAAACGTGGCTGTGTAATAAGATTTCTAATGACAGTGTTTTTGTTGATGGATTTGGAACACCTTTCAGAACTGATCATGACAAACTTCTAACTGATGAAACAACAGGAGATACGCCTGTACGTCAACGAGCGCTTTTGTGACAGAGTGGATGTGACAGTGAAAAAGAGACTGAGCACTCCTGACAGTGACCTGATTGCCGTGTCACTCCGACCCGTGACCTGCCCCGTGAATTTGGGAGAGAGTTCGTCACCGTCATCTACCCCCCCCCCCCCCCCCCCCCCTCCACACACACACACTCATCCAACCCTGCACATGCCGCGAATGATATCTCTGGCGTTGTGCGAGAATTACAGATGTCATCCCCTGATGTTCCAAATTTTGTTCTTGGTGATTTTAATCGATGTGATCTCCGGTCTGTTTTACCCTCTTTTAAACAGTATGTCACGTGTCCAGCCCGTCCCAACAAGAAGCTTGATTTGTTATGGTACAGAGTGGAGAGTGCCCTTGTAGTGAGGGACCAATGACAACTGACCACATCCTTCAAGTCTGTACGACGTATGCAGCATCCAGGAGAAAGTACTGGCCAACACCGACAGCAGTGGAAGCCAAGCTGTATGGCACCCTGGAGGAGCTGCGACGGACGGCAGCCTTCATCGAGGACACCGGGCTGCTCATCTAACGGGATGGAGAACGAGGAAGAAGAAGTTATGGTAATGTCCCAAATGCTTATAAGTCTGTGGCCCTTCCCGAAATTGGTAAATCTGATCCCAACACCGGACACTTGATCCCCTCTTACCGACCTGTTGTTCAAACCCAACCTGTTGTGCAGAAAACTGAAAATTTGGTCCCCTGATAGCATAGAACAACTATGAGCTTGCAATGAGTGCACAGACTGGGACGTGTATTTTTTTTTCTTCTTGTGTTGATGTGGATTAAGCTGCTGATGTTATCTCTGATTATGTTACCTTTTGTGAAAACATGTTGATACCAAAGCAAACTGTTCATTTTCTGTCCGAATAATAAGCCTTGGGTTTCTTATCTTTACAGAAAAGACTGAATGAAAAGAAAATCGCGTTTCAATCGAAGGATAATATTGCAAAGAAAACGGTTCAAAGAAAACTCAGACATGAAATAAAGGACGCAAAGATGGCATACAGGGAAAAAGGAGAAAAGCAGTTTGAGTCGGAAAACATGCGAAATGCAAGGATGAGCTTAAAACTCTCACTGGACAGAATAAACCACGAAGTGAATGTAATCTATCAGAAGAGGAATGTTATGATTTTGTTAATAAATTGAATGATCTATGTTGCCGTTTTGAAATGAAACATGTTGGTGAGAATTTGGAATCTGATTTGTCGTATATTTCAAACAGCTGTGATAAAGATGATGGAGTTTTACAAATATATGATTCTGCTGTTTGAGCTTTGTTCACAGAGATAGATAAGTAAAACAGCAGGCCCAGACAATATTTGCGGACATCTTTTAAAATCATGTTCAGAACAATTGTCATGCATTTTCTGTAGGTTTTCTCATGGTCTTTGAATTGAGGAGCTGTGCCCTCTGTCCGAAAAATATCAACAATTTGTCCTGTACCAAAAACAAGAAACCCTAGCAATTCGAATGACTATAGAGCTGTTGCTTTGACATCTCTTGTAATTGAATCTTTTGAACGCCTTGTCCTTCAGATTCTCCTTCCTCGAGTCACACAGCTTTGTGATCTATACCAGTTTGCATACAAACAGAACAGAAGCACAGATGATGCAATGATAACTCTTTTAAACCATGCATACATACATCTTGAAAACAGAGATTCTTTTGTTCGCATCCTGTTTATTGATTTCTCATTATCTTTTGATACTATTTGATTTCTCATTATCTTTTGATACTATTCAACCACACACTATGGCAAAGAAACTCCAAACTTTACAGGTCAACCCAAAATTATGACTTTATGGATTGTAAAATTTTAAGTCAACAGGTTACAGTGAGTGCGCTTTGAGGGAAATATTCATCAGCAAGAATCACATTTACTGGTGCACCTCAAGGCACCGTTCTCTCCCCTGTACTCTTTACACTCTATATAAATGATTGTACTGGTTCTTCTATGACTTCTGTCATAAAGTACTCAGATGGATGATTCTGCTTTAGAAGACCTGTCAAATTCTGATATTATTTATTTACAAAAGATGGAACTTTTTTGTATATGGTGCAAAGAGAACTGTCTAGATTTTAATGTTAGTATAACAAAGGAGATGGTAACTGATTTTCCAAGAAACCCAGCTCCTGTTCCTCATTTGTGTATCAGAATCACTAAAGTGGAACGTGAAAGTGAATATAAGTATCTGGGCACTATTTAAGATGATAATCAGAATTTTAATGCAAATACTCAATCTATCTAAAAAAAAATGCCAATCTAGAATATACTGTCTTCAGAAACATCGGTCTCTTGCTGTTAAAAAGGACATCTTAAATATGTTTCATCGTTCTTTTGTAGGATCAGTGTTATCATTTGGCTTTTTATGCTAGTTTGGAAATCTTAGCATGAAAAACGAAAACATTTTAAACAGAGTGGTGAATACATGTGGAAAGATTATTGGCAAAAAACAAGAACAGCTAGAATAATTGTATGAATGTCGTGTCACACAAAAAGCTGTGAATATTGCTGCCGACAGTTCTCATGTTCTTTCAAAAAACTACAATGTTCTACCCTCTGGACAAAGATTCCAAATTCCAAAATTCAGAACAAATAGAACTAAAAACAGTTTCGTTCCCAGCTCCACCAAACTCCTGAATCAAAACTGAACTTTCAGTAAGATCCAGTTCAGAAAGCTTGTTTGTATATATGTTTGTGTAAATATTATTCTGTGTATGTGTGTGGGGGGGGGGGGGTGGGTGGATGGGTGAGTGTGATTCGTGATTTGTGATTTGTTGTTTTTATGGCCACTCTTTAATTTCTCTTTGGAGATAATACACTATTCTTGACTTGACTTTTGATTAGTTTGCTCATGTATTTGTGGCAGGGATACGCAATTCTGTGCAAACTAAAATATGTACCACCAGACCTGAACAAAAGAAAGAAAAGCATACAAAACATAGCAAAACAAAAACAAACCCAAAAAATCTGAACTTTGATTTCAATGGAGCTAGACTGGTACTAATTCCCTCCGTGCTCACATATTCCCAACATTCCCATGGCATTACTCTGTGATCATATCACCAGCTGACACGAGGTTAAGGTCAAAATGATGAAATGGTGAAAAAGAAGAAGACGAGGAAAAGGAATAACAAGAATAGAACTCGCAGTAGAAGCAGAAGCAGTAGCAACAGAGAAAGTAAAAGGAACATGATCGCAGCAGCAGCAGCAGCAGCAGCAGCAGTAGTAGTAGTAGTAGTAGTAGAAGTAGTAGTAGTAGTAGTAGCAGCAGCAGCAGCAGCAGCATACGTAGCAACAGCAGTAGAAGTTGTGAGAGTAGGGGCCAGAGATGTATTGTTAGTTATGTTCTTTTTGTAGGTCACTGGCTCCCTAACCATGTCATTGTCTTAAGCTTTACTTCCTGGCAGTTGCCGATAGTTTGATCCTGGTGTTGTCCTCAGTGAACGTTGAAAGTGTGTGGGCAAATGATCTGAGTGAACTCCTGTCAGAGCTCTGAGAGTCTAGATTAGTTATTTTATTCGGAATTAGTTTTTACATTTTTCACATTTTTCGTTAGAAAGCAATGTGACATTTCAGGATACTGAAAAGTTTAAACAAGCAAAACAAACACATGCCAAAAAGAGATCACACACACACACACACACACACACACACACACACACACACACACACACACACACACACACACAGAGGCGCGTGCACTTTCTTAACCAGTTTTCTTTAGCTCAACCACTGTTGTTTGCTTGTCACTGAACTTTCTCACTTTCTCTCTGGCACTGCAGGCTGCACTTATCCGTGGATTTCAAGTGATGCCTCGCTCTGAGGATCCTAATATGTCATCCCCAGATGCTGTTCTAGAGTTCTTTGTCTACTGTGAGTGTCCCAGATTTCGGCTGCTCCAATAATTTTCAGGCATACTGGATTGTGCTTTCAGGTCTTCCAGAGCTCCCCCAAACTTTTCTTTTCAGTTTCTGAGCATTTTTTTTTTTCAGATTCTTCTTTTTCGTTCCGATGTTATCCATCTCTCACTCGCGTATGGATTTTTGAGGAGGTGTCTTCTGTTTTGGTTGTCATTCCATGGGCGTCCCATCAGATTCCGTATTTAGATTTAGTCTAGTCTTTCCTAGTGTCGTCCGGTCTTTCCCGGACGTCCTCCAGACTGTTCCCGGAATCATTGGTCTAGCCACGTATTGATACGAACAAACTCCTGAGAGAGCTTGACAGCAGGTCTACAGAGAAAAAAAACAACATTCGTTGGATGTTTTGACCCTGAACTCCTTACACTCTAAGGGCGCCGGTCTGCATCCAAGTCATGACTCCCAGATGCCCTTCTGCTGCCAACTCTTTTTTTTTTCTTTCTTCCTGGTGCTGCCGGGATTCGAACTTGCAACTTTTGTATGGGTGGGCGTCTTAGAGCATACCTTTTCAGACGGATGCCTCACCCATGTTACTAAAGAGGTACCTATTCTAAGCTGGGAAATCTAAGCCTTATGTTGAAGTTCACTTGAAGTTCAACAAATATACAGAGAAACGGCTTGGTGTCCCGCCTGGTCTCACTGACCTTGCCCTCTGTTTTCGTCATGCAAAGCAGAAGCTACCCATGGAATAACTCGAGAAGTACAAAGTGGCAAGAGCAAGGCTACTAGCCATGTATGAGGGCTCGGGAGGCAAGGTTGTGAGATCTATCCAGCCCAGCTAAAGACTGGCATAAAATGAAAAGTTCCGGGGGGAGGGGAGGGGCGGAGGCAGTGGATATAGCAAAGGAGAACCACGAGTTCAGGGAAACAACAGGACACACACAGTCCAACAGACAGGGACTGGGATCAACAGTAATGGAGTAGAAGGGGACTTGAATACAAGAAATAAAATGGCGGCCAAAGGCAAAAGGAAGATGAGTCCAGAAAAGAAGAGGATGCTTAGAGAATCCAGAAGGCAATCCAGCAAGATCAACGGAGGCAAGGGACTGTGTGAGAAAACGCAGTCCAAAGCCGTCAGATAGAATGAAGTTGCTTATGGTTCTCCTTAGGATCACCTTCATCCTAAGGTTTTGACAGAAGAAACTCTAGGAAGAGCTTGACAGTAGAAAGTCTTCAGACAAGAAACCACCTTAGATAGTGTTTCAGCTCTTAACACCTTTCAGCTGGCATTATTTTTTTTTAATCGGAGCTGTCGGTATCACATAAGCAACATCTGGATTGGTAAGCACGTCAATGTTTTTTTTAGACGGATGTATTATCCACATTGCTCTTGGATACCTGATCTAAGTTTGAACATTTAATCCTAACGAAGCTACTATTTTGTTCTTCCTCGATCCGATCCAGCTGGAACAATTGTCAGCTGCCTCTGCCATTGCCTTATGGATTTAGTTCTCCTTTTGCCTGGTATCCCGAGCTGATCCGTGAAACCACAGGCTGGTATGCCTGCAACGCCCCTTGTTCAAACTTTTACGGTGAGGATTTTGGCTTGAACGCTAGATTTCCGAAAGCTCCTGGCCAGAATTAGATGGGTTTTTTTCGATCTGCAGATTCGACCCTGCTCAGTTCTGCTTTCAGGTGGCGCAGTGAGTTCAATCAGAATCACTAATTTTACGTGTGGTTCAAAATTCGGTGTCCTATCCCTCTTCCTGATGAACTCTGGGCAATTTTCTCGAAGGTCTGCTGTACACTTGTAATCACTTGTTCATGCAGTCAGCTTTGATTCCATGCTCTTCTCCTCGAGGACAGGTCATCTGCACACCTGTGGATGAATCTGATGCAAAGAGGTGGCAGTGTCATGTATCATTCCTCGTGAGATGTCGTTGGAGTTCGCTCTCCCATGTCGTCCACTGCCCCTGAGGACCTTGTCGGACTGCTATCTAAATTCACTAGGCTTCCTGTTCTGTCTTCAGCTTTTGTATCACTATGTCTCTTCTTGTTTTTCCTTTTGCTTTTAACAGCTACTTATTTCTGTTGACCCCAGCCCCTGTCTGGTGGTTTGTGTAAGTCCTGCTACTTCCCTGATTTTATGGTTTTCCTTTGCCACGCCGACTGTTCCCTGGAGTTTCCATTTTCTACTTTTCTTCAACTTGTACTGAATTGATCTCTCTTTGTGTTCCTTGAGGATGGAGATTCAACTTTGCTTGACAACATCACTGAGACCAGGTAGGACACTGGGACATTACCTTTCGTGTTTGTTCAATTCAGCCTCCATTGATTCCACTGTCCGAGTACTGACACCGTTATCGACAGAGGACAGAAGAGCTTCGGGATAAGTATGAACTGCAGACACCAGACTTTGTGTTCGCAAGGGAGGCCACACCAGTAAGTACATGCGGGCCCACTTCTGTCACTTACCTTGTTTTCTTTCTCTGCACGACGTGTAGGAGTTATTATGCCATCTTCTAAGACTTGATTGGTTCTTCTACCATTGCTGGAATGGTGTGGTTGGCAACATTGAACGTAACTGTTCCAGCTATTTTACTTTTCTGCAGTGAGTGGTTTAGTGATTTCTTTATTTTAAAACTCTTCTTTTCCAAAGCAACAAACGGCTTTATCTGCTCGTACTTTTTATATGTCATATTTTACTTGATGGAAAGGACTGTTGCGTCAAACATGAAGGGTTTTAGACAGAGCATGTGGTATCTCTCACCGAAGTCTGCTGACCTAATGGTTGGTTTTAAGTCGACTTATATTACCCACACAAACAATATTGGAGAAACTGCATAGCCCCAGTTCTATGTCGCATTCCACATTGATTCTTTCTGTTAAGTGTTCTTTTGCGCAGAACCAAACTGAGGAGACTTGGATCTTTCGGGTGATCTCTGGGACATAATACATCGGGACGACCAACTGAATCACTTTGTGTGGAAGTAATATGTATGCATTTGCCAAATCCATCCATACCAAGTTGAGATCCTTTTTTCTGCCTTAGCTCTTGAATTGTTATTCACACTCACAGTGGCGTGTTCTAAACAGCACGACACTCTCGGGATGCCTCCCTTCTGGACTGACAAATCCAAGAACTCATTTTAAGTAAGGTAATAATTTGACCTCACTTCAATAACAAAACTCTTTCTCCTCGTTAGTTTCGAAGTGCGGTGACTGCAGGCAGAAATCATAGCAATTTTAAAAGATGAATTATTATTCTGCCGAACAAAAGAGACAAACAATAAGAAGAAAAATCACTACGCGTTTCAACCATTTTGCGCCCAATTGAGGAGATAAGTGGTTGTTCATTCTTCGTTTTCATTCTCTCGAATGTCTTGCCTGGAGAAGACCAAGGAGGTCAAAACGCGTCGTGTTTAATCTGTTTGTCTCTTTCGTTCGGCGGAATAATAATTTTCTGTTAACTTTCTTTCTCCTCTTGTGGAACTTCACGCTATAGTCAGTGGACTTATTCCCACAGACACATGGAAATTCCATTTACTCACCTGTACTTGAAAACCATTGAAGATTGATATTCATCAGACGTGCATTCACTTTGCATCATTCCATCTCCCTTTTGGTGAGTCATGGCAGATTTGTTTTTATTTTCTGGAACTAGAAATTGAAAAATAAAGTAATCCGAAGGATCCAGTGGAACCCAAAGAAGTAGTGTCCTCAACGGTCGAACCAGCCAGGCGAAAGCAATCCTGTACCACCTTTGGAAGCCTGACATAGAGTGCAGGCACGCACATGACATACCTTTAAGACGTCAGGGGACATAACTGTTCCCGGGCAGATACCTTTGTGTGTGTGGCAAGAAGTCAATGGTAAAGTCAACTTGGAAGAAATTCAAAAAGAGCTGGGCAGCAACTTCCCTGTTTAAATGCTAGGATCCTTAACTCCTAATACTGTTAGACTTCTAGACTCTTGTGATTGCCTTTCGTGTTTTTCCACTGTCTGGCTTAAATAAAACATGCACAACTATCGGAAACATTTAAAGTCTACTCACTTTTCATTGAGGTCTTTACTGCACAGCTATTGAACACCTGTCAGATTCAAGAAATACAAGGCTTATAAACTTTGCTTTTGTTTCTCCTTGACCACATCCAAACTGATCTTGTCTCAGTGCCTCAGGCATTGCCTGTAAGAGTCTTGTACTCTGCTTTTCAGAAGTCAAGAGCTCTCCATGAGATCATAGGTTGATATACTGACAACCCCTTGTCACAACCTTCATGACAAGGATTTACCTCGGAAATAGATTTCCCCAAACTCCTGGCCAGATTGGCAAATATTTCAAGGTCTTGTGTCCGTGTGATCCCTCCTCTCTGCTGTCACATGACACAGTGAGTTCAGTCAGAATCATTAGTTAATGTATTCTAATGATAATAAATGGAGCACTATATCTGATCTCATACCAATGTTGTGCTGATGATGTCTTGCTGTTGCTTTACATTCTGGTAGTCTGCTGTGCACCTGTCACATGCTATTGTTCAGTATGGTTTGATTCCATGCCCCATGTGGCAAAGCTGTTCCAGACTATGATTCGCTTCCACCAGTTGTGTTAAATGTAGTAGCTTACTGAAGCTACTGGTTTTATTTTCCTGGTATTAACAATATGTATAACATCTCAAAATGCTTGGCTCTGCCTGGATGTTCACCTCTTTTGGGGTGCTGCTTTCCGTGTTCACAGCATGTTGCAATGTCTCTTTGCCCTGGCAGCGAAGACACACGGGATAAGCTGACTCAATATTTACCTATTTTTCTGTTGAGGTTCAGAGATCATGTACATGTCTGAGAATGGAGCTTATCCTAATTGGGTTATTTTTCACATGTTATTTCCACACAGATTTCATTGGTTTCCTCTGTCCACTGTGTCCGTTGGCCCTGTCAGCCTTGCTAAGCTTCCGTCTTCATTGGTTTGGTAACCATTCTTTGCTTTGTCTGAATTTCTCTGTTCGCTTTGCTATTTCTTTTGCGTTATCCAGTACTTCCTTTAGCCTTCCTGTTCCTGCCTACAGATTGATGTCTGCCCTATCATTTTCATGATTTTAAAGCTTTCCCTTCCCATGTCCGCCTTCTTAGGGCTTGCTTTTTTTCTGCAAGCTTTGGTTCGGCTGATCTTACAGTCCTGTATATCGAGCCATCAATCTCACGTAACATTCTAGGTCCCTAATTTGGCTTTCGTCGACAATGGGATTGATTCTAACTTTAACTTCTCTCGGGCTCAGTTGAGGGCACCAACACGTGAAATCGTCTCAGACACGTACCCATTTCCTTGTGTGCTTTGTTGATTTGGATCTATGTCAGTTCAGCTGATCTATAGCTGTTACGGGATATCAGTAGAGTGCAGAGATGCTTTGAGTTCAGCCTCAACTGCAGGCTCCAGATTTTGTATGCTCAGGAAGGCCAGACTGGTCTATTACTTGCAGGTGTTCCTCTGCCATTTGTGTGGTTCTGTTTCACTCTTTGTGTCTTTTAAACAGCCATCATACCACCTGCCCAGAGTCTTAACGTGCTCTTTTATCACCGTTGGAGTGACATGGATGGGTAAGTAAACATTTTTTTTCAGTTACTTTTCCTCTCTGGAGTGAAGAACTCTATTATTTCGTTCGATTTAAAACCTACCATGGATCAGGAAGCTACTTAAAAAAAGTCCTTCAGGACATTTCTTCTCTCTCTCTCTCTCTCTCTCTCTCTCTTGTGTGTGTGTGTGTGTGTGTGTGTGTGTGTGTGTGTGTGTGTGTGTGTTGTGTTAAAGGACTGCTGTTCGTCTATAAATGTTTTCAGAAAAGCATTTCCTATCAGCCTAGGGGTCTGTTTTGGCTCGTTGCTGCTTCAAGATGATATCCAATGCCAACATTGCCCATACTGAAGAAATTGCACAGCCCATTGAGTTGCCGACCTCCTGATTAATTTACCTGTTTGTATTTCTTTGTGTCTGATTAATCTACTTGTTTGTATTTGTTTGTATAAACCTTCAATGAAAAGCAGTGAAACGTACTTCTTCAACGTTTCCGGTGTTCTGTAAACAGGAAGCTACTCAAGAACCAGCTGAATCTTGCGTGGAACTGCCCCACATGTATTTGCCTGATCAGTTCACACATTACAGAGGTCTCGTTTCTCTGATGAACTCTTTGGATTGCTTCCCAAACCGTGGTAGCATCATCTACGCACTAGGACATTCCTGGGATGCTTCTTCTCTAGACTCACACAACCAAGTACTCATGCTCTCCGAAGTCTTTGTTTATCCTCACTGCCACTGCTGAAAAGCAAAATCATCAACAGCTCTTAGAAGTGATACTGAAGGGATCAGCAGTTGAACCAATGATAGAGATCAGCAGTTAGGTCAACAGAAAAGATCAGCGTTAAACCAATTGTAGAGATCAGCAGTTAGGTCAACGGTAGAGATCAGCAGTTAAACCAATGGTAGAGATCAGCAGTTAACACAATGGTAGAGATCAGCAGTTAAACCAATGGTAGAGATCAGCAGTTAACACAATGGTAGAGATCAGCAGTTAAACCAATGGTAGAGATCACAGTTAAACCAATGGTAGAGATCAGCAGTTAACACAATGGTAGAGATCAGCAGTTAAACCAATGGTAGAGATCAGCAGTTAAACCAACGGTAGAGATCAGCAGTTAAACCAATGGTAGAGATCAGCAGTTAGATCAACGGTAGAGATCAGTAGTTAAACCAATGGTAGAGATCAGCAGTTAAACCAATGGTAGAGATCAGTAGTTAAACCAATGATAGAGATCAGCAGTTAAACCAATGGTAGAGATCAGCAGTTAAGCGAACAGAAAAGATCAGCGTTAAAACAACGGTAGAGATCAGCAGTTAGGTCAACGGTAGAGATCAGCAGTTAAACCAATGGTAGAGATCAGCAGTTAAACCAACGGTAGAGATCAGCAGATAGGTCAACGGTAGAGATCAGCAGTTAAACCAATGGTAGAGATCAACAGTTAAACCAATGGTAGAGATCAGCAGTTAAACCAACGGTAGAGATCAGCAGATAGGTCAACGGTAGAGATCAGCAGTTAAACCAATGGTAGAGATCAGTAGTTAAACCAACGGTAGAGATCAGCAGTTAAACCAACGGTAGAGATCAGCAGTTAAACCAATGTTAGAGATCAGCAGTTAGGTCAACGGTAGAGATCAGCAGTTAGGTCAACGGTAGAGATCAGCAGTTAAACCAACGGTAGAGATCAGCAGTTAGGTCAACGGTAGAGATCAGCAGTTAAACCAACGGTAGAGATCAGCAGTTAAACCAACGGTAGAGATCAGTAGTTAAACCAATGGTAGAGATCAGCAGTTAAGCCAACGGTAGAGATCAGCAGTTAAACCAACGGTAGAGATCAGCAGTTAAACCAATGGTACAGATCAGTAGTTAAACCAATGGTAAAGATCAGCAGTTAAGCCAACGGAAGAGATCAGCAGTTAAACCAATGGTAGAGATCAGCAGTTAAGCCAACAGTTGAGATCACAAGCAACACACGGATGTAAAAGGGGCCGTACAGGGGGACAGATTATGTCGCAGTTCCCATCCCACTTCCCTTGTTTATTTCTTCCCAGGAATCAGGTGCACACCGACAGCCTAGGGCTGTGACAACAAAACCCACCTCATTAACAGGTCCTTGAAACGCTGCACGTTCTGAGGAAAACCCAGCATTAGAAAGAGCGACTGTAGTGATAAACGTACACGCCTCTTCCAACACCAAGGAACATATGTTGCACAGTTCATCACAGGTGCACTCACTTTCTCACTACCGAAGTGCATTCATCGCTGAACTCCTTTCCCAGCTTACAGCAGAACTGTCTGTACCACTTCGTTGGAAGCATCCGTCTGAATCAAACAGGGAGCCTCATGACCTGGAAGTTGAACACCAGAGTCATGTCGACGCCATTCCTTCAAAGTTCCAAAGATGTTCTCACAACTCTCACAGTACCAGACACGATTCGGCTTCCCCCCCCCCCCCCCTCCCACCACCACCCTCCTGAAAGGGCATGCAAAGAATGCAATATCTGGAGAGCGAAAAAAAAATAAACATACAAAAATCCTGATGCGCCCTGCCTGACCGGACACGGATGTCCGTCTCTGTCAGAGGCCTTGAATCCTCTTCACGTTGTCCTCAAAGCTGAGAGAGGGAGAATCCTCTCCACGTTGTCCTAAAAGCTCACAGAGGGAGAATCCTTTCCATGTTGTCCTCAAAGAGGGAGAATCCTCTTCACGTTGTCCTCAAAGAGGAAGAATCCTCTCCACGTTGTCCTCAAAGAGGGAGAATCCTCTTCATGTCGTCCTCAAAGAGGGAGAATCCTCTCCACGTTGTCCTCAAAGAGGGAGAATCCTCTCCACGATGTCCTCAAATAGGGAGAATCCTCTCCATGTTGTCCTCAAAGCTCACAGAGGGAGAATCCTCTCCATGGTGTCCTCAAATAGGGAGAATCCTCTCCATGTTGTCCTCAAAACTCACAGAGGGAGAGTCCTTTCCATGTTGTCCTCAAAGCTCACAGAGGGAGAATCCTCTCCATGTTGTCCTCAAAGCTCAAAGAGGGAGAATCCTCTCCATGTTGTCCTCATAGCACACAGAGGGAGAATCCTTTCCATGTTGTCCTCAAAGCTTACAGAGGGAGAATCCTTTCCATGTTGTCCTCAAAGCTCACAGAGGGAGAATCCTCTCCATGTTGTCCTCAAAGCTCACAGAGGATTCCTCTCCATGTTGTCCTCAAAGCTCACAGAGGGAGAATCCTTTCCATGTTGTCCTCAAAGCTCACAGAGGGAGAATCCTCTCCACGTTGTCCTCAAAGAGGGAGAATCCTCTCCACGTTGTCCTCAAAGCTCAAAGAGGGAGAATCCTCTCCACGTTGTCTTCAAAGAGGGAGGATCCTCTCCACGTTGTCCTCAAAGCTCACAGAGGGAGAATCCTCTCCACGTTGTCCTCAAAGAGGGAGAATCCTCTCCACGTTGTCCTCAAAGAGGGAGAATCCTCTCCATGTTGTCCTCAAAGCTCAAAGAGGGAGAATCCTCTCCACGTTGTCTTCAAAGAGGGAGGATCCTCTCCACGTTGTCCTCAAAGCTCACAGAGGGAGAATCCTCTCCACGTTGTCCTCAAAGAGGGAGAATCCTCTCCACGTTGTCCTCAAAGAGGGAGAATCCTCTCCACGTTGTCTTCAAAGAGGGAGAGTCCTCTCCACGTTGTCCTCAAAGAGGAAGAATCCTCTCCACGTTGTCCTCAAAGAGGAAGAATCCTTTCCAGTTGTCCTCAAAGCTCACAGAGGGAGAATCCTCTCCACGTTGTCCTCAAAGAGGAAGAATCCTTTCCACGTTGTCCTCAAAGCTCACAGAGGGAGAATCCTCTCCACGTTGTCCTCAAAGCTCACAGAGGGAGAATCCTCTCCACGTTGTCCTCAAAGAGGGGGAATCCTTTCCACGTTGTCCTCAAAGAGGAAGGTTCATCTCCACGTTGTCCTCAAAGCTCACAGAGGGAGAATCGAAGACTCGCTCGATCCTAGAATCAAAGCTGTGTTGGGTACACTTTTGAACAGAGACTTCAGTGTACCAGTGCTCCCCACCAACTCAATGCACCGCACATGGTGAATAGCTGTCGTTCGCTCTGTAATGGACAGCCGCAGTCCTCTGCCATGGTTAAACGGATTCTGGATCTGCTGTTTCATCCAGATCTGCATCAATCTTTGTCCTCAGGTCACCTTCTGCATGACCACGAGTGTCGCTAAAATCAGCAGCTTTTGTGCAGTCTTCTTGGCAAACAAATGAACCAACAGATGGGCGTGAGAACACAACCCCCTTGATGGAGCTATGCGCAAGATAAAAGTTTACCTTTATGAAGCATCAGTGACATAACCATAACTCCAAACCAACACTGCGTGCAGTCCCCCTTCACCTAGCACACATCAGACATACTGTGAAAAAGACATCAAGCAAGGGAAACTTCCATGAAATAGGAAACTCAAACGTGCCCAGTGGTCAGTTGTGCATCTTGAGCATTGTTCTGTGTCATGTGTGTGATGTGTCATTTTCACATTGTGTCACTCTTGCTCTTCTGCTTTTTAGTGAAATGATGTGTCTTGTATATGTAATGTTCTAGTTGTTTCATATTATTCTTGTACACCTTTTCACTAGACTCTGTTGTGAAGTGCTGCAAACCTGCTCATAGAACTGGGAACCATGCAGTGTAAGTTCCCTACAGGTTTATAATTCTAATCATATTAATCCAAAAGTTTGCATTATTATGACCTTCGTACTTTGGATGTCAGTTGCCATTCTTTAGCTCTTCTCTCTCTCTCTCTCTCTCTCTCTCTCTCTCTCTCTCTCTCTCTCTCTCTCTCTCTCTCTCTCACAGCCAACGCAATTACCACCAACACATTATGGTGAAGCCAAGACATGATATTCTGAAAGCAAATTCATTTAAAGGAAACAGCACACCCTTCTTCAAAGCATGATTCAACAAGCATTGGAAATATAATTATTATCCATACAGTGTCCTTGAACAGAAAAAAAACCCCAAAAACATTCATTGGAACTGTTTGAATACACCATACTAAATTGCACAGGCAACATACTTCAACTGCATAGAAACTTGTAAGGAATTCTCTATCAGACTTTTCTTCATGCCTTTGTTCTTTCGGACATACAAGCACAGACGCATCAAGACCTGAACATACCTGCCGTTGAGGCATTTTTAAAAAGTTTCTGCTAAAAGTAGTATCAACACAGTGGGATCCTAACATACTGCTTTCTTGAACAAAAAATAGCCTCCCTGTGATCTTTTTTTTTTTTTTTTGGAAACAGCACCTTCCAAAGATATGATAAAGAATTGAATAAGGCACCATACTAGCTTCATAAGTCAACAACATCTATGTTCCCAGAAAATTTGTTTCTGTACGATAACAAGTACTCTCCTATGGATTACAAGTGTTTATCCCGTTTTCTCAAGAACAGGAGTATTACTATTATGGAGCGCTTTTCCCTTTTAAATCGTTTTTCTTAAAATAATACGTTTTTCCTCAGGAAAACAAGGATATCAGTTATTATCGTTTCCTTCAAGATAACAGTTTTCCTCAGGAAAACACAGAAATCAGTTATTAACCTATGGAAAATATAACGAACAATTGTGATCCTCAGGGAAAACGTTTTCATTTTTCAGAAAACTGGGAAAACAGTTGTCATCCTACGGAAACCAGTTATCATCTCAAGGAAACTAGTTGTGATCCTCAGTGTCAGTTTTCCCTCTTTTGCTATTTTCCTTAAGGATAGTGAGCTACCACATTCATAACACAGCAACAATTCGTTGGAACGTTAAAACAATTTCAGATCACACACATATACACACTTTGTGTTGAAGTTTGTGTTCAAGTGAGTACTGAACTGGTACTCAACTTCTGAACACATACAGTGTGTGTGTGTGTGTGTGTGTGTGTGTGTGTGTGTGTGTGTGTGTGTGTGTGTGTTTCCTAGGTACCAGGCAACTCCAATATACTCTTTCCTCCAAAAACACACACACACACACACACACACACACACACACTGTCAAGGGAAAATGAGCAATCAATACACCAGAGGGGGGGGGGGGGGGGGGGACTACTTTAACAAAATACCATGGAGAGGAAGCAAGTGTTTGAACAATACTGCAATGACAACAACCAAAGAAAATGTCACGGGACCCTGGCCCTCTTGAATGTATTACATGAATCCATCATAAAAGTGATGTAGCAGTACTACTTTTAGTTCACAGAGGGATGTATTGCATAGTTCATATAGAGATGTATCAGCAGTGTACCATTTTAGTCCGTAGAGGGATGTAGCAGTGTTTTAAACAACAAACAAGTAGTATAACTCCTGTTCCCACGATGAAATAAATACAGCACATAACTCCAAAGGAATGCTGCTTACGACACTGAATCGCCTAGCAGATATGACAGCACACAACACTCTGAAGAAACAAGGAAACATCCCCAGTTTTAGTTTATACAGGAATATAGTAGCAGCAGTGTACTATTTTAGTTCATATAGGAATGCAGCAGTGAACTATTTTAGTTCATATAGGAATGTGGCAGTGTACTATTTCAGTTCATATAGGAATGTAGCTGTGTACTATTTTAGCTCATATAGGAATGTAGCAGTGTACTATTTTAGCTCATTTATGCTTTTGTCAAGTAAAACAACTGACCCATGAAGTTCGAAGAACACTTGAAAATGTAAATCAAGAAACATTCAATCAAGAAGGGAAAATTATCAAATTTTAGGTCTCTTTTTCAGTGTAAAGTGCATGAACTGTATTCTGTAGTGGACACCAAGAGAATGAAGCAAACTTTGAGTTTTTGAAAACAAAGTGAAATAGGAATGTACACACGCAAAACAAGTGGCAAAATAATGGTTATTCAAGATACAGTATGAAACAAACAAATGCATTTTCAACACCATCTTCTCCAGACGTAGGAAACGGCAGACAGACAGTGCAAAACAATGGCTGACTGCGCTCTAGGGAATATTGTTTTTGTATATTTTCTGTCTGCTATTTGCAACGTCTTCAGAATACCCTTTTTTCCCTGCTGTCGCATCTTTCATGCCACTTGACTGACATTGCATCCCTGCAGCTCACCACAGCCTCAGCACCAGCAGTCCACATGGAAAAGTCAATGTCATCATGAGGCAACCCACCAGAGGAGACACTGCACTCCTGCTGACTCACTTCAGTGGTGCCTGTTCTGATCCAACATATGCAAGATACCACCTTGTGAACTCTCTTTGAACAGTATCTGCTTAGTTGTGAGATAGCTCTCCTTCCGGAAGGTGCCTCCATGTCCATCCAGTGACAGTACCATGAATTTGCCAATACCAGTGACCTGGACAGAATCAATACATGGGCATAGATGTGGAGAGGTAGTCTACATTGAGGGTACCACTGACAGCTGGGCATGAAGGCTCATAGAATTCGAGGCTTTTTCCCATAATGCTGACAGAGGAATATGAAAGTAATGACAACGCTGCTGCAGATTTCCATTCAGGTCCAAGACTGCCTGTACTCTACACTTACTTTCATGGTATAGCCCAGCATCAACCAGGACTGACTGCAGTCAGGGCATAAAAATCCTGCAAATAAATGACTTTGATGGAAATCAAACCCATGGCCAGTTGGGAATCCGCAGCACTGAAGACAGTTCTTCTAAAACTTCACTTGTCTTTTTGCACCTTATTGTGTGTGTTCATTTGTATTACACCTTATGAATATCGACAGTTTTTGATGAATTTGTCACACTGAATTATGCATATATACTGACAGACTCTCACTGATTTATGATGGAATATTTGATATCTTGTCAAATCTTTTGAGCAACTAACAGGTGAATAAAAGAATGTGAGCAAAACACAGTTTCAGCATGAACTCCCTCCGCTTGATGCCTGACTTCGGGTTGGGTACATCTTAGAACATATGTGTGCACCTGAATGTCGTTTCCAGTGAAGTATGTCCACGCTTTAACCTGTGAATGAATAGTGATCAAAAAAGGAGCACAACCCTGTTGAATGGCATACACACACACACACACACACACACACACACACACACACACACACACACACACACATTATACACATTTCTGAGTTATCATACTCCAAAAAGTGCATCTCATCAAACACATACAAAACAAAACAAAGCCATCACATATATGAATTATATAGTCATGTACCCAGCTCATAACATTGCTGTTGAAAACCATAAGGCAAATAATTCAAAACTGTCCCATGGTGAAGCTGTCGGACATTTTGTTTAATATGAAAGGAAATTTGAAAGGAAATTTCAAATGAGGCAGGGAACAGCAAACAGCAAATGATGAACAAGAAGAGCAATTCATGTTCCCATGAAGAAATATTTACACGCCAATAATGCCAAAAGAATGCTGCCTACAACACCAAATCCTCAGGCGGAAAAACCCACACAGAACAAACAACGAAACAATTCCATTTTGTGTGTGTTTTGGACTCCAGATGAAAGAAAACAAAAACAAAACCCACAAAAAATGGAAACAATGCATTAACAGCCTAACAGTGTCACTACATACACTAACACACACACACACACACACACACACACACACATAACACACACACACACACATACACACACACACACACACACACACACACAACACACACAACCAATACTGACAACTGAGCAATGGAATACACTCCAGAATGGACAGCTAATGTAATGACTGGAACTGGTAACAGAGCAATGGAAACACGTTTCTGTATCTGTGAACAAACCTCTTTCTGGTCATTTTACCAGCTGCGTCTTAATATGTGCCTAACACTAATCACTTAATTTTTGTCTAAAAGTGTAAGCTGTGACTGTCTATATTATCAATCTGCTGGCACTGTCATGAACAGAACGCAGCTCAACTACATGTCTAAAAGCTGAGGGACGTTTAGTAATTTTTTTTCCCCAAAATCAAACGGGATAAATCTGCCACTCGCAGACTGGGATTCCAGCACTTATACTGTTCTGCCTTCACTTCTGTTATTCACTCTTTTAATGTGTGGTCTGTTCCGTTCCATAATGCCACATATTTTCCAGGTCCTGGTCTTGCAACTTTCCAGCACCACTCATCATTGGCAGGGCTAGGAGTCTATTGAGCAGAGTTTCACACATGGTGTAGGGGCATTACTAGAAATGCTGTGTGCAAATGATCACTGCCCAGGCTAAGGTATATGATGACACTTTTCCAAACGGTGAAATGTACAATCAAACATTTTACAATGGTTTTCTCCATCACAAAAAAGCCCATATTTTGGGGGAGTGGTGAAAGCAAAATAAAGCGAGTCTTGGGTAGAAAAAGTGCAGTTTCATTATTCTTATTCTCTGAGCATCTCAGTAAACAATTTTTACAAAGCTATGAAATAGATTTCAAGGTTTGCTTGGTTTCTGTTAGATGAGGAGACTTGGCTACATGAGGTTAAAGGCTTGGACAAAGTAGGTCTGCTTTTGAATGTCATCTTTTTGCTTAAAAAAGTGTGTGTGTGTGTGTGTGTGTGTGTGTGTGTGTGTGTGTGTGTGTGTGTGTGTGTGTGTGTGTGTGTTCTTCCTCAGAGACTGGTTCACTCAAAAACGAGGTCACCAGCGCGCATGTTAAAAAGTAAAATAAAATAAAATAATGTGCGACTCAGCCTGTTGGCCCCTGGAGCAAAATTTGGCAGCAAGGGGTTGCACACGATATTCAAAAAGTTAAAAGCAATGGCCAGATTCAGGCCCAGGTAACCATAAAATATCTGAGCAAGTTTAAACAGAAAATCGTCAATATGCAGATCTCAAAACTGTCATTATCAATTTGATTTTTAAATGAGACTGCATTTGTGGCAATCTTGATGGCACCCGGCAGTGAGTTTCACAGCCGTACAGAACTAGGATAAAATGAATGTAAATGGCTGTCAATATTTGATGCAGGTATGGCATAAGATTGACTGCCACTCCTGGTGCTACTTTTATTCAGAACTAGTTGTTCCATTGGGATATCAATTAGTTTAGCTCTGCCTTTGAAGAAGATATTAAGTTTGATAAAAGCTCCTCTCTCTTCTAAGGGTTTCCATTCTAATTTCCTCATGTTCTTCCTAGTATTCCCCTTCTCTCTGATATGGTTCCCTGTTACGAACTGTGCTGCTCTCTTCTGAATCTTTTCGAGGTTATCAATGTCCTTTAGATGGTAAGGATCCCAGACTGAGCAACCATATTCCAGTAATGGTCTAACCAGTGTTTTATAGCAGTCGTCTTTAACCTTTCTGGGGCAGTCGTTGATATTCCTGTATAAGGAAGCTAAGATGTTATTTGCTTTCTTACATACTAAATTGTAATGTTCTTTCCATTTGAGACGACTCTCTATAATCATGCCTAAATATTTTGCAGCATTGCTTTCTTAAAGAATAGTATTATGAATAGAATACTCTTTTTTTTCTTTGAATGTGGATATTTATTGCAAGCAGTAAATAAATATAGAAACAATAAAACAACACTTAAAAATGATTATCAGATTATTCTGAGTACAGGATGTATTTGAACATAGGAAGCGACAGGTACAAATGAGCGCTACTTAAATCATGTAGCTTTCATACATACAACGTGCGCGCGAGCACACACACACACACACACACACACACACACACACACACACACACACACACACACAGAGGGAGAGAGACAGAGAGAGAGAGAGAGAGAGAGAGAGAGAGAGAGAGACTAAATGCGAACAACTAATACACATGCCAAGAAAAGCATACTGATATCAGATCTCGTTCTTGTAAGCTTACACGAATGTTTACAATAATTTTCATATGATAACTGAGAAATCTGGCCACACGATCGGAAATGCTGTCATCGGTGAGATCATCATGACAGGGCGTAATACTTCACCACCGGTAACAGCGCCGTGGTCATGAAACGAGACGTCACAAAATGATTCCACATCCGGGCAAATACGAACTTTCTTTGAGGGTATTCCTAAGATTTTTCATGCGAACAAAAGAGCAAAGGTCGTCAACGTTTCAGTCGCAGGCCGTCTTTGCGACTGAGGTCGTTTTTATGAGAAAAAAAAATGTTCAAAACAGCTTCAAAGAATGTCTGTATTTGTGAAAAAGAAGATTAGCCGTCAAGAATCATGTTCTACTACATCCGGCCAACAAGCAGTTGATTGGATAAAGAGCTCACCATCATTACACTATGACCTGAGCACAGAATCCCCCCCCCCCCCCCCCCCCCCCCCCCCCTTCTTGGAGGTGATCAGCGTTCTTTCTGTACGTACACTATCCCCGCCCTCCGCAAGTTCTGTGCTCGTGATTGCCTCGCTCCTCTTCGACTTCTTCCTTCCTTTGTTTTTGTTTGTCTTCCTTTACTGTTAGTCTTCCTTTACTGTCATCCGCTGTTTCTTTCTGTCTTTGTAGTCCATCCTCTTGTCTTTGTTCTGTACTCTTTTTGATTCTTTTCTTTTCTTTTTTTTTCTTTTCTTTTTTTTTTTTTTTTTTTTTTTTGGGGGGGGGGGGGGGAGTGCGCTTTGTTCAAAAGTGAACTTTTTTTTTTTTTTTAAATTCAAATAAGTCCACACAGTACAAGACACTAGAATATAAAATAAAAAAAGAACAAATCCAAACAAATGATAGATAAAGAGGAAATCAACATACTAAACACAGCTACAATACCATTCTACATTTTTAAGGCACGTTTACAGCCTCTTTACGTGGTAGAGAGAGAAAAAGAGAAAGAGAAGAAAGAGAGAGAGAGAGAGAGAGAGAGAGCACATGAGGCAAGCCTAGTGCATTATGAAATTTTACATATTTGTCTTTGTTTTCTTTATATATATACATATACACACATATGCATATGCACATACATATACATATATATATATATATATACACACACATATACACATACATATATACATATATATATATATACATACACATATTGAAGGTTCTGTATTATATCCAATGGGGCTGTTTTAGGCGGTGTAACAGTTTTAGGGTACTATAATCATACTTGTACTCATATAATGTACAATGTCATAATCATTCGTAATTCATTCTGAGCCTGCGAACATCGGCGTATATGGGTGCCATTTGGAAAGGAAATCGTTATATACAGAATTTTTTCGAGCAATGTATTCTTCAGTTTTATATCTGTATTTTAGCTTATTAAGAAAAACTTGAAGTCTGGGTGATTTCTGTTCTGTTCTACACTGATATAAATAGTGTTTTGCAAATAATACAATAAATAAAATACATGGTCTATATGTATATCTTTATCAAATCCAACTATGGCTAATGGTTCAGTTATCTGCAAATTAAATGCACACACATTTTTCATTCATCAAAACCACCAGCGTTTCCAAAAAACGTTGTATGACCATACAATACCAAAACATATGTGTGATACTGTCCTTAACAGAGGTACAGAAAGTACAAACATCGCTGTTCAATACACCCATTTTTTTCAGCACAACATTAGTACCAAGACATCTGTGTATTATTCGTAACTGTAACCATTTCATTTTTATGTCAGAAATTTTACTCAGATAAAGAAAACAGTTTTTCCAGTCATTTTCAACGTTCAGCTTTATATCCCAGTTCGTACAGATTTTTGGGTGTGTATGATTATCTATAAAAATGTCATAATATAATCTTGACCCTTTACAAACTAACGTTGACTTTTTGTAACATACATGCGTATTTAAACATGAATAGAATATTCTGATCTAGTTGGTGAGTGTTTATTACATATACGCAACACTTGGCACTTCTGGGGATGAAATTCCATTTTCCAAGTTCCTTCCCACTCTTGTAAACCGTTTAGATCTTCTTGTAGAATGCATGTATCATTCTTGCTTCTGATTGTTCTATATACTAAGCTGTCATCTGCAAAAAGCCTTATAGTTGTTCCAGGAGAGAGATTTCTACTTATGTCATTTATATAATTAAGAAAAACAAGGGCCCCAGAACAGTTCCCTGTGGTACACCTGACAAGACTGGTTTAGTAGGACGATGCAACAACACTTGATTACTGTAATTCTCTTCTAGCTGGATGTCCCCAGAATCTTCTTTGTCATCTCCAGAAAGTACAAAAACAATGCTGCTCGTCTGATTCTTATACAACCCAGATCTTCTCATGTCACTCCCTTACTTCTTTCTCTTCACTGGCTGCCGGTCAACAAACGAATAGACTACAAACTGTCCTTACTCTGCTTTAAATCTTTGAATGGCTAAACTCCTTCCTTCCTTTCTGATCTCCTCCATCTCTATGTTCCTTCTAGGCAGGTGCGTTCTTCTGCCAACAACACTCTGCTCAAAATCCCTCAGTTTGGAACTAAAACCTATGGCGATCTTTCTTTTTCTTTTCTGGGTCCGGTTTCTTGGAATAAACTCCCAATATCTTTGTGTCGTTCAAACTCTCTGTCTTCCTTCAAGGCATCTCTTAAAACAGCCCTCTTCACCTATCAGTAGTAGTTCTTTCTTCCCCTTCCCTTGCTGATCAAATTGATTCTGCAATTGTGGTGTGTGTGTGTGTGTGTGTGTGTGTGTGTGTGTGTGTGTGTGTGTGTGTGCGTGCGTACGTGCAACTATGTATGTGTGTGTGTGTGTGTGTGTGTGGGCGTGTGTGCAAGTGTGTGTGTTTGTGTGTGCATGTTGTTGTATCCATTGTTGTGCGAGTGTGTGTGGGATCACGTGTTGTGTGTGTGTGTGTGTGTGTGTGTGTTGTGTGTGTGTGTGTGTGTGTGTGTGTGTGTGAAGGAACCAGTGCATACATTTCAGTTCCACAACAACAAACTGAGATTGGAGGGAGATAAGGGCTGCTAATGGTGCATGATGGATTTCAGATTTGTGAAGGTCTGTTTATAGTGCAAAATAATACATTCTAATTAGACAGTATTTCATATACATAATTATGAGTCAAACTTCTGTCAACTAGTGTGTGTGTGTGTGTGTGTGTGTGTGTGTGTGTGTGTGTGTGTGTGTATGTGCGCGTGCATGTGTGTGTGTGTTTGTGTGTGTGTGTGTGTGTGTGTGCGTGCGTGCGCGTGTGCACACGTGTGTGTGTGTGTGTGTGTGTGTGTGTGTGTGTGTGTGTGTGTGTGCATGTGCACACGTGTGTGTGTGTGTGTGTGTGTGTGTGTGTGTGTGTGTGTGTGTGCGCGCGCTTGCGTGCACATGGTGTGAGTGTGTGTGTGTATGTGTGTGTGTGTGTGTGTGTGTGTCCCCCTTCTCTTCCAAAGCAATGTAAAATGTATTTTTTAAATGAGTGCAGACATATTGCTCTCATGAAGAACAATGTTTGTGTGTGTGTTGTGTGTGTGTGTGTGTGTTGCATTTAATGCTGTAATAATGTGAAATGTTTTGTAGCTTTTTATCCCAGGAAAAGGGGTTCTCTGCCAGGATGGTTCTTCATCTTTCCTTTTTCCTTTTTTTCTTTCTCAGTATGGTTTCTTGTCCAAAAACATGTTTTCATTCATTCCCCAAGGAAATCCTAAATAGATACTGGCAGCTCACACAATATTTCGAATGAGACTATAAACCGAGGTTCCGTGTGTGAACGCACGCATAATATCTTGCACACACGTAAAATCCCATCACCAACTTTCGGAAGAGTAGGCCAGTTTGGCCGTTGGTATGGATGACACGTTACAACAGCATGCACCCTGCGTAAGAAATGGAAAGAATGAAGGAAGTAAAGAAACTGAGTGAACGATATTGAACGATATTGACTGGATGACACGGGAAACGACTGAATGAAGCGCCAGCTGGCAGCTCTTCAGTCGGCACTACCCAGGTAGGCAGCCCGTTGTGTAAACGAGTGTGGAATGTAAAGCGCTTAGAGCTTGGTCTCTAGCTGAGAATAGGCGCTATATAAGTATTCATTATTATTATTATTATTATTTTGTAAGTGACATTCAGTGAAAAGGGACCTTGACTGGGTATGATCTCACTCCTAACACACTAGATGAAATCAGACATGCAGCGGAGAAACCCATGCACTCAAACAGCCAAGTCACCACCAGGGTCTATCCAGACCTCCCACGGCTGTTCAGAGCAAGCCACTTAGTTTCCAGAGGAAGGGGAGTTTACAGCTCGCCCACAGCTGCAGAGGCCAAGCCGTGAATGCAGGTCAGGGAAAGGGGTGTTTTCTAGAGGCTGCTCCACACCAGCTCATATAATACCACAGCAGAACCATCAAAATGGCCAAACAAACATACTCAATGCAACAGATGATGTAACCCCATGCTGCATCATAAACATGACTTGGGTCGTTGTAATGAAGGGGCATCTCCAAGTCAGTCTCTGCCTGCCTGTCATAGTGGACGTTCCCATTAACATGGCTGATCCCATCAGCTCTGGACTGGAGAGGGACTTGATGGGCAGTGCTGCCCTGGGGAGCAGCGTCTGAGCTAGACTTGTCATTTTCTTTCTCTTGCTTGGCAAACTGAAAGAAGACACCACCATGGTTATCCTCGTGAATGATAGGGTGAAGACTTGTAATGGACATAGAGAGGTAATAATATGTAATAATCATAGATAATAGCTTAAGCAAAAACACTGAAATATCATTTAATAAGTTAGCAAACAATAAACATGTATTTAATGTTAACTGTGGAAGTAAATATTCACCCTGTGATTAGGATTGGAACATATCAAAAGATACTGCCTTACAATTTGTGCCCACTGACAGCTGTTTCAAAGCTAAACTGTTGCATCAAAAGAACTTGGATGTGCTATTAGACATTGCTCTTGTGAAATCTATGTCCCAGCACGCGAGACTGGTTTCAACTCGAATTTGGATGAAGGGAGAACCTTCTTCTGAGACACTACACAATGAGACAGCCCGTGTTCTCTCATGCTTATGATCCTTGATTCCTTGTGCTTACCATTGCAAAATGTCACCCCAGCGCAGAAAACCACCCAACGACATTTTGTACCAACATTGCACTGCAAAATGTCAGCCACTGTGAAAGTAACTGTCACCATATGTGAAACCATAGTTTGTTGGGGTTGGATCAGATTGATCAGTTTTGCAATACAATTGTTTGAAAAATGCACGCATCTACTAGCTCTGATGATGGTAGTTATGTGCTCTGATGGTCATGCTAGTGCAAGAGAGCTAATCTAGTTTGACATACCTGACTGTACTTGCATCCAAGTAGCAGCAACACAGAACAAACTACTTCTACCTCTTTGACACTTGGATTTTCTTACGACACTCAAGACAAGACTTTGAAAAAGCCTTTCTACCTTAATGATTATTACGTATAATGTTCACTTGGTTAAATACAGAATATGTATACTTTCTACCACAATAACTAGTACATTTCATGTTCACCTGATTATATACAGCATTTGTATCCTTTCTATCATGATAAGAAGTACACATAATGGTCACATGATTATGTACGCATTAGGTACAGGTAGAGTCAGTACTGTCTGCGTATTACGAGTATGCCTCTGAACATGAACAGAATGAGCCAATGAATGATTTTAAGTATGTCATAATGTAACTTCATAGAGTATCATATTTAGGTATCTTGAAGTGCTTTAAACAAATGTCCAAAAGTAGTAGTAGTAGTAGTAGAAGTAGTAGTAGTAGTAGTAGTAGTAGTAGTTGTAGTAGTAGAAGTAGTAGTAGTAGTAGCAGCAGCAACCACAGCCATAATAGCAATAGCAGTCAAAAAATGACACAAGTGAAAGGCAGTGGTGAGCAATAAGAGCTCACAGCCATCAAGGAAACTTTTTGCCTTACCTCTTGGTTCCCATGTACATCGACATCCTGAGAGGAAGCCAGTGAACCTTGCGCCGTGTCTGGTGATTGTAGGTCAATGTCTGCATGGTGATCGGACTCTGCCTGCTGACCGTTCTGAACACCGTCCTGCACAACAAGATGCACATCATCAGAGTTGGAGGTGGGGAGGAGATGACCAGGAATGCTTCCTACAGTACACGAAGGATGAATGTGCAAGTTGGTACCAGAGTGAAAATACACATGTAGCATTATGGTGAGTAAAGAATGCTGCCAGGGCTCTTATTACATCTCTATGTCCAGACATAATACATGCATGGTACATTACAATCTCACAATAACAATGATAAAGGATAACTTATATCGCATATGTGTAAATTCATACATGACACTTTCTTGCATAAGCACTACAATATTAGACTTGAAAAAAAACAATTACATAACAAAAAACAAACTCCTAATACTATTGGAATCACCATTCACTATTGCCTCTCATTCGATGCATATGCATGCACAATCATCACAGTGTCACACACCAACAAACGAAAAATCAGAGCATAATGGACAGAAGCAAACGATAAGAATAAATCACCACATGCAGCAAGCAAAATAGGAAGACATCACGGACAGTTTGCAATGAAACAGTGTTGCAGATTCTTCTTTTTTAATGGATACGGTTCAGAAATTTGTAAGGAGATCATCTGTTTTAGAGCTTGCGTTCAGTGAGAGCGACTCTGTCCATTTAATGGGGCAGGTGACCCTAGTGAACACACCGTAAGAATTTCACCCTATAAGCAGCTTAACTCAATCAAGTCACAGCCAAAATGAACTGGTTTGTCCCTCAGATCACACAATTTTTGGCAATTTTCAAAAAATGGTAAAAACTAACCCGCTTCACCCATGAGCATGAAACATATACCATTGGATAGAAAAAACAATACAGTCATCAAAAATGTTTACCTTGAGTGAGGAATCTAGACAGTTCACATGATGTAAGTAATCCAAAATGATACACATTTGCAGAAAAGCAAAAACTTTTTGTGCACATTGTAATATACTTCTTCATGCTCTCTATCCTCCCACACAAGTTCAGTTATGCTTCTGAGCACTTGGTATGACCTACAGAGATAGTATATTTATGACAACTGCATAAAAACACAATAATTTGACCACAAAATGCTTGATCCAGTCTCATGTTCTGCATGAACCTACTTCACCTGGGCGCCGCCATGTTCAAAATTGTGTGATCGCAGGAGCTGAGAGTAGGACAATTCAAATCTGTATAAAACTACTACAGAAAACGTGAAGAACAGTCTAAGGGAAGCAACTGCAAGAAAAGGGCCCTAAACTGTCCCTGAAATGAGATTTACTGCCTTTTAATGAAAGGCGGTATGATTTAAAAATCGTCAAACTCTGTCGGAAGTATGCATCCGACACACCTTCAAGCGATGTGAACAGTGTCAGAAACCCGCTTCCGACAAGACTCGATTGAGTTAACATTTTAACTGGAGAGAGAGAAAATGCCAGATGGGTGTGACACGGTGTGCTGGCAATGAAGACATATCCTGATTTTTATCCTGGCATGCACTTCAGATAAAATACTTGATTCCATAGATCTACTTGCTTTATTCATAAACTAGGAAAATGCAACTCTATTTGCAGTGGAAAGACAGGTCTTATCTTCCCCATTTTTTGTTTTCCCACAACAGGTTTACTATGGGTATTCATACCACACTTGACTATTTCAATGAGTTTTTCATATCCCCCTCCTGACACATGTCAGTTGAAGTTAATCACTCTGATGCTGGAATAATAGTATAATACCAACAAGGTATGCATCCTTCCTAGTCGTTGGTAGCCAATGTGTGAAAGATAAAGCAGAGAATGACCCAGCTGGCTTGCTGCACTGTGACAGGCGAGGGATTAACATAGGCCTCATCGAAAGGCGATGCAGCAATGCACACAACAGACACAGGATTAAGTGTTACAGGAGGTAAAAGCTATATGCACTAGCAGATTTCACTTTCACATGACGAATATGGTTCAAGGGCTTTGCAAAAGGGCATCAAAATCATGATTCTGGTGCACAGCTTCAGAGGCAGAGAGATCCTTTTTTTCCTTAGTCTTTTCTTCATCACCACTTTAGTGGCATTACACGTAGGTCACTCGTTCAGGATTCCCACTCACAGCCGCTCTGCTTTCTTCTGTCTCAGCCCTGGCATTGACAACTGACAAAGAGATAGCCCACCACAGGAGATGCTGCAGTGCTGCTGAATCACTTTGACAGTGGACAGTTGTGCTTGTTCTGATCCAACATGTGCAAGACAAGCCGTTCTAAGCATCCTACTGACAACAACTGCTTAGTCCTGGAGCCAGCTCAAGTGTCTCCCTCCGGAGAGTGTCACCATGTCTGTCCGACAGTAGTCCACATGAACTCGTCTTTACTGATGATCTTGACAAAGTTGCCAAGGGCACAGACATACAGAAGAAATCGAAACATAGATCTCCATCACAGCAGGTCATCAAGAGCCACAGAATCTAAGGCTTTTCTTTCTATGCTGACTGCTGAGGATGACGATGAGAGGCTATGAAGTTCCATACTGTGGGACAGAAAATTTAAATACAAAGCAAACAACACTCAACAAGAGAAATATCACACACGCCACACACACACACACACACACACACACACACACACACACACACAACACGCACACACAGAGTACCTGTACACTTACTCCAGGGGACCAGGTGCTGGGGCAAGAGAGGGTGCTGGTTCCCTTGTGGCCCTCCTCACTTTCCTGAACCGGCAACAGTGTCCCATTGTCAGAAGACGCTTCATCTGCTCCCTCTGTTTCAGCTGTAAAAATGAGCAAGGACAGTTGTGCAAAATCTGTGAGAACACACAGAATACAGAGTCACCTTCCCACGCCCTTTATCTGACCTTGGTCCCGACCCTGGTCAGTTTTTAAGTCATGTTGGACCCTGCGCTATGCAGTGTGAGCATTATCTTCAGACAAGCATGCCGAGAAGACAAATGAGAATGGAGGGCAACAACCTGCTATAAAACCCTTTGAGTCTCCAATTCTGTGTCCCTTCATGCCCTGCTTTCATGGTGACCTCGGCTTTGATCTCCTCTCCATGTCTATGCCCTTGGCAAGATTCCGCTGGCCGTTATCAGCAAATCCACGGTTACTGTTGCTAGTTGGACACAGTGGCGCCCTCCAGAGAAAAAACACTGATGTTTGCTCTGCAACTAAGCAATAACTGTCATCAGGTTTGGCCTTACCAGATGGTGTCATGTTGGATCGGAACAGGCACCACTGAACGCCACTGAAATGACTCTGCAGCAGTGCAGTGTCTCCTCTGGTGGGTTTTGCCTCACAACGACTTGACACCAACTCCTGCAGATTGTGGGAGCCAGGGCTGTCGCGGGACAAGCCAGGCTATGGCTGTGGATGGGGAGCCAGAGTAAGTAGAGTGGGTGCAAAGCACTGAGATGACACAGAGGATGAGACTACCCCCCCCCCCCCCCAAAAAAAAAAAAAAAAGTCCACCATGGACAATGTGAAAGATGAACTAGTAGTTGTACCACCTCAACCACACTGCACTTAACTAATGACAGCCAACTCTGGAAAGAAAAAAAAAAAATAATAACAAAACTGTCAACACAACATCCTGGTAGCTTAGTCTTAGAACCATGGTGATGATGAAGATATGATGATGTCATCTGATATCAAGTTCTGCTGAAGCAGCTTGTGTCATTTTTTTACAAGAAAAGCTGTTGGATGGGCACTTAAGGTTTATAAACTACAGGTAATGTTAACCTTTACATATGCAGGTGTGTCCATACACACACACACACACACACTATATATATATATATATATATATATATATATATAATATATATATATATACACCTTATTCACAACCTTATGTCAAGAGCTATAACAGTTAATTTTTGTTGGGTTCCTTCCCATTGCTTCATATCCAGAAATGAATGGGCTGACAGGATTGCTCGAGCAGGTGCAAACAATTCTGACAATACGACTACTATTCATATTCCCTTGAGCTTACATGAAGGATATTCTCTCTTACAAAGAGCCTCTTGAAAAATTTGAGGAATACTACAAAGAAAGTGTTCTCCCCCGAATACACAAACCCGACTCTTCTATACTTTGTTGTATGAACTCTCGAGCAAGTAATCTTTTAAAAAGGGTTTCCTCAGTAAATCCAGTAAACCGTAATACAAACATAGGATTATATCCAAGACACAGTAAACGACTTCTCTCCTTATTATTTCGGTTAAAGATAACTGCATTCAGAACAAAATATGTCAAGAATATTCGATGTGCTTGTGGCGCCCTTGATAATTGTACAACAACACACGTTTTATACGTTTGCCCCTACTTTGATTCTGATTTGTCAGAATTTAGAAAGGATGCTTCAAAGTGCATATTCCAGGATACCATGTCTCTCTTAAATTTTGTACGAATTCTTATGTTAAGCCCAACTGGCTCAATCCTGTAATTGCTGTTTCATGATCTTATTTTGTACAGTTGTTTGTTTTTACTTTTGATGTTTTATTTTTTTTTTTTTTCACAGTTTAATTCTTACTTAGAGTTTCACCTCATCACACATACACGCAGACACGCACACACACGTACGTGGGGCGCACTCACGTACACACGCTGCACACACACACGTATGCACACTGCACGCACACACTCAAACACATACCCCCCCCACACACACACCACACACACACACAAACACACACACCTTATCTAATATCACATTTAGTGAAAAGACGTTAAATTGAAGAACAACAACAACTATACCCTACGATCTACATTTTCAGTCAGGCTGAAACATGATGCAAAATACTGATACATAATTACTCTCTCTCAGCCTCTGCTGTGCAGCCAGGTTATGAAATGACCAGAACTTTCACCGTCCTCCCCTTCAGCAGGTTCTGGCTGCTCAGAAACAAAAGGCGTCAGTTCAAAGCCAGCTCCATGATTCTGCGCTGGGGCTGAGGAGGAGGATGTGTCAGCCATCTTGATGAGCACATAGTCATTATCGTCTTTTACTTTTTACTTTTACTGCATACACGGCCACAATCATCCAATTGATTTTTACGCCGTTTTGTGGGGGGGTTGCGATGAAAGAAAAACAAATGATAGAAAGCGATAGACCTAAAAGTGAGGATAAAAACCTAGTCCTGCTCTAAGTGGGTTCTCCAGCAGGCTACTGTTACTTCACTTTTCGCCCTTCCGAGCTAGCCGGTCCCTTGCTGATCTAAGACAGCAGGGCCCCCAAAATAAAAATAAAAAACAACAAAAAGCTATTGGGGTAAGAGTGGGGAGGGGAGGGGGGAAGGGACCTATTATCTGACTAACTACTGACTGGGGGGCACCCTAGACTTAAAGTGTCCAAGGTGTCCGCGGCCACAGCTGTTTCAGGCAGGCTGTTCCAGTCACGTATCGTTCTGGGGAAGAAGGAAGCTTGTCGATATTGGGTTTTACACAGAATCTGGTTGAACTGGCGGGAGTGCTTCCTTCTTTGTCTGGGAGGGGCTGGCATGATGCAGCTTTTGTCGACAATCGCCTCTCCGTTCATTATTTTCCGTAGCATGACAAGCCTAGCTACCTTGCATCTGTGCTGCAGAGTCAGCCATTGCAGTTTGTCGATCATCGGGGTGACACTAGATGTGTTGTGGTACTGGTTGACCACAAACCGTGCTGCTCGTCTCTGGACAGCTTCAATCTTATTGATGTTGACTTGGGTATGCGGGTCCCATACGGTGCACGCGTACTCCCAGATCGGTCTGACGAAAGTCTTATAGACTGTTTCTTTGAGGCGCACTGCTGGGATCTTCAGGTTTCTTCTAAGGAAGCCGAGGGTCTTGTTGGCTTTAGCACAGATGGCGTTGATGTGCATGTCCCAGCTTAGGTCACTTGTGATGGTAACGCCTAGATACTTGGTGGCAGAGACAGTTTCTAGAATATGGTTGTGGAGGGTGTAGTCAGATTTTGCAGGAGAAGATGATTTTGTAACTGGGAGAGTAGTACATTTTCCAGGATGGAATGTCATGTCCCAGCTGTGCTCCCATGCTTCTAACTTCTTGAGGTCTTCCTGAAGTAAGCTTTGGTTGGTTTTTGAGGCCTTCAAACGGTAGACAGCTGTGTCATCAGCAAACAGGCATGTCAGTGAGGAGAGTTCTTCTGGCAAGTCATTAATATACGCCAAGAAAAGCGCCGGCCCTAAAACAGAGCCTTGTGGGACCCCAGACTGCACACTGCCCTGGCTGGAAGCTGCGCCATCCACTACCACCGATTGTTGCTGGTCTTTCAAGAATGCTCCTATCCATTTGTTGATCTTTCCCAGGACACCGTAATGTTTCAGTTTGTGGATAAGGAAGCTGTGGTTCACTCTATCGAAGGCTTTCGCAAAGTCCATAATGATGACATCTGCCTGATTTCCTTTTTCTAGAGTTCCAAACAGTTCTTCTGTAAAATTAAGTAGTTGTGTTTCACAGGACCGAAACTTGCGAAAACCGTGTTGTTCTGGACATAAGATTTCGTTGGATTCTAAGTGAGACATGAGAGCGCTGACAATGACGTGTTCGAGGACTCTGCAGGGGATAGAGGTCAGAGAGACTGGGCGGTAATTAGATGGGTCATAGTGTTCTCCCTTCTTGAATATTGGTGCAACGTTTGCATATCTCCAATCAGAAGGGACATAACCAGTGTCAAGAGAGGACTGATAGATCATAGTAAGGATTGGGGATATTTCAGGGGCTGATAAAGGTCTTTCAGGATGCGAGGACTGATGTTGTCAGGGCCACAGGCTTTATAAGGGTTGAGTTTGGAAAGGAGTTTCTGAATGCCTTGTTCAGTAATCAAGACAATTCAGAGAGGGTTGAGCTGGAAGAAATGTCAGACATCTTGCACTTAGCGCGAAACTCTTCATCTGTGTACTCACGTCCCTCACTGAACACTGACTGGAACTGTTTGTTGAGAGCCTCCGCCTTTGCGGTGGGATCCATCACAAGCTTTCCATCGACTTTCAGGGGTGCGACACCAGAGTTGGAGCTGCGCTGGTGCTTGACAAAGGTGTAGAATCGCTTGTTCAGGGGTGAACCTTCTGCCGACTCAGGGTCACCTGCGACTGACCTATGGACATATTCTCAGTACGAGCGTCTTATCATGCATTGCTTCTGTCTTCTGAGTTGTTTATGTTCTTCTTCTAGTTGAGGAATACCTTGTTTTTTCTTTCTCTTGTAGACTCTGACATGGCGCTTGGCAATCTTACGGATGTCAGCTGTGATCCACGGTTTACAGGCCCTGGTACGCGCTGTTTTGTGGGGGACATTGGTCTGGACTGTCGCGATGAGGGTGTCCTTGAACTTGGTCCAAAGATCCTCTGTGGTGAGGTTGTTTTCATCGCTCACCAGCGCCGAGTGCAGGTCCTTCATGTCCTTCCTCATCGCCTCCCAGTTGGCCTTATCGTAGATGGGGATCTGTCTTGGAGACTGCTTGATAGGTGGTGGACTTAAGGAGAATTCACAATAGGGGATGTCATGATCTGACAAGCCAGCAATGACTTCAACCCTAGGGATGAGATGCGGGCAGTTGGTAATAAGAAGATCTAGCGTGCTATGGGTTCCTTTCTTTTTGTCTATTCTTGTGGTTTCTAGCACTAGTTGTTGCATACCATGGTCATGCAGTAGGTCTCTAAATTTTCTGTGGAGTTCAACACAATTAGTACCAGGTTTGAGTGTCAAAGTGTTCCAGTCCCAACCAGGAAAGTTGAAATCCCCTCCCATAAGGATGTATGCATTCGGGATCCTAGCCGCCCTGTCTAGTGACTCGCCCAGTTTCGCAAGGCTGGGTACATCTGTGGTCTTGGGGCGGTAAAACGCGCACAGGTAGAGAGTTTTCCTGCCAAGCAGCTTAATACCAACCCATACGATCTCGCAGTCTGTAGACAGTTCTGGGACGATAAAACTCTCCAGGTTGGATTTGACAGCCACCAGGACACCGCCTCCGTGTTTATCTCTGTCTTTGCGGTATAAAGTGTACATATCAGGGATGACTTCATTGTCGGAGATTGAGCTATCTAACCAAGTTTCACAGGCTATAATAATGTCCGGTTTGGTACTGTCCATAAGATGAATTGTTTCTGCTCGTTTTCCTCTACTGGACTGAAAGTTGATGTTTAGGACACGTAAAGGTCTATTTTTGGATTTGTTCTGTTGGTTTGCTCTTGTGGGAGTAGACATGTGGTTAGGCTTGAAGGTGGTTTCAGTTGGTGTAGTTGAGGAGATATCAGAATCATCATGAAGGTTTGAAGTAGAACTGTCAGGCCAATCAACTCCATGAAGGTCAAAAGCTGTAATTCCATTCCGGCTGCCACAAATGGCGCAGTGCCACGAGATGTCCTCATGATGAAGTTCTTCGTATTTCAGTGTTGGGATGCTTTGGCAGCGGGCATGATACCACATGCCACATGTATCGCAGACAACACCTCTTTCCGACCAGCTGACAGAGATGTCGCAGGTTCCACAGGGGTAATGTGAGTCATTCCCACCAGAAGATTGAGACCATGGTCCAGGGTTCGGCTCAGGTGCGTAGGAAAGTAGTAGTAACAGAGTACATAGATATAAGGGCACAAGCTGGTTTTTGTAAGACAGAAATCTGTGGTTGTTCTTCTTCCAGCTGTCTGCAAGAGCTTGAGTGAATGGGCACAATCCAGATGAACAAATGCGGATGACTGTCTTATCAGAGAAGTTGAAGCTCACAACTTGGTCAACATGGGAGGTATAAACATCACGCACAAAAAATTTCCATGAAAAAGCATACAAGACAAGTGTCAGGAGAGTAAAGTTGAATTGCGGCATGATGAATCATGTACAAGTCATGGTTTGCAGAGACGGTAGATGGAAAAATCGATGGCCGACAAATGTAAACAAAGTGTAAAAGTACTCACCTCGGGGAAATTTTGTTTAAGTCAAAATTTTCAGAAAGCGTGGACCAAAAACAACCTAAACACGTTTTCAGACTAAAAAGGGGTATTAACTATGCAAAAAAACTAAACACTGTTATGGTCTAAAAGACACGAAAATTGGCAAAAAAATTGAGAAAATTTGGAGCTCAAAAAAGGATACTGTCTAACCGGAAGTACGCAACCCCCATCGTCACCTTCCATATAACCTGACTGTGCCTGTCCTAAAGTTCCTGGAACAACCGCAAGCAACAATAATGACACCCTCCACCACGGGTATTCCATTAGGCAGCAACACGCCTGACTTACGTCTTATATAGTGGCTTGTGCTTCGTGAAAATGTGTTGTTTTTGGATGGCACAGGGGAGGAAGGGAGGAATAGGGAGGGGAGGGGAGTTGGTAAAAAAAAAAAAAAAAAATCATGTTGTGGTATGTGAACTGTACAAACAGGACAGACTAGATGGTTTCAGTTTGAATGAACACTGCAAGACACAATGAAGTTTTCTGATTATGTAGTTGTTCTTGACCTTTTTTACCACTAAACTTTGTCTCATTTTTTCCCCATGGGCAAAGGCAGAGAAGCAGGTTTCTGATCCATGAAATGTACACAGGCATTCAAATTCAAGAAAGTCATTAGGTCTCATTGAGCCTTGGGCACGCACGCACGCACACACACACACACACACACACACACACACACACACACACACACACACACACACATCAGTACCAACACCACTACTGTCTCCAATATATTTTCACTCTCTGACATAAACAAAAATCATCTAACTGTACTAACACCAATTTTTACCTAAGAAAATTAAAATCCTTGAAGATGTTCTATTATTTATGTAAATAGCCTCTGGAGAAAAATAACCAAACAAAAAACCGCAATGGGGATGAAGCATGCTGAAATGAAAAATAAATGCATCCGACGTCAATATTTCATTATCTGAAGACTTAAGGATGATGATGTGGTTTGTTCGCACCTTTTCATAAGACTCAATCACCCAGCCAAAACATGTTAAATCACTCCCTCTCCCATTCAAAAAAAAAAATTATAAAAAAAAAAAGTTATAGCATTTTCTTTGTGAGAATAGCAAGATAGCAATCTGATGCTCAGAGCTGCAAACAACTCATAAACTGAACACAGAGCTGGCAGGTCTGCACAGAGAGGGGGGGGGGGGGGCAATACTGACCATTTCTGTTCCCCTTGCCTCCCCTCAGATTTGTATTTATAATTAACTGCTTCAAGCATATGATAAATTTCTTACTTTGAAATGTACTACTTTGGGAGCAGTGTAAAAGTCTCCCACAATTACAGTCCGAGTCAGATGCTGTTGAGAGACACAATTCTGCAATTTGAACAGTCCAGTTGAAGTCTGAACACAACAAATGCAAAGAAATTCAACATACAAGAAACTGAGAATGCAGATGCAAGACTGGGGATTCTCACCTTTCATATCTCCTCACTCTCCTTGAGTGATTTTTTTTTCTCTCTCATTTGGTTCTCTTTCATAAAGCAATTTGAGATTAATCCATTACCAGTTTCATTTGTAAGGACATTGGGTGTTGTCAAAATCGGTGCAAAAGCCAACAGTAACTGACTGCCATTAAGTGCAACCAAGTTAAAGAATAACAAGGTAAAAACAACACCAAAATACTGCATGGTGCATCAAACAAGCCATTGCATACAACTAAAGCACTCAACACCAGCAGACAACTTATGAACAGATCATGGCGCAAATTACTTATTCCTGTGACAATTACAAAAAGAAATTCAGTCACAGGAAGAAAAGAATGTTAATACATTTCTAAATTCATCTACCTTATTTTTTTTGTAGCAAGTTTTGGACAATCACTCACTATACATTTGACATCTGTTTTGACAGGCAGTCATACTGCGACTCAAAACTCAGCAATGTCACTGTTGTTCATCACCAGAAACACCGCACTTATTTATCAAACTTCTACCCAAGATGGCCAGTCAAACACTACAGTGCCATCCTTATCTTTTGTGTCTCAAATGAATCTTTGCTGAACTGAAAAATACATGACTGCAATTTCATGACTGAATCTAATTACAGAGCTTAATCTAGGATTTTTGAAAAAGGGGGGCAGTCCCCCCCTCATATCAAAATAAAGGGCCGCCTCCCCCCCCCCCCCCCCCCCCGGGCCACTTCTTCAGCCAATCGTCTTGAAACCGGTGTTCCCTTGCACTGGCACTCTTTTCGGGCTGCTTCTCCGAGCTTTTGGATGCAGTCGCGGTTTCTTCATGATCTTCTCCAACCTCGCATGGCACAGAATCTTATTTTTTCACTTTTCCTCCACAAAAGTCGAAGTCGAATAGGGTGGGTGCACGCTTCATTTTGGAAAATATCCAATATGGCGCATCAAACTCTCGCAACTTCTCGTCGGTGATCGAGATGGAGGAGATGAACGCCACCGATTGGTTGATTTACACTAACAGCCAATGAAATATCAAGAAATCGTTCGCTCCTGCTCAGTCCTAGTTTCAGTTTTTCAAGCAGACGACAAATGAGCGCCCGCAACGATCAGTGAACAGGGCGGGCAGTTCTGCAAATGTGCGGGAGTCTGCCCGCGTTAAGACTCGATAATTGCGGGAAGGAACAGATTTTCGGGGGATTGTACCAATCCCGCGCTCTAGATTAAGCTCTGTAATTACCTTGTCCATATGTTTCGGAATGCTGGCAATTGATCAAGCTCTTCTACTCAGGTGCCTCTGTCAAAGTGTCAGTCTTTTTTTTTCTCCTCTTTGTACAAAGCATATTTATTTGTCCAAGGACGTTTCCTTCCCATGTATCTTTCAACAGTTATTTACCATCAGAGACAGTGTTATGGTAATACTGCGCAGTGTCTAATCAATGCTGTGTTAAAGCTGTCCAGCTCTTCAACAGCGCAATTTCATATGACAATGTTGCTCGATCATCACCGATTTGAGAGACATAGATGGCTAAAATGTGTGATGCATATACACTGTTTGCTTCTCATTTGAACAGAAGTATCAGCAAATTCACTGAAGACTCGATATCGACTGCTCTCTGTGGACTGCCGGTGCTGGGACTTCAGAAGGACAGGATGGTCTGTGGCTGTGGATGAGAGGTTGGAATGAGCAGCGTGGGTGCAGCAATACCACACAACTGGCACAGAAGATGAGACAGAAAAAAGAAAAAAAAACTAAAGACATTTGCCCAGATTCAATCACACAGAAATACTGACCTGACATACAACCCTGTCAAGTCTGCAGGAAACTTTTTCAAACTGTCTTCTTAATTAAGTGGCCCGCAGGGAGACAGACTAACCAACAGAATGTACCACAAACAACTCCTATGCCACAGACTACCTTGTGCAACAATAAATAACAATGATGATAGATTGCATGCCACCAACCATTCCTTAGGCGTCCCTGAAGGGCCAGCTTAGTGTAGTCATTCTCATCATCGTGACCAAGGCCAGGCTGAAAAGCATCAGGCAGACAGTGGTCTGTGGACATGACTTCTCCCTCCTCCTCTTCCTTGGATGCAGAGCTTTCATAGTAGCCCCCTGATGTGTGGAAATCAAACGATGCTTTCAGCTTGCCAACCTGGTCCCTGCAGGGTGAACATGCAATGCATGAAGTGTTACAGACTTCATATTGTGTCTTGCTCAATGATAATTCATTTCAAAATCTAAACTAAAAGAAACTGTATGTCAACACTCTGACAAAACTGAAAACTACGAGGCAAAAACAGACCTATTCACCTTAAAACTGCCTTCAGTGCACTTGCAAATTAAAATGAGCATATTGTCTACAACGTATGTGTACTAATCTCCAAGTTTTTATAAACCAACAGAGGAGGCATGGAGAGAAAGGTTGGGGGGGGGGGGGGGGAGCAAGGGGAGGTATATCTCCTGATTCTAGGTAAACAAAGTCTTTACACACACACACACACACACACACACGCACACACAGATGCACACACACACACACATGCACACAGTACACACACACACACACACACACGCACACACACACACACACACACACGCGCGCGCCCACCCACACACACACACACACACACACACACACACACACACACACACACCACACTCACTCACTCACCTCTTTCAGAGCTGTAGCTCCAGCCTCTGCACCAGCAGCAGCCCTGTCCCCTGGCTCCTGAAGATGTGGAGTCTGTGGACCAAGCACGTCGGGCACAGCTGAAGCTTCTGCTGTGTACACGTACTGAGCTTCATCTTCATCCGCGACAGATTCCACCCCAGTGGCACCTGAAGTCCCAGAATCTGAAGCAAGGGCTTTGTCGGTCTCCACTGACTGGTCAACAGTACCTGCCAATGCTGTGGTGTTCTCCTGGAGGGGGTCGGCATCAGATTCATGAGAATTCTGACCTGTAGCATTGGCAGCAGCGGGATAGACAGAAGCCTGTGAACAGTCTGCGACAGGTGAGTTGCCGTCTGGAGCACCAGAGAAACCTTCAGCCTGGTTCTGGCTGGCTGGGGCCTCCCATGTGTTGACGACAGCAACATGACCAAGAGTTGGAAACGCATGCATGCATGCACGCACGCACACGCACGCACGCACGCACGCGCACACACACACACACACACATGCACATGCATGCACACACACACACGCAGTTCATAATTCATTAATTCTTTCACTCTAGGTAATGGAAAGAATTTATGAAGCAAGACAAATGCATTTCAGGGGGAAAACCTCAGAAGAACATCACACATACACAGATCATCCATCAAAGGGATGAACAAAACAGTCTGTGAAAAGCAATAGTAAAAATAGTATCCAATAAACACAAACAGACACACACTCACACACTCTCCCTCTCTCTCTCTCTCTCTCTCTCTGTAACACTAACACTGACTGACTGAAACCAGTTTAATGTCAGACTCTGTTGTAACAAAATTTTGAGGAAAAAGCTGGAATGTCAACAAATATTTATGGAATAGGAAAAAAAGAAAAGAAAAATAGAATAGGGAAACAAAACAGATAAACATTTTGTTTACATCTAGATCAGGAAAAAAAAAATCATTGACCGACTCAGCCTCTCCTTTCTTTCTTTCCTTCTTGCTCTCTAGTATCTCCCCTCTCTCTCAACCCCGCCTCAACTCTCTTTTTCTGTGAGTCTGTCTGTCACTATCTTTCCCTCCTCCCACAGATGCTGCTATCCCCGCTTTCTCCCTGCATTTCCAAACAAACACTTAAACATACCAAAACTTGAAAAATGTCAAATTCATTTACTGGGATTCACTCACATTTGATAGGCTAATCTTTACACCATCTTCTGCTCTTGCACCCTGAGATGCTGCCACAGCTTCATCACCTTCAGCAGAGCTAGATCCTCCATTCGGCTTTGATGCTAACCCTGATGCCTCCTCCTCATCAGGCCATGGTTCAAGGTCGCGCGTGTCTCCAACGTTATTCCGCTCAGGAGGTTGTGCCACTGCATACTGGAAAACACATAGCAAGGTCGGTTTATTGTACTGTTTAGTTCTATAATGTTTATAGCCAGCTGAGCACACTAGATTGACAGATACATACACAGGTAGATACTAGATAGACAGACAGATCAACAGACATATAATACAGATAGATCGAAATAGTATATAGCCCACAGCACAAAATTATGTCAACAGCTGAAATCAACGCACTCGGTTGATTCTGAACAAGCTAATGACAGCAGCTGAAGTCTGACATTCACGAACTTGCATTCATCGTGTGTGGAAATGAAGTTAGTTTACTAGTGTCACTGAAATCAAATGCTGCCTCTGATGTGCAATCACGTGACCCAAGTTCTTATTTACTGTTGACATTCTTTGGTGAGATGAAAATGATATGAGTTTTAAATTAATTTGCATTCACTTGAGACAAAATGTAACACTAACAGAAATGCTTCAAATTCCAATCCACATACAATATATGATCATTTTCTTTTTTTCCCAGACACAAGCACTGTTATGATAAAAACTGACCAAATGTGGCAGACACGGAACCGATAATACACAGTATGTAAATGTAACTATTTGTCATGAAAAATTCATATTTGATGTTCAAAGCTGAATAACAATAGAATAAACTGACAACAAAAACATGACTTGAAGCAGTCACATCACAGTAGAAAGAAACTCGTGGAGAGCGTGGCAGCAGAGAGTCCTCAGAAGAGAAGCCCCCTTCAAGCAAGTGTTTCGGCCCTTATCTCCTGACACTCTAGGGGGGTTGGGCCACACCCGGTTCATGACTCCGGATGTCCCTCTGCTGCCCCCTTTTTTTCCCATCTTGGGACGAGCCATGGCTGGGATTCGAACCCATGACCCTCTGGACATGCTCATTTTCCACTTAATGACTCGCACTCTAACCACTTTTTTTTTTGACAATATAAAGAGGCAATTTCTGTTTTGTTATCTTAAAAAGGAATATTATGATGTGAACACATGTAATAAACACACTTTTCATACATATGTACAAACTCAAAATGTGAGTCTTGTGACAAAAGTTTGCATATGCTTTTAAATGTTCTACTCTAATTCTTCCTTGCCTTGAACACAGATCTGTTGTCAAAAAAGCAATGAGAAAATAAAAGTAAAATTTTTTTGTGAATCAGTTATGAACCCAATGATTGCTTCACAGCTGATGTTGTTGAGAATATGAGTTAAAATACTGCAAAACTCAACAAAGCGTTGGATTTCAGAATGCCTACAGAACTTGAATTCTTCTAAAGGAACCACATGACATCTGTGTGCGTGTGAACATTACCTACCCAGACACTCCCTCAAAATTCAAATCTGCATTAAATGTTCTAAGGTTAAAACATTATCTTGTTAATAAAATCATGAATAAGCCAAATCTGAAGCAGTTCTGACAAACAAAAATTCTAATTTTGTCATTCTTTGAGCATGTTCATAACTTCACCTCAAGTTTTAAGAATGGAAAATCAAGATTGTAAATAAGTCATTGATTGATTTAGTAACAGAAATAAGTCTGAAATATTTGTCTGTAAAAATCAGCCAGTAGCACAATTTTACCAGTCAAATTTCAACTGTTTGCAAAGAAATCAGGAAAAATGTTTGAGGAAGGTAATTTCACATTTTGTGCAGGCGGTACTTTCTGATGTAATAGACTCACTGGAGGTGGGGGTGTTGGGGAGGGGGAGGCGGGGAGGGAGTTATTGTGACGCTTATTTTGTAACAGAAATAGGACCCTCATAATGAAGTCGTTTTCAATGTCCCAAGGCAACATTTTTGTGGAAGACAAATCACCCAAAGATATGAAATGACCTCATATTCCTGTGAAGTTCTCAACAAATTCTCTAACTTCTTGCTCCTGACTTTTTTTTAGGTGGAATAACTTCAATACTTGTGTAATGCCTTCCAGTGCTAGGCAAACCCCTGCCATTGCAAAAAGAATCACAATCTGAAATCTTATTTCTACATAAAAGCAAAACTGGAATTACTATGCCCCCAAACAAAGGAACAAATTACAAAACAGACACTGTGCATTTCAGCATACTGGGTCCTATTCAGGCAGGAAAAGCAAGTTTCAAAACAAAGGGCAGACAAACACTGACTTGTCTCTTTGATCTTGGTGCAAACAGTGGCACGGGAGAAAGACTTTAAAATTACAGAATGAAAAGAGAAGAAAATTGCTGGAAGGGAAAGGGAAGATTAAAAGGTAATACAAAAAAGGAGGGGGGGGGGGGGGAGCGTAATGGACTGATAATAATCATCATCATAAACTAAGATAATCATAATAATCATAACAAAAACAACTGTACTATGGGTGAAAGACGAGACTTACAGAGTGGAAAGTGAAGCTCAGATCTAGGGAAGAGGTTAGAGGGGAGTGGTTATGATCAAATAAGAAATCAAAAGAAAACAAACAAGAAACAAAATGATTTATGACCATATGACAATAGTGGGGGTTTCAGACTGTATTTCTAAATTATAACACACACACACACACACCGCAACACACACACACAACACACACACACACACACACACACACACACTTCCATATTCATATATCAAGATGCTTGCTTGTTCGTCTGCAAAAACTGATAAATTTTGCAATTGAAAATAGTTGGGGATGGGGGCTTTTCTTTTACAATCAATCAATGAGGGGGGAAAACTGAAGTATGGGTGAGAGTTGACTGAAAAGACCAACGAATCAACTTTTTGGAGCTGCGTCTCAATTTCCAGCCAACGTTTATCAGACCCCAAAACTGCTGAGTGTATGCTTCTCAATGAAAAATGAATGTGTTTGTCGCATGGAGTGTGTACAAAAGTCTGAATCCCTAGAAAGAGGGGAGGGGGAATGGCAGCGGGAAAGGGAGGGGGGGGGGGGAGTGAAGGAGGATGGACATTTGTTACTTTCCATTGCACTGTAGTGGCTTCTTCCAAGTAACAACCTCCTGATTTTGCATTAACTACCGTAAAAATCAGTTCTTTCTGACACAAATAATTTCAAACCTGATCCATCTGCATATTTTGGCATAATCTCAGGCTGTTTCGCTGGTTTCTTTCACTGTTTCAGGGCATGTTGTCAGTCTGACCAAAGACAGTACTCCTCTGTAGGGCGTACCGTCTTTGGTCTGACATGATTTTGCACGCAGAATTCAGCGAAAGTTGTCGGTCTTTGGCGCCCAGCTATGGTTAAAGTCCGCAAGTGTAATTACCAGAAATGTAAGTAACGCTAAAAAATGTCAGATGTAATTAACACTCAAAAAATAGTCTCAGATATTTTTTACAGACCTTTTTCTTTGTTTGTTTGTTTGGTTTGGTTCATCATATTCATCATTTTTTTGCCAAACATATGTACAAAATACCGCAAAATCGTACTGATAATGAAAGTTTATGTATTCTAGTTTCCCTGTGAAAGGAATCTTAGCATTTGTCTACACTTGGCAAAATCATGTGTTAAACTATGAAAGAAAACTCATGCGAAGTTATGAATTGTTGGCATGATGATATCATAATGCCAAAATTTTCTTCAGAAAAAAAACTAATGTAAAGGTGACGGAATACTGTTCACTGATTCACTCAAATACGCTAACTACATACGGTTATAAACTGGGAGGAAAGTCTCAGTTCTGTTTTGTGACACTGTGTGGAATTATGAAATGTTTCTTATTTGATTGCAGTTTTATACCATAGATTAAACAATGACATAAAATTACAGTGAATTTTTACGTAAGTCATTGTTTTAGCCTTAAATCAGTGTACAGAACTCTACAGAAGTTACAGATGTCAAAATAAATGTTCAATGTCACAAAAATGGACACTTTTTGTGTGTGTTTGTGTGCTTTAGACCAGACAGAGAGGTAGATAGAGAGAGATATTGGCAGACAGGTGGACAGATTGATGGAAACGATATAACAGACACACAGATAGATCAAATGATAGATGTAACACCTGTAAGTATTCCCAAATTACCAAAATAATGCCACTATATCAATGTCAACAGGTAAAAAAGAAGAAAAATGTCAACCTAAAAAATGAAAAATGATTTACACAATGTTTCACAGAAACTGAGAATTTGTCCCTAACATCAACTAAGCATTTAACTGATCTGTAACTGGAGCACTGAAGATCTAGTTGCAAAGCGAGAGGACTGCAGGCCGAAATCTAAACAAATCTTAAATAAATGCTAGCGAACCGCCCAGAGAACGTGGACAAACGAGTCACAAGACGAAACACAACGCGTTTCGACCTCTTAGGTCTTCATCAGGTGAGACATTAACGAATAAAACAATGAAAATTCACTTAGCTTTGATCGCTATCAAAGCTAAGTGAATTTTCATTGTTTTATTCGTTAATGTCTCACCTGATGAAGACCTAAGAGGTCGAAACGCGTTGTGTTTCGTCTTGTGACTCGTTTGTCCACGTTCTCTGGGCGGTTCGCTAGCATTTATTTAAGATTTGGAGCACTGAAGTTTGATCAACGCACCTTCATCTGATTTACTCAGACATAACAATTATACTAGCAAATATATGCACAAACCACTGACATTCAGGTGGCAACTCACGTTTAAAGAGAATAAAATAATGTACTAAAAAAAAATAAATAAAATAAAAAAAAAATTCTATCTGTAAGCTGGGTAGTAAAAGTCCCGACAGAAACGTATCGGTTAGTCGTCTTCACCCCAAACGTAACAATAATAGTCAAATACTTGACTGTGGTTACTACCGGAAGAAGAAGAAGAAGAAGAGAGAGAGAGAGAGAGAGGTGGCAGACATCTTGCTGACACACGCGCAACCAGTGAATCAAGATCTACCCTAGATCAGTGGCGTAAACTTCTGGCTTGGTTTTTCACTCAAAGAAGAAAACTCCGCAGTATTAGCATTCTCAGAAGAACACCGTCATGTACATGATTAAAGCAATACCTGGCAAAAAGCTGTACAAGTTGCGACCAGAAAAATAAACTTAACACACTCGCTCCTCATGATTCACGTTGCTAATATTAGCACATATCTTTTTACTGCTTAAGACCTACCATACCATACCATACCATACTGCTACAGACTGGATTAGGCTATGAGCCTTTAGTCTGATCTTCTTCAACAAAACTGGTAATTCCTACACTATAAACTTTTTTTGCGTGGGGGATGATAGCGCCGAAATCTGAAAATTTATCTAATCATGTATCTATGGTCTGCCCAATGATTATCCAGACTGGCCTTAAAGCTGTCGAGAGATGGTGCATGATGTGTCTAGAATAGCTGATGTTGGCACGCAACAACAACACTAACACACAAGTTGTAAACTCCAAACAATGTTTACTAAAGGAACGCTCTGATCATTGACCATAGATCTGGACATGCAACCGTTGGCCTTCTGCACACTCTCTTTACGCAAGAATTTTAGACTTTCACATAGAGTTATAGTTCTTGCTACTTTCAATATTAAACATAACATCCCTCCCCAATTTAGTTGCACATTTAGTATTAATATTATTCGCAACAGATGTACCATGCATTCTGTAATCAATCATAAAGTTAACGTGCAACATGCATAAAGTTAGGAGTATAATTAATCTGTTCATAACGCAGATTACTAAATGTTCATGTTGACGATTCACACCAAATGTCACTGTGAAACAGTTGGAGATTCCTTTGGTTGAATTCAAGTCCATTTCGTCAGATTAAAATGAGTCTGAGTTTATAATTCAAGTCCAACTATATTAGCAATTATCTTACATACTATATTACTAAAAGTTTAGATGATATTTTAAAATCAAACACCTGAAATATTCTTCTTTTTTTCACACTGTTAACATCAAATTTAAAATTGAATTTAACTGAACGGAACATAAAACATGCTTTGAAAGAAGCTGCGTCAGTGCTCTTGTTGCTGTAAACAGGCATTTAAACAGCAGCATGCAAGATGTTTATTTCATGATGAAGTCCTTGAATTTCTTCGGCAACACCACAGTTCTTTGAGAACTTCTTGGAGTTGTCTGATCTGATTGTGCCTGAGCTGGTTCTGTGAATCTGCTTTGCTGTAGAGATACATCTATGGGTGATTCAGGCACTGGTGAACATCTTGGAACAGGCACCTCTTTTGACCTTGATGGTGAAACTGATGGTGCTTGAGTCACTGTCGCTGGTTGAAAATCAAACTGATGATATGCCTCAACTTCTTCTTCCTCTTCTTCTTCAGAAGGAATGTCAGTCTGCACTGGTTTGAAGAATGAAGAATTTCGTGTGATGAAATGATTGCCTCGTCTTGCAACAATCATACTACCACGTTTCTTCACAACAGTGTAGGGATGGGGATCATACAACGGGGTAAGTTTGTTTCTTTTCCGTTGCTTCACGAGGACATGGTCACCTGTCCTAATGTCAGACTCTCTTGTGTGTCGTCTTTGATCAGCATAATTTTTCATCTTCATTTTGCTGACAGCATCGTTGTGAGCTAGACGTGAGTGAACTGGGATGGTAGGGGAATTGGAAACTGCAGGAATACCAATGTTCATCTTCCTTCCGGTCAGAGCTTCAAATGGGGATATGTTTGTTGCACCATGTGGCGTAGCTCTGTATTGACGAAGGAAATCAGGAAGTTCCATTCTCCAGTCTTTGCCTTCAGCTGTGGCAGCTCGAACATACTTGTTCAACGTTCTCATGAAACGCTCTGCTTCACCATTTGCTTCTGGCCATAATGGAGTAATTTCCTATGATGAAAACCTGACTGTTTTGCGAAGTCCTGGAAATCTGAACTTTGGAATGGGGGACCATTGTCAGTCTTGACAACTTTGGAAATCCCTGACGTGCAAATATATCATTCAGACGTGGAATGACGACTCTTGCTGATGTTGAAGGAATCACCTCAACTTCAGGGTATCTGCTGTGTTCATCGATGGCAACTAGCACGTGTGACCAGAGGGAAATGGGCCTGCAAAATCAACTGCGATTTCAGACCAGGGTTCAGAAGGAAGTGGTGTTGGACACAGAGGTTCACGCTGTGAGTGACCAGGGTATGAGGCTTGACACGGAATGCATTTCTTCACCGTCTCTTCCACTAATTTGTCTATTCCTGGAAACCACACCTTCTCTCTGATCAGTTGTTTGGTCTTGACTATCCCCTGATGTGTATGATGAGCGATGTCAACAACTTTCTGTTGCAAAAAGGGGGGAACCACAATTCGATGATCACGAAGAATGACATCATCATAGACAGACAGTTCATCCTTGAAACGGGCAAAACAAGAAATGTCAGGATCTTTCCACCTGTTTGTTTCAACTGCCATCTTCAGTTTCTGGAACTGGGAATCCTGTTGTGTAGCAGTTTGAACTTCTTCAAAAGTCATTGCTTTGGGAACTGTGTTCTTGCTGACGAACTTGATGTAAGCTTCGCCTGCATTGTCTCTCTCAGGTTGAGTGTGGGGGTGTCTACTGATGAAATCTGCTGGATTTCTGTCATTTTTTTCCTGGACGATACTGAAGATCAAACTCGTATGGCATAAGACGAAGACGCCAACGTTCAATTCTTGCTGTAGCTGGCTTTCGGCTTTTCAGAATTCCCAAGAGTGGTTTATGGTCCGTTACAACAGTGAATGTTGAGCCGAAAAGATACAGATGGTAGTGCTCGACTCCATACACTATAGCTAGCATCTCCCGGTCAGTCTGTGAATAGCGTCGTTCAACCTCTGTCAATGCACGACTTGCATAACTGACAATCTTGCCTTCTTGAGTGAAGATCGCTCCAAGACTAACAGGACTGGCATCTACAATGATTTCTGTTGACTTGTTTGGATCGAAGTATGCCATGACTTTTGCTCCTGTCAATGCTTCTTTCAGGTTGCTGAAAGCTTGCTGTTCAACTTCAGACCATTTCCAGGGGACATCTTGCTTTGTCAGTTGACGCAGAGGTTCAGTCAGTGTTGCATACTTAGGAATGAAGCGGGACACATACTGGGTCATACCTAAAAATGATCGTACTTCTGCAACATTCTTGGGTGAATCAGTGTCAATAATGGATTTGATTTTTTTAGGATCCGCTGAGATTCCTTTATCACTGAACACATGTCCAAAGAAAGTGAGTTTGTTGATGGAAAACTTGCATTTTTCTTTGTTCAGTTTTGCTCCTTTCTCCTGAAGTCGCTTCAGAGTTGTTCTCAGGTTTTCATCATGCTCAGCTTGCGTCTTGCCATGCACTATGATATCATCAGACAAATTTCTAGCACCTGGAATGTCACTGAGAAGATCCGCAATGGCCTTCTGGAATATTTCCGATGCAGCATTAACACCAGACAGAAGTCTTTTGTACCGGCGCAGTCCTGCATGTGTTGAAAATGTGGTAATATAGCGACTTGATTCTTCCAGTTCAAGTTGATGATACGCGTTTGTCAAGTCTAACTTTTTGAAAACTGTAGAAGAATTAAGATCAGCAATCAGATCATCCACAGTTGGCACTGGGTGCTTTTCTCTCCCTATCGCCCTATTTGCTTCACGCATGTCAATACACACTCTGACTCCTTTAGTCTTCTTGGGCACCACCACCACAGGACTAATCCATGGAGTAGGACCGGTGACTTTCTCAATCACATCTAACTTCTCTAAACGTTCTAGTTCCACTTCTACATCTTTGCGTACATGAAAAGGGATACGCCTATGGCGTTGTGCTACAGGCTGAACTTTTGTGTCAATGTGTAATCTGACTGTACCCCCATCAATCTTTCCCATTTCTCCATCAAAGAGTGAAGGAAACTGATCTGGAATGGATGTGGAGGCAGAAGACAAAAAGGCAAAATGAACAATGTTCAGTGTTGCGCAGTGTCTGCACTAAGAAGATTGTGAGACTGAGACTGAAGTCTGCTTGTGTTCACAACGTAAAAACCTGCGTTTGCATGTTTGTCTTTGTATACAATGTTTGTGGTGAAAAATCCACGCACAGGAAGAGGGTCTTTTGAGCCATAAGCATAAATCAGAGGAGATGGACTCTGCAACTTGGGTTTGACACTAAGTTTATCATAAACATGTCCACTCAAAATGTTCACACTCGCTCCAGTGTCGATCAAAAAATTAACTTTGGCTTTCAGAATGCTTGCAGTGATTACTGGTGTTTTTGATGTATGTCTGTCACTGACATTGAACATAGATTCATCACTTGACTCTGAAGATCCATACTCTCGTCCATGCTCGCGCATAAAAGAGTTAATCTGCCTTACCTCTGGTTTGGAGATACAAACACGGGCGAAATGATTCATCTTATGACATCGTCTGCACTCCTTCCCCTTCGCTGGACAAGAAGCATGCGAAGATGGACCACCACAGTGATGACAAGAGTTAGTGTCACTATATCTTGTGAAACCACCACGATGAGAACCTGGGTGATGAGAAGATCCTCGGACTGTTGTGTTGTCTCGCCCACGCCCACGATGAGTAGATCTGCCTCTGCTGACCTTGCGACCACGTTGTGAAAAGTTTCCACCGCCATGTGCACCAAAACCACTAGCACCAGAATCATTGCTGCTGTCTGTGCGTTTGAAATTGTCACCGCTAGATCTGCGACTGGACACAGCATTTAGATCTACACTTTTTCCTTCCATCACTGAAGCTCTTGATTCAGACAACTCGAGCGCTTTGGCCTCGTCTAACACCTGCTTCAATGTGTAATTGTCTTTCAAGGCTTTTCTTATTCTGGAAGACGTACATCCTTGTAAAATCTGAGAAAGGATTTCTTTATCAACATCATGGAATTCACAAGTACTTGCCAATGTGCGCAGACGTGTGTAAAACGAATCAATTGTTTCTCCAGAGTTCTGAGAAGCCTGCCGAAATTTGAAAATTTCATAAGTAGTGTTTTTCTTTGGAGTGAAAAATTCAGTCAATGATTTTTTTGCAACACCGAATTCATCTGGAACATTTCCATCTGGAGTTTGTCTGACTGCACCAAGTCCCTTTTGTTGGCCAGTAAAACTATCAAATATATCATAAGCTTCTTCTCCAACATAATGTAAGAGCATGGCCTTCTTCTTTTTGTCGTCTATAATGTCAAGAGCACACAAAAGATTCTCGAATCTATCTAGCCACTTTCTCCATCTTGGGCCAGCTGACTGCTCGTCTGCATGTACACTGAATGACGGAAAACTCGGTAAATTTGCCATACCTTTGTATCCTCGTCGCCAGAAAATGATGTGTCTAGAATAGCTGATGTTGGCACGCAACAACAACACTAACACACAAGTTGTAAACTCCAAACAATCTAATATATAAATGGCAAATTCTGTCTGTGTGTGTGTGTGTGTGTGTGTGTGTGTGTGTGTGTGTACGCTATAGACTCAAAAACGGCTCAACCGATTGTCATGAAATTTGGCAGGTACGTCTGTTGTGACCCGAGGATGGTTTGGGGCTAATCTCTAAAAAAATAAAACCGTTAAAAACCGTTAAAAAACTGTTATAACGGTTTCAAAGACATCTTTTTCCTCTGCTTTTCTTCAAATAGCCGTTGTTACATTGCACAGGTACAGGACTACTTCTCTAAAATTAGAACCGTTATTTGGCAGTTAAAAAACGTTATTTATAACAGTTAAAAACCGTTAAAAACACCAAACCCTATAAAAGAAACTGTTTAAAACCCGATCTTCTTGAAATTTAGCAGGTATGTTTGTTGTGACCCGAGGATAGTTTTGGGCTAATCTTTAAAGAAATAAAACCGTTAAAAACCGTTAAAAAAACTGTTATAACGGTTTCAAAGACATCTTTTTCCTCTGCTTTTCATCAAATGGCCGTTGTGACATTGCACAGGTACATCGAACCTAGAGGGACATCTCCCGAGTAACATAGGGTCATTGGACAGTTTCTACGACAGCTATTTATGACCGTTAAAAACCGTTAACAACACGTACCCCCTAAAAACGATCAAAAATACAATCTTTTCTGATGTTGACGGCAAAGGGAGTCCTCGGATCGCCACCAAACTTGGCATGAGTCTAGGACATACTGTGAATAACATTGGGTCATTCGATAGTTTTTATGACCGTTATTTATCACCGTTAAAAAGCGTTATTTTCTAAATTTAGACCTTTCTTGATGAAATTTGGTATACAGGTGTAGTTTTAAATGCTGAACAATGATATACAACTTACACGAACCGAAACTTAAAATTGACCGTTAAAAACCGTTATTATATAAATTTAGACCGTTCTTGATGAAATTCGGTATACAGATGCAGTTTTACACGCTAAACAATGATATACAACTTACACGAACGGAAACTTAAAAATTGACCGTTAAAAAACCGTTATTATATAAATTTAGAGCGTTCCTGATGAAATTCGGTATACAGATGCAGTTTTACACGCTGAACAATGATATACAACTTACACGAACGGAAACATAAAATTGAGCGTTAAAAACCGTTAAGATCCGTTATTTTCTAAATTTAGACCTTTCTTGATGAAATTTGGTATACAGGTGCAGTTTTACACGCTGATCAATGATAAACAACTAATATGAACAGAAACTTAAAATTGACCGTTAAAAACCGTTAATTTCTAAATTTAGAGATGGTATCACCGTTAAAAAGCGTTATTTTCTAAATTTAGACCTTTCTTTGATGAAATTTGGTATACAGGTGTAGTTTTCAATGCTGAACAATGATATACAACTTACACGAACCGAAACTTAAAATTGACCGTTAAAAACCGTTATTATATAAATTTAGACCGTTCTTGATGAAATTCGGTATACAGATGCAGTTTTACACGCTAAACAATGATATACAACTTACACGAACGGAAACATAAAAATTGACCGTTAAAAACCGTTATTATATAAATTTAGAGCGTTCCTGATGAAATTCGGAATACAGATGCAGTTTTACACGCTGAACAATGATATACAACTTACACGAACGGAAACTTAAAATTGAGCATTAAAAACCATTAAGATCCGTTATTTTCTAAATTTAGACCTTTCTTGATGAAATTTGGTATACAGGTGCAGTTTTACACGCTGATCAATGATAGACAACTAATATGAACAGAAACTTAAAATTGACCGTTAAAACCCGTTAATTTCTAAATTTAGAGATGGTATCACCGTTAAAAAGCGTTATTTTCTAAATTTAGACCTTTCTTTGATGAAATTTGGTATACAGGTGTAGTTTTCAATGCTGAACAATGATATACAACTTACACGAACCGAAACTAAAATTGACCGTTAAAAAATCGTAGCTGACTTCCCTGGAGAGGAAACTCTGTACAGATCTGTTGACACGGCCAAGAATGATGATGAGGCAGTCCTTTATCCACAAGAACTCCTGAACTCCATTGAGATTTCTGGACTTCCACCACATGAACTGTTGCTGAAATCTGGAGTCTCTATTATCATTCTCCGCTCACTGGACCCGCCAAAGGTGATCAATGGCACCCAATGTGTCTTCACCAGACTGCACAGGAACGTTGTAGAAGCGAAAATATCATGTGGCCCCCACAAAGGTTAACCGGTGCTGCTCCCCAGAATTCCTCTGGAACCCATGGACTCACCCCTGCCATTCCAGTTCTGACGGCTTCAGTTTCCCATGAAACCAGCTTTCGCTCTGACAATCATCAAGAGCCAGGGTCCGACATTTTCATCCCTTGGGGCAGACCTGACCGTTCCGTGTTTTACACATGGAATGTTCTACGTTGCAGCATCACGAACTGGAAACGCAGAAACACTGACTATACTTGCGCCAAACAGGGAGACCAGAAATGTTGTCTACCCAGAGGCCCTCCAATAGACATGATACATCGTGAAAATGCAATCTTTTCACAGAGTTGTCATGTTTGAGTTGGATTTAACGTCCATGTCCAAATCAAGGATATGCAGATGGCTGGTCCGTCACATTAGCCTGACACCTGCGGGGCCAGGGTGGACATCGGGGTGAACTACGGTCATTTTAGCTGGAAACATTCCACGTTAAACTTTCCAAGACCAAGCCGGGATTCGAAACCACGACCTTTGGATCATGAGTCCAGCGCCTTATCCACTAGGTTATGGTGGCCCCTACAGAGTTGTCATTTTGGAGCACTTCAATCAAGGAATTGAGAATGCATCAGTAAGTTCACAAAGTACAGGCATCCCTCTATGGACTGTGTATCGTATTACGAAAAAAATTCGTGAGGGAAAACAGATTGAGAGGCAAGAAGGGAGTGGGCGTCCGAAGAAATTGGGTGAAGTAGATAGGAGGAGGCTGGGGCAATTGGTTCAGCATGGGAAAAACGAAACAAACCCAAGCTGAATTTTATTGTATTGTCTTTTAAGTGGTGAGAGAGAGCGGGGTGGCCAGAAAATTATTGTACAGATATACCCGAGCGAAGCCGGGTACACCGGCTAGTCTAATATATAAATGGTAAATTATGTCTGTGTGTGTGTGTGTGTGTGTGTGTGTGTGTGTGTGTGTCTGTGTACGCTATAGACTCAAAAACGGCTCAACCGATTGTCATGAAATTTGGCAGGTACGTCTGTTGTGACCCGAGGATGGTTTGGGGCTAATCTCTAAAAAAATAAAACCGTTAAAAACCGTTAAAAAACTGTTATAACGGTTTCAAAGACATCTTTTTCCTCTGCTTTTCTTCAAATAGCCGTTGTGACATTGCACAGGTACAGGACTACTTCTCTAAAATTAGAACCGTTATTTGGCAGTTAAAAAAAAAACAGTTAAAAACCGTTAAAAACACCAAACCCTATAAAAGAAACTGTTTAAAACCCGATCTTCTTGAAATTTAGCAGGTACGTCTGTTGTGACCCGAGGATGGTTTTGGGCAAATCTCTAAAAAAAAAATAAAACCGTTAAAAACCGTTAAAAAATGTTATAACGGTTTCAAAGACATATTTTTCCTCTGCTTTTCATCAAATGGCCGTTGTGACATTGCACAGGTACGGAGCTACTTCTCGAAAATTAGAACCGTTATTTGGTAGTTAAGAAACGTTATTTATAACAGTTAAAAACCGTTAAAAACACCAAACCCTATGAAAACTGTTTAAAACCCGATCTTCTGAGGTTGGCGGCCACGAGAGTCCTCGGATCGCCACCAAACTTGACATAAGCCTACAGGAACATCCAGCGGGTAACATAGGGTCATTAGATAGTCATTATGACCATTCAATTTGACCGTTAAAATCCGTTATTTTCAAAATTTAGGCCGTTCTTGATGAAATTCGGTATACATGTGCAGTTTTAAATGTCGAAAAATGATATACAACTTTTACGAACCGAAATTTAAAATTGACCGTTAAAAAACGTTATTTTATAGATTTAGAGTATTCTTGAAGAAATTCGATATACATGTGCAGTTTTGAACGCTAAACAATGATATACAATTTTCAAGATCCGAAACTTAACATTGACCGTTAAAAACCGTTATTATCTGAATTTCTAAATTTTCACCGTTCTTGATAACATTCCGTATGCACTTACAGTTTTAAGCGCTGAACAATGTTATGCAAATTTTATTGACCGTTCAAAACCGTTATTTTCTAAATTTACACCACTATTGATAAAATTCGGTATGCGTATGTCCAGTAACGGTAAGTAATTTTGCAACATGGATGGGACAGGGTAGGGGGATGAAAAGGGAGGAATGAGAGGGGCCAGAAAAATGATTGTACAGTGCAAAGCCTCATACACTATTTTTACATTAGACACAGACCCGTTGAAATAAACTACTTCTGCACAAAGTCTATTCCTACAAAATTAAGAGCAATGAGAAGAATGGGAATGGGAACAGTGAGTGCAGGCGGAAAATCGAGCGAGAAAAGCATCTCGACGTGCTAGGGAAGATCCAGAGGAAAGGGGCCAGAGGCAGGCGGAAAACAATAGAATGTATAAGAGAGAGAGAGAGAGAGAGAGAGAGAGAGAGAGAGAGAGAATGTGTTATTGTGTGGGGGAGGGGTGGGAAGATGGGGGTGGGGGGTGGGATTGATTGTAAATCAAAACAATTAATACATGTTTGCCGTCACGTGAGTATCGCAAAGAATGTTCATATCCCGGGCAACGCCGGGTGCCCCTGCTAGTGTTTACTAAAGGAACGCTCTGATCATTGACCATAGATCTGGACATGCAACCGTTGGCCTTCTGCACACTCTCTTTACGCATGCATTAGACTTTCACATAGAGTTATAGTTCTTGCTACTTTCAATATTAAACATAACAGTGCATTAACCACTTTTTCTGGGAGCGCGTTCCAAGGATTCACCACTCTATAGGCGAAATAGTGCTGGCGCAGTGAACTATCACAAATCCTTTTCCTAAGCTTCAGATTATGTCCACGAGTCTGCTTAACACTATTTTCCATCATGAGAGGACTCTGCATTGAATAGCCCATGAGTGAACTTGCAGGCTTCAATCATGTCACCCCTGTCTCTCCTGTACTGCATGCTGGGGATCTTCATTCTGGCAAGTCTCTCTTCATAGGGACAGTCAACCAGACCAGGAACCATCTTTGTTGCTCGCCTGAGAACACCCTCAATGAGGTCCTTATCTTTCTGATAACGTGGTGACCACACACTGTTGGCAAACTCCAGATGAGGGCGTATCAGTGCAATGAAGAGCTGTCGCATAGTCTCAATGTCGAGGTACTGGTATGAACGCCTGACTAGTCCTAGAATTCTGTTGGCTTTGTTGACCTGCATCTCGACATGCCGGCTAAATTTGAGTTCCTGATCAACTAATACACCTAGATCTTTCTCTCCCTCTGAGGACTCCAGATTCACTCTCTTTTCGCTGTTATGTAGTTTCATGCTATACTCTGCCTTGGGGTTACTACGTCCGAGGTGTAAAACCTTGCATTTTGTCGCATTGAACCGCAGCTGCCAACAATCTGCCCAGTTGACAAGGTTATCTAAATCCTGTTGAATCCTGTCCCTCTTGTGTTGTTCCTCTACTGTGTCAAACACTTTTGTATCATCAGCATACATCTGACATATGCAATTCACCTCCTCTGGCATGTCATTGATAAACACCACAAACAGCACTGGCCCCAAGATGCTACCTTGAGGGACTCCACTTAACACATGCTTCCAACTGGAGAAACTCCCAGCGACCCCAACCCTTTGTCTTCTACCTATCAAAAAGTCTGTAATCCAGGACAAAACCTGTGAAGTGACTCCGTAACTCTCAAGGCTGGAGATTAACCGTTGGTGGGGCACAGACTCAAACGCCTTAGCGAAATCTAAGTAGACTACATCCACAGGTTTCCCCTCATCTAATGATTCGGTCCATGCATCCAGAACGCTCAGAAGGTTCGTAACACAAGACCTCTGGCTGATGAACCCTTGCTGACATGGCACGAGAAAGTTGTTGACTTCCATGTGGGTTATCACTTTGTCCCTAATGATGGACTCCATAACTTTGCAGACTGTACTTGTCAAGCTCACTGGTCTGTAGTTACATGGCTGGCTCCAATCTCCTTTTTTGAATAGGGGAGTGACATTCGCCTCCTTCCATTCTTCTGGTAACTTTCCTTCTTCTTCTGACTTTGTAAAAATAATAGAAAGTGGCTCTGCCAACTCCTCAGCAAGTTCCTTCAGAACACGTGGATGAACACCATCAGGGCCAGGAGACTTCCCAGGGTTCAACTGCTTAAGTTTCTTCAGTACCTCCTCTTTGGAAAAGCTGATCCTTTCTAACTTTTCTGAACACTCTTTTTCCTTACATGATGGCATCTGATTTAGTCTCTCCTGTGTAAAAACGCTACAGAAAAACCTGTTCAAGCATTCAGCCTTATCCTTATTATTGGTTACTGTCCTACTTCTTTCGTCTACCAGATCTGCAACCCCTTGATTTGTCTTCAATTTGCTGTTAGCATAAGCATAGAAAGCCTTAGGATTTTGCTTTGCATCTTTGGCAACATGTCTTTCAAAGTTCCGAACAGCTTTTCTACATGCTCATTTGGCCTGATTCCTTGCTTTTGCATAAGCCTGGTAATTCTTGCCTTCTCTAGTCTCCATGTACCTCTTGAAGCATTCCCTTTTCTTCTTAAGCTTATGGAGTGCCTTCTCATCCCACCACAGTGGTTTTCTTTTTTTCACATTTCCGCCATTTCTCCCCCCAATGTTGATCTTAGGAATACATTTGTCCATTTCCTCCACTAGTGCTTTTTTGAAACAGTCCCATGCCTCACTAACACTAAGACCCTTCATTTTCTCAGACAGGTTTACCTTTCTCAAACCCTCCCCCAGTTTCTTGTAGTCTCCTTTAGCATAATTATACTTTGTCTGTTGCTCCTTAGAACTGTTCTCTGTGTAAGCTAAAAACTCAAAGTGAAGGATATGATGATGACTCATTCCAAGTGGAGGATTGTGAAATGACGTTTCTGACCATACCTTCTTCACTACTAAAAATCAAGTCAATCAACGAAGGAGCGTGGTTTGGGTGAGTATGAGTGGGCTGCTTGACATGTTGGGTCAGAAATGTCTCTCTCACAGATGCCTCTAAAAACACAGTAGCTTTATGGTTTGGACAGGCGGGAAGGTCTCATTGCTCCAGTCAATTTCCTTGAAATTAAAATCTCCTGTAATTAACACATGAGATCTGCCAACAATCATGTTTTTCATAAAACTATACAAAGCTGTATTATCTTCTGCAGAATTGCTGTCAGATCTGTACACACATCCTACAAGGAGTTTGTCTCCCTTACACAAATTGATCTCTACCCACACAGTGTCTTTAGATCCTGGCTGGTCAGGAACTTTTACTTCCTACACAAACAGATACTTCTTCACATAAATCAGAACTCCTCTCTCAACATTTTTTTTCACAGATATTGCAGAAAGAGTCATAACCTTCTATGTTCAATTCTACTGTCTGCACATCAAAACGAAAGTTCTTTGGCACCACTTCAGTTATACAAATAATATATGGATTCTCATTTTCCACTACAAACAAAAGCTCTGTACGTTTATTTAAGAGGCTATCTACATTTGAATATGTACACTTCAACGTTCTACCATCCATCACTTTTTGTCCAACCCGACCTCCATAGTACGAGCATCTTGTTTCCTTGCCACATTGACTACCCTGTTTCCTCTGATCACCCAATATGCTGTTTCTCCCTTGGCGTTTGCCTCCTCTCGCTTCTGATTTCTTATAGATACCAGGTTTCTCATTCGGTCTCGCTGTAAAGGGGTCAAGTCCTGTTTCAAGTTGAGTGAGCGGAAGGTACTATCCTTATGCTCTTTCAATTTCCTTGATGCTTTGAGCACTTCAGTGACTTCTTCCTTTGAACCTAATGTGACCAGCATGGGTCGAGGTTTTGCACTGTTTCCACTACTATCGACGCTTCTTCGCCCTAACCTTCTCACTTGCTTCACACTAACAGAAACGCCAAGACCTCTGTCACACATATCTTTCATGAACCGAGTGTCATGTTCCTTGCGTTCTGTTATGTCGCCAGATTTACTTTCCTCTACACCAAAAACAACAACGTTCACTTTTCTCCTGTCTTGGTCCTCCATCTCTTCAGTTCCTTGATGGGCAGCCTGGCTGGCAGTCTGTTTCAGCTGACACTCCATATCATCTTGAGTTGTTTTCACTTCGTCTACTTTCACTTTCAATGCCCTGACATGATTCTCCAGTCTTGAAACGTCCTGCTAATTACCAGATGGGACCTAGAACATGCACAAAGAAGGATGGACTAATAAAGACGAAATGTGGATGTATTTAGTGTGTTCCTCGTCAGAGCTGTACAGACAAAAGGATAAAAAAAAAGTATGTATGTTAATGTAAGTCCTTCAAACCTTTTAGGCCTTCAGAGTGTGTTGACATGTGCGTCATGCATTCGCCGTGCAATCGGTAGGGAAAACATACACCTGAATGTGGAATAGCAGGATAGCAGGAACGACTGTATCCTCTTCAGAGGGCACGTACGACCTCATGTGGCAAAAGCTTGATCATGTCTGCATTTGTGCTGTCTTCACCTGTCAGCGGAACAGCAATGAACCAGGCTGCTGGATGCACACGGCAGTTGCTTGACGGTGGCGTTTTCTACGGTGTGGCTCTGCTGTCGTGAAATATGGGCTGATACACCAACGGGGATGCTTCCGTAGAGGTTCTGTCGTGTCACGTCCACTGGCCATTCAGCAATGACGTCTGCCAGGGAGCAAGTATGTCTCTTGACCTCTTAATGGAATGCCCTGTGCGTGCCTGCACACTGTGTGAAGACAGCGCAGGCTTCCAAGGATGGTGCAGGATTGCTCCCAGCTAGTTGGTTCGGCAGTTGAGGACATCACTTCTCTGGGTCCCCCTCGCGCCTCCAGGTGTATCTTTTTTCGTGCATTCGCCATGTGACAGCTAAATATGTGTCAGGTATGAGGCTCAAGTCCTACTGCATTTCATACTATGCTATCTCATACACAGTACCTTCGAGTAGAGTCAAATTTTGTTCCAAATTTTAGTAGAGTGCACTTAGTTTTTGAAATATTCAACAGGTTTTTTCTTTTTTTTTTTTTTTTTTTATGCATTCATTTAGACCTTCAAATCGTGAGTAATAGGGCCTTAAGTTGCTGTCCGTAAGATGATGTGTCCGATTCACTTCACTAGTCTGTATCACAGGAGGATATTGGGGGCCCTCAGGATGGCCAAACATGTGCGGCTCCATCGTATTTAACTTCAGTGGGGCCTCGTGGTAAACTTTGTACGCCCTTCCCAAATGGTGTATGAACATGATTTTTCTGCTCATTTGTCAAAATCATTTTCAGTAAAAATCACTAACTCGTTTGAGTCAAACAAGAGCCTTGGTGCTGAAACTGGTAGCTTTAAAATTCTTTTTATTCATGTATTTTGAAATTAATTAATTTGTTTATTTTGTGCCTTCAATTCAACAGGATTTGGTGGTGCTACAGCTAAAACTGCTGTCTGGGTGCATAGAGGCCTAGTCAGCTGCTGACCTGAGATACACTTCACCTACTACCTTGTAATTTCAGTTATTTTGTCTGTTTCAACAGATTATTGTTGACATTAAATTCGGTCATCATTATTCATGACTATGGCGTTTGTTAAAAGAAGGACGGAGCTTGCACTGAGTACTGACAGTAACTTATACCATTGTGCGTCAAAGCCAAAGGCCCTACATAACCTAAGCCTTAATCTGTATAATTAAAGAAGAGAAAGACAGTTTTGAAATCCTCTTGTAGTCGTCACTTCATCTGTGTATAGCACATGAAACGTTCGTTTTTTAACCAATAGTGTAACGTGCTTTTTGTAATGACTTACAGTAAAAAGTCTTTTTCCGAAAAACTCCAATTGGGACTTCCCCATGTTTCTTGGGAAAACCCTAATAGTTTTCATGAAGCGATTTTGCATATTTATACCAAAACCTCTTCGCATCAATGTCGATGAAGTTATAACTGCCTTGGTTTCTCATTTTCATGCAATGTGACAATGACGGATTAAAATCAGAGACTAGCAGTAGTTTTACCGTACACCTTTAGACTTCGTTTATCTATTTCGATTTATTTCCAAGAGAGTACATGTGCCTAATTTTAGATTAAGTGAAAATCCGGAAATGCATTTTCGCGTCCCGACTATTCAAGGAAAAAAAAAAAGAAAAGAAAAAAGAGGATTAAAAACAGCTCGATGTTGGCCTTCGGTGAACGCTCATCCGAAAGAACAGAACCTTAACATCCATTTTTCCCCTCTTCTTCATGAAAAGACGATACTTTCAGGCAGATGTATCCATTCTAACAACGGTGTTGAAATCGGCCTTGACCCAAATGCATCATGTGTGTTCAGTGACACTACTACTGAATATACCGCACAAACAAACAAATAAGAAAACAAAAATCGCTTAACACATGCAGGGGATGTTAAAAAACCAGCCATAATTTTTGTCTCATTATACAATCATGTCACGTCGGTGAATGGCATGGCAGTGCTTTATAGAACCGTACTTATCTAAAAATGGAATACTCAGCCGAAGAAACTTGAATGCTGGTTGTCTGAAATGCATATGGTTTTGTTTAACAAATATTGCAGGTGCTCCGAATAGCTGTTTCTCCAGCCAAAGAATTTCGAATGCTGGTTATCTGAAATGCACGTGGTACTGTTGTCACGAACATTGCTGGTTCTCAGAACAGCTGTTTCTCCAGCCAAAGAAACGTGAATGCTGGTTGTCTGAAATGCACATGGTACCCTTTTGTCACGAACATTGCAGGTGCTCAGACCAGCTGCTAATCCAGGCCGGCGACACACGGTGCTACTTCTGTATGACGGTACCGAAATGGGAAAACCCCATAACGCAACACTGAAAGATCTCTTTATTGCAATGATAATTTCCCTGGAAGTCGTGTTGTAATAACGTATGCACGTCCACGACAGTGCTGTACATTACAAGACATGCACCTTTTTGGTTTTTTCTTTCTAATCATAGATGTCTGATGAAGTCATTGTGAGTGTTCATATTATGAAGTTGAAAGGTGTCGAGACATGGAGTGCATATAATACATCAGTTTTAGATGGAGAAATGCAGTATTATACATCATGTTAAAGGATATCAGCATGTATGTAACCCCCCTCCCCTTTCCACTTTTCTTTTTTTAAAAAATGCCTGGGAAACGTTTTGGGTACCAATCTAATTGGTTTTAATCATGATTCTCGATTCTTTAGCGTGTGTGTGTGTGTGTGTGTCCGTGACCGTGCATGCTAGTCATTTGCACGACCTACTCAACAAAATGTTAAGTCAAAACGTATGTATCTCGATCACAGTTACCACGGCTTACACTGATTGACACTGAAATACATGCATGGTGGCAAATTAGCATGTAGGCCACTATTTTTCACAACCATTTACTGCAGGCACATGACGATGACTAAATTTAGAGTGGTATACTAATGGTCCACTATAACATAACAAAAATACGTTCAGAGCCGGCTAAAAGAGTATTTGTGTCGCACGCCTACAAGCTACCTCAATTCCTCTAGCTGTGCAACTCTGGGTATAATCGCTTCACACTGCTGTAGCATACACACGTGGCCATTCAAAACAGAGGGACCGATCTTTATTGTTCTGTGTAACTTAGGATATGATCATTCACAGAGCTGTAGCCTACACACGTGGCCATTCAAAACAGAGGGACCGATCTTTATTGTTCTGTGTAACTTAGGATATGATCATTCACAGAGCTGTAGCCTACACACGTGGCCATCCCAAACAACAGAGATGTCGGTCTTTATCGAGCTGTGTACCTTAGGGTTTAATCACTTCACAGAGCTGTAGCCTATACAAGGGCTATCCCAACAAAATATCTCCATTGACAACACATAGAGGTGACACGGACAGCTTCTGCACAACTTGTCACAACACGCCTCTGCTCCATCTGTGCTTATAGATTCCTTGGGACAAACCGCTCAGTGCCAGTGCCAGTGCCGTGTACGGCATGGATAACAAACCAAGTGGCACCCCCCCCCCCCCCCCCCCCAAGTTATTTCATTTGATAAAGGAACACTTATTTCTTTGCCTACAGGGTACTTTACTGTTTCAATCACTCATTCTTGTGTGTGTGTGTGTGTGTGTGTGTGTGTGTGTGTGTGTGTGTGTGTGTGTGTGTGTGTTGTGTGTGTGTGTGTTGTGTGTGTGTGTGTGTGTGTGTGTGTGTGTGTGTGTGTGTTTGGTTGTGGTGGAGTGGTCTGTTTTGTAGACCTCTCTCTCTCTCTTCTCTCTCTCTCTCTCTCTCTCTCTCTCTCTCTCTCTCTCTCTCTCTCTCCTCTCGTCATTTCCCACTTCATCAGGAGCTGATCAAACACAAACGCCATGTCATTCACATAACTCAAGATATTTGATATGATATTTTTGCGTCTGTTGATGGCTGCAATGTATCACGACCGTTTGCACCACACTGCTCCCTCTTTCAACATGGAACTGGGAACAAACACGCGGTCACTTGTCCCTTTCTTGAGATACGTTGTCGTGTCCACTGGCTTCTCTTGATCTGATCCGATCGTCAGGTCCGATTCATATTTCGCAGGAAACGAATGTGTTTTCCATGTTTAAATATCAGCTGTTGGCACTGAGTTGGCACCCATTGTATGGGACATAAACCAAAGAGACAGACCATCATTTTCTG
>CM065724.1:76318352-76320852 GCA_033310375.1 Conus canariensis
GTCGGCTTATAAATCTATCCTAGGTTCTTTCGTCGTCGGTCTGCAGAAATAATGGATCCAGGGGGAATGTCTTCGTATTTTCTGGGTCTGAGTAAAGAAGGTGTTGGTTCTTTTTTCAGAATTTGAGTTTTTGATGGAAAGCGTGGGCCAAAGGTTGTCACCCATGCATGTTTTTTGCTTTCTTTCTTCTAGGTTTGAACAAGGCTTTTTTCCGGTCTACTTGTGCACGTTTTTGGAGTTGTTGTTCTGCTGTTCTGTTTTGAAAAAGATTTCATTAATTTTCGAATAATGCATTGAGTTCACGAGGTGACAGATATCAAGTGTATGTCTGATTTGTCTTGTGGAATGAATTCAGTAACAGTAGGACGCATAACAGCAAGGATGTTTTTAGGTGTACATGATTGTGTGTGTGTGCATGTGTGTGTGTGTGTGTGTGTGGTGTGTGTGTGTGTGTGTGTGTGTGTGTACCGGGCTTTTTTTGCATGCTTTTTGTATGCTCCTAGTTTTTACCTTAGTGAATTGTTTTACCCTAGTGAGTTGTTTTCAATTGAAAAGGCCTGGATATTGTTTATACCTTTTTAGTTTGGGAAAGTAGTTGTCTGAGGAAGCCCAAAACAGGGCGAAAATTTAAATAAAGTGTTGGAGTGCAGCCCAGTTCAAGTGTTATGATTTCCTTTACGTGTATGCTGACTATTGTGAGCATTGTCTACTTCAACATTTTCCTTGGTGGAGCGGCGCCTGATTATGGAAATCTGAACCATTCAAAAACTATATATATATATATATATATATATATATATATGAAAAGATGGCCTTTGATATATATATATAATATATTATATATATATATATATATATATATATATATATCAAAGGCCATTTTTCAAGAAATGTGAATCAGTAGCCCCCTTTTTTAAGACTTTGGATAGCGTTCGATTGTATAATGCCTCCCTGAGGATTTAAATTGCAAAATGATGTGCTTTCAATGAACTCAACTACACACTATTGATTTGAATAAACAATAGAATGACTCTCATGGGTAAATAGTGGTTTGCTGTTGACTTTTATGACTGGTGTCTGTGTTGTGTTATCTGTCTGTTGCACAGCTCCAATGAGGAAGAGAGGTAGACCGTTGCTGTTTAGGAGACCCCCGATCCGCCTGAAGCCTTATCCCATGAGGCAGTGGAAGCATGGCTGTGTCGTTCCTCGTAGAAACTGGGTCCGAAGATTAGGACCTCTGGCTGCTGCACAAACACATTTAGCTATGTGAGTAGGCGCAGACCATCAGACAGAAGACACTACAGAAAGCTCAGACACAGACATTTCGGGCAGACCCCAACGAAGAAGTTGTCTTCGACTGAGACTACACCACAGACACGCTTGCAGACAAAACTTAATGGTAAAATGACAGATTATTGAGTTTAATACACTGTGGATGGACTGGCATTCATATACAGTGTTTTGTTGTTGATCATGAAACATGTCTGTGTCGAGGAACAGAGGTGGGCCTGAGCAGTTTAAGAATCCCCCAGATCACGTTATCCCCATGCAGCGTATGGGAAAGGGACAGCGCTGAAGTCTTTCATGGACCTGTCCAGCATGGGCTCCTTCCTACCAAAGGCTTTCTTTCAAACCATGGCAACCCTGACCAGTCCACACACAACTTACAGAGCTCTACAGAGAACTGGCACTTCACATTCCGCCTAAAACAATGAATTCAATGTCAATGGTAAGGTTGCTGTTTTTAAGTAAGACTTCGTATTGAGTGGAACTGCGTAATGTCTCCCTGTGAATTTAAACGTACAACCGGGCGCGCGCGCGCACCACACACACACACACACACACACACACACACACACACACACACACACATGCACCACACACACACACCACACACACACACACACACACACACACACACACACACACACACACACATGTACACATGCACATGCACATACACACACACACACACACACACACACACACACACACACACACACAAGCACGCACTCACACACACACACACACACACACACACACACACACGCGCGCGCGCGCGCGCGGCGCGCGAGCGTACACACACACACACACACACACACACGCACGCACGCACGCACGCACGGACGCACGCGCGCGCGCGCTCGCGCGCACACACACACACACACACACACACACACACACACACACACACACACACACTCACATACACATGCATACATACACGCACGTACACGCACACACAATCTCTTTCTCTCTCTCTCTCTCTCTCTCTCTCTCTCTCTCTCTCTCTCTCTCTCTCTCTCTCTCTCTCTCTCTCTCATTTGAGTTGTTTATTCTTTTACTGGCACATGATATTGTTCTAGTGTCTGAAACCATCATTGGCCTTCAGACCCAGCTTAGTAACTTAAGAAATTCAGCACTGGCACTTCAGTAGCACATTGATATCGAAAAAAGTAACATCATAGTGTTTCGGACAGGTGTTTTTTTGGGTGCGAGA
>CM065724.1:76328352-76335852 GCA_033310375.1 Conus canariensis
CACTCCACACGCATAAAAGTTTTCATACTCACAACCACACACTCACGCACCCAACGAGGAGACTACACACCACAACATTACAAATGACCAAGGCAATAAACTTAATAAATCATCACAATTGACACAATCTTATCAATCAAAGAAACGGTCCATATACTTGGCAGCATCGAGCCTACGTCACAGCATATACATCACCAACCGGGAACCCACATGGCGAACCGAGCCGCCCACAAACACAGCTGAAGGACAGAATCACACGGCACATTAAACAATGTCGAACCCCAGAAGAACACCACTGAAGCACAGAATCACACGGCACATTAAACAATGTCGAACCCCAGAAGAACACCACTGAACCGCAGATTCACAAAGCACAATAATCCGTAGCGGAAGAACCGCAGATTCACAAAACACAGCAATCCATAGAAGAACCGCAGATTCATAAAGCCCAGTAATCCACATAGAACCACAAAAGAATACACCGCCGCTGATACGGCAGCAACGACGCAACACCGACTCGAAATCCCCCGATGGAAACTGCAACGAATGAATAAATAACAAACCCAAAACAAATACAGTTCCAGGCTGGACACAAGGCCCGTCCGTTTCCTCTTTTTCTCTCCTCCCCGTTTTTTTCTTTTCTTATATTTTACGTAATGTCTACCTAAGTTTTACTTTGACGTCATAATAATTATTGTTTTACGTTGACGTCACAATATTCTTCCTCCAAAATAAAATGATCGATTTTTTTTTTTTTTTTTTTTTAAGAAAAAGCAAACAAACTGCAGGATACACAAACTCAGAAATCACACATCAAAACAGCACCAGAAACTACAGTTCACACAAGAAAAACTCGCTTGCTACCAACCCACCACAGACAGCATCAAACACTGATGCCAGACGATGACATAGGGACGAACACTGCTCCGCATGTCAGGAACAATACAGCCACACACTAGGCCACCTCACCATCACTTCCACATGGAGGCTGAAACAGCCTGGCCTAGACAAGGATACACGGACTCCTAATATCTAAGGGCATGAAACCCGAACATAGATATTACTGCTTGCCAAAAGGCAATAAGTCAAACCCGAAGATACATCTTATCTACAGGGGAATTGACACACCCCACTGACCAATACATCTGAAATATACATCGACTTGCACTCAGCACAACTCACAATGCACAAGCAAAAAAAAAACAAAAAAAACTAAGAAACACTGCATGAACAATATGCAAACTTAACTCAGCACCCAAAATAATATAAACACGCAAACAACAACATAAGAAATCCCCATCTCCAAATTCTGCCTGTAACAAAACAATTGCACTAGTAAATACTGTTTTTTCAGTCAAGCCTTTCCTGACACACCCCCCTTCCAAGATTAAACTCCATGTTTAATATAAAAAAAAAATAATACCCAAGATCAGGAAGGATTGACTGAACTTAGTAGTATAGAGTTCAACACCACTATCTTATTCGATGGGTCAATCCCATTCTGACACTGACTACACTCAAATAATACTATCACTGCTACCACACATAGGCTGTTTTCTCAGTCAAGCCTCTCCTGACACACCCCCTTCTAAGATTAAACTCTATGTTTGATATTTTCCAGCTCAGATCAGAGAAGGTTGACTGAAACTTTCAAAGTACTCTTCAACGTCGCTGTCTTATTTGACTGAGATTCACACTGAAACCCACACACACACACACATTGGAACAACCTGTTCTATATTCTGCTGAGAAAATCTGCAGCACCGTTGACCTTACCAGAGATGGCTTCCACATGGAACTGAAACGGCTGCAACTGAAGTGCCCACCGTGTCACCCGACCACTCGTAGATTTTACCCTTTCTAGATACTGCAGTGGGGAGTGATCTACCTTACAACAAATGGAGCACTGTACAGGTATTGTTGGAACTTGTGGACCCCCCAGACTAGGGCCAGACACTCCTTCTCAATCACAGGGTAGTTCCGCTCTGCAGGCAACAGCCTCTTGCTCGCACATGCCAGCGGATGAACTTCTCCATGCTGCTCCTTTAACGTTGGGTCATTTTTCTGCAGATCCTTCATGCGATCCGTCGGCATCGACAGGACCTGGTCTCTCATTGATAAAGATGACTGGGATTCCTTCTCCTTTCTCACCTGGGCCCTTGTCTGCACTGCAGCCATGTGAGTAGGGTTAGCATAAACTGGTATCTTTTGGTAAGCACCATCCGTGTGACTCTGCAAGATTCCCAATCAACACGTCTTCTACCGGATCCTTCATTACCAGAACCATTATCTTCCCTACTACGAACGGTGATTCGATGTCAACCCTCGCTACTGGAAGACGATGACGGCATCTGGACTCTGCCAGCACTACCGGTACAGTCTCGCCGGTGTAATCGTCTGCTGACACCAGATACTCTGCCACAACAGTGTAGACTGCCCCAGTGTCCCTCAGTCCCTTCACAACTATCCCATTCACGGCCACCTTGCATCTCGGCGTGAAGTCCTTCCGAGCGCAGGAAATACATAATGCCGGGGTCTTGTTGGATTCATCTGCTTGTATGCCCTCAACCGCCACTCTGTACACTGGTTTAGGGCAGAATCTGGCAATATGCCCCTTTTTCCCACACTTGTAGCACTCGCGGTTGTCAAAGGATCCTCGTGTCGATGGACTATCCCCAGCATTCTCCTTCTCTTGACCCCTGGTCTTGTTCCCCTCTGGGGTCCTGTCCTCCCCATCTCTCTGACCATTATCAGTTCCCTGAATCTTTCTCTCACTTCTAGCCTCGCGCCCTACTCTCCTGGCCTCTGCTACCTTCGTGGCCTCTGCTGCTACTTCCTCGGCTGTCACTGGCTGTGCTTTCTTGACCTCAACGAGTAGGTCTGGTGATAGTCCTTGATACAACTGCTCCTGGAGGATGAGGTCTAAAACATCATCGACCTTCCGCTCATCCTTGTCAGCAGCTGCGCACCACAGTGAGAAACATGATCTCATCCTCGCGAGCAGCTGGGTAAACGTCTCTGTCACGTCCTTACGCATATTCCTGAACTTACGCTTGTATGCGTCAGCGTCCAGCCGGAAGTCCCTGAGTAGCGTCATCTTCACCTCCGTGTAGTTAGTTAAACTCTGGGACGAGAGCCTAAGCACTGTTTCCCTTGCTTCCCCTCGCAACAATGCAATCAGCCGGCAGGACCATGATTCCTTTTCCCATCGGCATAATTCAGCCACTTGCTCAAAATGGGCAATGTACGCATCAACATCCTCGTCATCCGCAGCGGATCAAGAGAAATATGTTGCCTCTCAGCCTCCTTAGCCTTGCGTTCCGCCTCTGACTGCTTCAGCTGCAACTCCTCCTCCCGCATCTTCCGAATGTTGATAGCCTCCTCCAGTTTGATCAGCAGCTCCTGGTCCAGCCTTGCTTGATTTTGTGCCTCCTCCTCTTTGTTCCCTTCTTCTCTTTCCTTCAGTATCCTCAGTTCTAATTCTTCCTTTTCCCTTACCCTTTCTTCTCTCTCTCTTCGAAACTTAGCTTCCTCTTCCTCTCTCTCTTTTCGAAGCTTAGCTTCCTCTTCCTCTAGTCTATTCTTTCTAGCCTGTTCTCGAGTCATTTTGACTGACTCCATTATGAATTGAACGAGGGCTTGACCATCTAAACCCATCCCTTTACCCATATCATTATAGGTTTGAAATAATGTCTTATCATCTTGCCCTCCTGCGGCAGCGTCCTTACCATCTGACATTTTCGAATCTTGCTCAGCATCCACTCGGCACTGCAATGGCCTAAGACTGTCCTTACGTTTCCTCCATTTCTTATTGCCTAAATTCACTACTAGCTACAATCCAAGAGGAATAATGGTGGTAACGACCTGACGCCTTGTGAAAGTGTTCCAATTCCTACGATGATTACACACCGTCTACCATATAACACACGCGACGAACCCGACGCTCAGTGAGTCAGGTATTCACACGTGTCAACGGCTCAGTGGTCACGGTCCAGGATCATTAAAAATCTAAACGGTTTCAATGCTTGCACATGAAAGCCATAAATACACCCAGAAATTACATAAAATCACTCATCCCAGTTAATTATACATCTGCTACTTCCACACACACACATCATCCTCCGTTCACTTGCAATATGTATAAATGTATATATTATATATTATATATATATATATATATATATATATATATATATTGCATAAAGAGAGACCATCACAAGACACTGTAGACGCCACAACGCATTCATACACTACACAGTTCCTGAGTTAGGCACTGCCTAAGCAAATGTTGGCTGCCTAACTCAGGTCGTATCCACCACCCGGCTATGGATACGTGCCCAACCAAACTCCCGCTTGCCACCACGCTTTGGTGCAGATAATGTCCTTTATGGTTTGACGTGTCTGTCTGCTTGTTGTGAGATGATCCTTGCACCACCCTGCTACACCAACTCTCTACCTAATTTCAGCTATCCTAAACTGCCACCTACCTAATCTCCGTACCCCGCATCTCCACCATATGTCAGGCTCGCTAAGACCTGAACTACTATAGAGGGATAGACAGAAATGACAGACCTAGCTAAACTGTCTTCCCAACACACAATGGCAGCATCAATACGAAGGTAATACGTTTATACAGGGTTTATTTTCTTTCACTCCACACGCATAAAAGTTTTCATACTCACAACCACACACTCACGCACCCGACGAGGAGACTACACACCACAACATTACAAATGACCAAGGCAATAAACTCAATAAATCATCACAACTGACACAATCTTATCAATCAAAGAAACGGTCCATATACTTGGCAGCATCGAGCCTACGTCACAGCATATATATCACCAACCGGGAACCCACATGGCGAACCGAGCCGCCCACAAACACAGCTGAAGGACAGAATCACACGGCACATAAACAATGTCGAACCCAGAAGAACACCACTGAAGCACAGAATCACACGGCACATTAAACAATGTCGAACCCCAGAAGAACACCACTGAAGCACAGAATCACACGGCACATTAAACAATGTCGAACCCCAGAAGAACACCACTGTACCGCAGATTCACAAAGCACAATAATCCGTAGCGGAAGAACCGCAGATTCACAAAACACAGCAATCCATAGAAGAAAAACCGCAGATTCATAAAGCCCAGTAATCCACATAGAACCACAAAAGAATACAGCCGAATTGAATTCCCGCTGATACGGCAGCAACGACGCAACACCGACTCGAAATCCCCGATGGAAACTGCAACGAATGAATAAATAACAAACCAAAAACAAATACAGTTCCAGGCTGGACACAAGGCCCGTCCGTTTCCTCTTTTTCTCTCCTCCCCGTTTTTTTTTTCTTATATTTTACGTAATGTCTACCTAATTTTACTTTGACGTCATAATAAGTATTGTTTTACGTTGACGTCACAATATTCTTCCTCCAAAATAAAATGATCGATTTTTTTTTTTTTTTTTTTTTTTTTTTTAAGAAAAAGCAAACAAACTGCAGGATACACAAACTCAGAAATCACACATCAAAACAGCACCAGAAACTACAGTTCACACAAGAAAACTCGCTTGCTACCAACCCACCACAGACAGCATCAAACACTGATGCCAGACGATGACATAGGGACGAACACTGCTCCGCATGTCAGGAACAATACAGCCACACACTAGGTCACCTCACCATCACTTCCACATGGAGGCTGAAACAGCCTGGCCTAGACAAGGATACACGGACTCCTAATATCTAAGGGCATGAAACCCGAACATAGATATTACTGCTTGCCAAAAGGCAATAAGTCAAACCCGAAGATACATCTTATCTACAGGGGAATTGACACACCCCACTGACCAATACATCTGAAATATACATCGACTTGCACTCAGCACAACTCACAATGCACAAGCAAAAAAAAACAAAAAAAACTAAGAAACACTGCATGAACAATATGCAAACTTAACTCAGCACCCAAAATAATATAAACACGCAAACAACAACATAAGAAATCCCCATCTCCAAATTCTGCCTGTAACAAAACAACTGCACTAGTAAATACTGTTTTCTCAGTCAAGCCTTTCCTGACAATCTATTTATCCATTCACCCACGCATGCATCCATCCATCTATCAAATATGTCTCTCTATCTCTCTCTGTTTCGCTGTCCGTTCTCTCTCTCTCTCTCTCTCTCTCTCTCTCTCTCTCTCTCTCTCTCTCTCTCTCTCCGTTCCTCTTTTCTTCTTTCTGTGTGTGTGTGTGTGCGCACACGCGCGTGTGTGTATGTGTGTGTATGTTTGTGTGTGTGTGTGTGCGCGCGCGCGTGTGTATGTGTGTGCGTGTGTGTGTGTGTATGTGTGTGAGTGAGAGAGAGAGAGAGAGAGAGAGAGAGAGAGAGAGAGAGAGAGAGAGAGAGTCACAGAGAGAGCGAATAATGATGACAATGAAAAGCAATATGCAAAACCTGTGAACTATAGACATGTAAGCACCAAGACGCCGTAAACGGTACTTCTGGAAATAAATACGTCATGGAATACCCTTTGGAATGATATGCATCTAATGTGCAACGCAAAGGGTTTGGCAAAATGCGTCAGCCTTCTGTTATCACCCGGCAGCTTGTTGCCTGCGCATGTACTTATGCATTTGGGCATTTTTCTGTGATAAACTTTGCTGACATGTAAATGTAAACTTGAAAGAAGAAAATGAATTTGCTAGACGGTGATAATGCCTGCCTACCGATCCCGCTTATGAGGTCACTGATAGTCAAAAGACAATGTCACGTACTGACAATATTAACAGTGTTTTAAATCAGAAAGAGCATCCGTCATATTTCTAATTCTGAGTGACCGTAAATTCGAGGTTTGAGGTTAAAAGTCAAGATCAGAACCATGACCCCTGACAGAAATCAAGTACGCGTGACGGTGCACGGATCTAACATCTGACAGTCATCGAACTTCATATCACAAATATTTATTGTTAGAATTTCAATCGCATAGAAAAATACGATGCTTTGTCAAGCACGAGAGTTGTAAAAGAGCGATATGGTCGTGCTTTGGGCTAGTATCTTATGCTCACAAACTTATGTACCATGTGTAAATTCATCAGATGTGAATTCTGTTTGTATTCAGACCGGAAGTCAATGGCGGAAATGTCAACACGCACGTTTCATTATGTTGTACTTTGAGCGCATTTCTCGCTTTAAAAAAATTATCTTTATTTTTGCACAATCATGTACAAACACATTCCATATTCACAACAATGGTGTACAAATACATTCCAGATTCACAACGAACAAAGGCAAAAAGATCAGCCCATTAACTAAGGATACAATGCACTTTTTCAACACGTCCAGATGTTACAATATTCGAGCAATTTCATACATTACGGCACAATCATGTACAAATACATTCCATATTCACAACAAACAAAGGCAAAAAGATCAATCCATTAACTAAGGATACAATGCACTTTTTCAACACGTCGAGATGTTACAATATTCGA
>CM065724.1:76340852-76345852 GCA_033310375.1 Conus canariensis
CCCTGTTTGACACCTCGAGGGCAGTTAAACATTTCGGAATACATACACTTATCACAAACACAAGATAGTACTGAATCATAGGTTCCTTTGAGAGAATCAAAGGCTTTCTTGAAGTTTGTAAAAGCAGCATAGAATGTAGTGTTTTGAAGATAGTTTTGCACCATCGCATTCAATAAAAAAAAGTGATTGACTGTACTGTAGTTTCTTCTGAAGCCTGCCTGTTCTTCAATTACGATTGCTTCATTTTGAGGCCAGATGCTTAATCTTTTGGTGTGTGTGTGTGTTTTGTGTGTGTGTGTGTGTGTGTGTGTGTGTGTGTGTGTGTGTGTGTGTGTGTGTGTGTGTGTAAATATTACTGATGGCATGTGTTAGAGTTATTCCTCTAAAATCATCTGGATTGTCTGGGTCTCGCTTTTCATAAATGTGAACGGTGATGGATATTGTCCATTCCTTTGGAAATATCCCTTTCTCTAAAACAGAATTAAACGACGTTACGAGAAAATCAAGCAAAGTTGAATTCGCATGTTTAAACATTTTGACTTACAATTTTATCTTGCCCAGCATTTTTTCCACATTTCAGTATATGGATACCATTTATAACTTCTTGTTAGGTGACAGGATTATCAAACAGCGGCTCTTAAATGTTTTTCCTCAAATAACACGCCTGGCTCCGTGTCGTCATGATCACAACAATCAAAATTGTTAAAAAATCTTGAAGAAGTGGTTATACCATTGTTGACTGTTGATTCCATTAATATTATGCTGTCTCACTGATAGTCCTCATCGTTGACTAAATACGTTTCGGATCATTCACTGACTTTTTCAGTTCGTTAATTTGTTTTCATCCAACCTTTTTCTTTTTCACTTTTTCACATCAGAGTATTCCTTTCTTTAATAAATGCCCCTTGCTGTGCATTTGATGCTCTAATGATTTAGCTTACGAAAGATTGGTAACATTTTTTTCACAACCTTCTTTTTATGTTTACACTCAGTATCAAAGCAATCGCTAAATGTTTCCTCATACCCGTCCACTTATCCCACCATACACGTTACAGTTCCATGCAGAGCGTTGGTAAATGTATTCACAGCATTGTCGACATCTATACTGAGGTTCTGATATGCTTGTTCCAAAAAATCCTTAAACTCTTCAGATTCTAATAAAGCTTTGTTAGTTTTGACAGAATAATCTGACCATACTTTTGTTTCCTCTTTTTGAGTCAAATATGGCATATGGTGCATGTACATTACATGTGAACTTTTGTTCCAAATCAGTTCAACTGGAAGATGCCAAGAGTACAAGGTATCACTATCATGTACATCGCAATACTTTAGTAACAGTTCTTTCGATGTAATGAAATAATCAACAACACTGCACCCCTGAGATGACACAAAACTAAACTTGTCATCAGCATCTTTTTCACACATCAATTGCCTATAACTAGATCAAACAAATAACAAAATTCTAGTAGCGATCTACCAAAGTTATTACTGACATTACCTTTTGATGAACATATGACATGTTCAAATGAAGTAGCATGTTTAACAAAAAGAGACGTCATTCAATTTATCAAACAAATTTTCAACGTTATATTTTTTAAAAAAGGAAAAATCGTGCATTTATTAGACGAGCGAAGATTCTGTCACAGAATTGTGTCTGCTGTCACTAGCACGTGAATAACTGTGAAAACCAGTTTGTTATTGTACTCTGTTTGGCCCACCTTTACCGCCACGTGGGGGTGGGGTGGGGATGAGGGGGTGGGGGGGGGGGGTCAATCCCCGCCGTGGCGGCGCTTGCCGAGTTGACCCCGTTCTGTGGTCATGTCACACGTGGACGTCGGGCTGTCCCTTCGAGCAAAAAAAAAAAAAAAGGACACAATCATGCTCGACGTCGTCGTTGTCATCGTCTCTGCCGCTGTCACCTCCACGTAGGCACATGCGTGTGGTTTTCTTGGTTCAATCGTCAGCTGCCTTCTAACAAAACAAACAGACTTGCCGTCCTTTCTAGTTTACGCTGCAATTCTGGCTTGCCTTCGTGTCGGCCATTTGCAATGTATACCTCTTTCTTATAAAACTTCTCGTAGTAATCTTCGTTTGTAAGAACGTACATTTTGTCTTTCCAGTTATTTTTTTTAATTTGACAATCATTGGGCTAGGCTCGTTCATTCTGGCCTGACCCACACGATGCGCACATATAATATATTCCTCTGTCCATATTTTGTCGCCATCTACGCCAGATTAAAAGCACTGAAGTGGCACAGGTATTCAAGTCTTCCCTTTTGTGTAGTTGAGGCATACCAAACACTCGCCAGATTGCCTCGCCTGGAAAAATCTTCACGTCTGTCTGTTTCTATGTCCATAGCTTTCATGTCCTGTTTGAGAGCGTACACAGTAGAAGATAGTGTCTGTGCTTCCCTCCCTAGCACTGTTTGCCACTGGGTTCCCCTCACACAGCTCTGAGTGTCTGTGCTTCCCTCCCTAGCAGCGTTTGCCACTGGGTTCCCCTCACACAGCTCTGAGTGTCTGTGCTTCCCTCCCCAGCAGCGTTTGCCACTGGGTTCCCCTCACACAGCTCTGAGTGTCTGTGCTTCCCTCCCTAGCACTATTTGCTATTGGGTTCCCCTCACACAGCTCTGAGTGTCTGTGCTTCCCTCCCTAGCACTGTTTGCCACTGGGTTCCCCTCACACAGCTCTGCCATTTGTTCTGACGCTGCTGACGACAGTCTGGCATTTTCTCGCTCCAGGCCATCACGCCTTTGACTGAGCTCTGTGCATTACTGTTGTACAGCACTAAGTTCAGTCTTGATGTCACCAAGGTCTGTGTACATTGCTGTTTTACAGTACTGAGTTCAGTCTTGATGTCACCAAGGTCTCTGTACATTGCTGTTTCACAGTACTGAGTTCAGTCTTGATGTCACCAAGGTCTCTGCACGTTGCTGTTTTACAGCACTATGTTCAGTCTTGATGTCACCAAGGTCTGTGTACATTGCTGTTTTACAGCACTGAGTTCAGTCTTGATGTCACCAAGGTCTGTGTACATTGCTGTTTTACAGTACTGAGTTCAGTCTTGATGTCACCAAGGTCTCTGTACATTGCTGTTTTACAGCACTATGTTCAGTCTTGATGTCACCAAGATCTTTCCTGATCGTAGTGTTCTGTGATGTCTGCTGGTCGCTCTGTTCCTGATCGCAGAGTTCTGTTATATCTGCAGTTCGCTCTGTTCCTGATCGCAGTGTTCTGTGATGTCTGCTGGTCACTCTGTTCCTGATCACAGTGTTCTGTGATGTCTGCTGGTCGCTCTGTTCCTGATCGCAGTGTTCTGTTCTGTCTGCTGGTCGCTCTGTTCCTGATCGCAGTGTTCTGTGATGTCTGCTGGTCGCTCTGTTCCCGATTGCAGTGCTCTGTTATGTCTGGTGGTCGCTCTGTTCCTGATCGCAGTGTTCTGTGATGTCTGCTGGTCGCTCTGTTCCTGATCACAGTGTTCTGTTCTGTCTGCTGGTCGCTCTGTTCCTGATCGCTGTGTTCTGTTATGTCTGCTGGTCGCTCTGATCCTGATCGCTGTGTTTTTGTTATGTCTGCAGTTCGTCTGTTCCTTGTGGCAGTGTTCTGTTCTGTCTGCTGGTCGCTCTGTTCCTGATCGCAGTGTTCTGTGATGTCTGCTGGTCGCTCTGTTCCTGATCGCTGTGTTCTGTGATGTCTGCTGGTCGCTCTGTTCCTGATCGCTGTGTTCTGTTATGTCTGCTGGTCGCTCTGTTCCTGATCGCTGTGTTCTGTTATGTCTGCAGTTCGCTCTGTTCCTTGTGGCAGTGTTCTGTTCTGTCTGCTGGTCGCTCTGTTCCTGATCGCAGTGTTCTGTGATGTCTGCAGTTCGCTCTGTTCCTGATCGCTGTGTTCTGTTATGTCTGCTGGTCGCTCTGTTCCTGATCGCTGTGTTCTGTTATGTCTGCTGGTCGCTCTGTTCCTGATCGCAGTGTTCTGTTATGTCTGCTGTTCGCTCTGTTCCTGATCGCTGTGTTCTGTTATGTCTGCTGGTCGCTCTGTTCCTGATCGCTGTGTGTTCTGTTATGTCTGCTGGTCGCTCTGATCCTGATCTCAGTGTTCTGTTATGTCTGCAGTTCGCTCTGTTCCTTGTGGCAGTGTTCTGTGCTGTTTCTGTCTGCTGGTCGCTCTGTTCCTGATCGCAGTGTTCTGTTATGTCAGCTGGTCACTCTGTTCCTGATCGCAGTGTTCTGTTGTCTCGTTCGTCTGTTCTGATCGCTTCTGTTATTCGCGTCCTGTTCCTGATCGCAGTGTTCTGTTATTTCTGCGTTCCGCTCTGTTTCCCTGATCGCAGTGTTCTGTTGCTGGTCGCTTGTTCTGACGCAGTGTTCTGTGAGTGGGTCTGTCGTCGCATTTGTTCTGTCTGCTGGTCGCTCTGTTCCTGATCGCAGTGTTCTGTTATACTGCTCGCTCTGTTATGATCGCAGTGTTCTGTGATGTCTGCTGTCCTGTTCCTGATCGCAGTGTTCTGATGTCTGCTGGTCGCTCTGTTTGACGCATGTATGTCTGCTGGTCACTCTGTTCCTGATCGCAGTGTCTGTGATGTCAGCTGGTCGCTCTGTTCCTGATCGCAGTGTTCTGTTATATCTGCAGTTCGCTCTGTTCCTGATCGCAGTGTTCTGTGATGTCTGCTGGTCGCTCTGTTCCTGATCGCAGTGCTCTGTTATGTCTGGTGGTCGCTCTGTTCCTGATCGCAGTGTTCTGTGATGTCTGCTGGTCGCTCTGTTCCTGATCGCAGTGTTCTGTTATGTCAGCTGGTCGCTCTGTTCCTGATCGCAGTGTTCTGTTATGTCTGCAGTTCGCTCTGTTCCTGATCGCAGTGTTCTGTTCTGTCTGCTGGTCGCTCTGTTCCTGATCGCTGTGTTCTGTGATGTCTGCAGGTCGCTCTGTTCCTGATCGCTGTGTTCTGTTCTGTCAGCTGGTCGCTCTGTTCCTGATCGCTGTGTTCTGTGATGTCTGCAGGT
>CM065724.1:76360852-76370852 GCA_033310375.1 Conus canariensis
GCCTGTATTGTTTCCCCCAGGCCCTACGACAGACCCCCAACCCTTCCCCTCACAGGGAGAGTGCCTGGGGCCTGTATTGTTTCCCCCAAGCCCTATGACAGGCCCCCAACCCTTCCCCTCACAGGGAGCGCGCCTGGAGCCTGTATTGTTTCCCTGGCCCTAAACGTGCTGGTATTTTTTCTTTCTCAGGCCGAAAACGGCGTCCGTAATATGCCTCCGCCCACCCCACCCCCAATCCCCGTGTAACCTGGAGTTTTCCCTTACCCTCTCTGCCTCTCCTCTGCAGGTTCATCCCTCAAAACAAAAACAACAACAACAACAAAAACAAACAAACAACAACAAAAAAAAAAACCCTGCCCCCCTCTCCCCCTCCCCAATAAAAAAGAAAAAAAAATGTAATTGCTAAAAATCAAAGAAAACAGTTGGATCTCTCTCTCTCTCTCTCTCTCTCTCTCTCTCTCTCTCTCACACACACACACACACACACACACACACACACACACACACACACACACACACACAGTCTTGTCTGACTGTCTGTCTATATGTTTGCCTGTCTCTGTCCATATCTCTGTCTGTCAGTCTCTCTCTCTCTCTCTCTCTCTCTCTCTCTCTCTCTCTCTCTCTCTCTCTCTCTGTTGAAAATAGAATAACGTCTTGGTCGATGTCTGTCTGTCTCCTCTCTGATCACAATAATATTATTGTAAAAAGGGAATGAAATGATTGAATGTTGCATCGGGATGAAAAAAAAAATCCTCAATTTGTCGCAAGATCTTTTTTATAGTGTGGAACATAATAATGAGGCTGACATTTCAAAAAGTTAGCAAGAGAAACAACCAATCGTAAACACTAATATGCCGTCTTTTTTTTAAGCAGCTTCTAAGAATTGTACCGCAATACAACTTGCATCTGTGGAACAAAAACTCTCGTGACAACAAATGCACACATTAGTTTTAAGAATACTGCAGCGGTTACAACAAAAAAAAAAAAGAAGTAATAAAAGATATGTACATTGTCTTGTTGAAATGAAAACCAAAACAAACAAGAAAACAAACGAAAACATAAACGAAACAGAAACAAAAATGTATTTGTCATTTACATACAAAAATAGATATGTGTGCATTGTAGCCACAATGCTTCATAAATCAAATTTGTGGACTGTGCGCGTGCAAAACAAGGAAACGCAGTCCACTGTTGTGATTTTGATCTTGCTTGTATTTCAGTGTCCTTTTTTTTACTAGTCCATTAAATCTGACATCGCTTGTTCTGGGACATGCCTTTCTTGTTTTTTACATGTTCCTCTGTTGCGGGTCGACCCTTTGTTTTTCTAATTTTCCTTTTGCAGATCTCTTTTGACGCTGTCCTTGTTTTCCTTGCTTCTTCTTTTTCTCCTTTTTCTTCTTCTATTGATTCCCATATTGCTCGTTTACTTGAGTTCCTTTTTCATTCTTCTCTTTCCGTGATTCTGACCTTGTTTATCCCTTTTTCTTCTACTCCTTCTCTTCCCATGATTCTGACATTGTTTAGCAATGCATATTTTCATTGTTTGATTCTTACATTGTTTAGCAATGCATATTTTCATTGTTTTCTTCTGAATTTGACCTTATGTGCCTTGCTGTCTTCCTTTTATGGTCGTCTCTTGTAAATGTTACCTCCCCTGTTTTGCAATATTTCATTTCTTTTTTCTTCTTTTCTCTTCTTTAGATTTTAACCTGTACTGTACTGCATTTTCTTCTACTTCCTATCCATCTTTTTTGTGATTGGGTAGTTTACCTTTGAGATAATTGGTTTCAAAAGTAAGAATACAATCGGCTTAGGAATAGTCATATGCCAAGTTTATTTCTGTGTGCATTTTGAATGAATGACTTTCATTTGGAAAAAAAAATGACAGGTGCGTGTTTAATTGCCACAGCCATTCTGGACCAGTGTTTGGTATTTTGAGAAAAAGCTGTGAGACAGGGATTTGTAATGACATTCAAATCACCATGGCACAGTTTCAGTCGATTCCGAGTCACATAGATGTGATTGGATTTAAGTGCGAGAGAAAGGCCACGCCTACAGAGAGAGAGAGAGAGAGAGAGAGAGAGAGAGAGAGAGGAGAGAGAGAGAGAGAGAGAGAGAGAGAGAGAGATCTTCACCATGTGGTTTCAGCGTTCCCATGAAAAGCACCAGCGCTGTTTCGGTCTTGCTGTAGCAGCCCACCGAATGGAACCCAGAATCTGCCATCCCGCAAGTACACGACGCTAACCACAGGGCCCACAGTGGCTGGACGCCCCATGGTCATTTAACGTCCAGTCAGGGCCACATAACCTCACCAGTCAATGCCTGTAATGCAGCACACCCCCACCTGTTTCTATCCCTGAGGCCATAGGCTGACCACTGGCCTGCAGAAAGGTTATTGGGCAATCACCGTGGGATGAGAATGGCCTGTTTACTGTCCAGTCTGCTTGGACAACATGCTGTTGAGAGTGACATGATCCATTTCCTGGCTAAATTCAGATTGATTAGTGTTGGGACGGATCGACTTGGCTTGGGCCTGTCACAAGACATTGTTTTATTCCCTCACGTCTGTGGTAGCTTCTTTTCTGTCTTGGTCAGCGTGTGTGTGTGGTGTGTGTGTGTGTGTGTGTGTGCGTGCGTGCGTGCGTGCGTGCGTGCGTGCGTGCCTGAATGTGTGTAAATGTGTGCTTTCGTGTGCGTGCAGTAACTGCGCACGCTTGTGTGTGTGTGTGTGTGTGTGTGTGTGTATGTGTGTGTGTGTGTGTGTGTGTGTGTGTGTGTGTGTGCGTGCGTGCGTGCGTGCGTGCCTGAATGTGTGTAAATGTGTGCTTTCGTGTGCACGCAGTAACTGCGCATGCTTGTGTGTGTGTGTGTGTGTGTGTGTGTGTGTGTGTGTGTGTGTGTGTGTGTGCGTGCGTGCGTGCGTGCGTGCGTGCCTGAATGTGTGTAAATGTGTGCTTTCGTGCGCGCGCAGTAACTGCGCACGCTTGTGTGTGTGTGTGTGTGTGTGTGTGTGTGTGTGTGTGTGTGTGTTTGTGTGTGTGTGTGTGTGCGTGCGTGCCTGAATGTGTGTAAGTGTGTGCTTTCATGCGCGCGTACCTGCGTGCGCTTGTGTGTGTGTGTGTGTGTGTGTGTGTGTGTGTGTGTGTGTGTGTGTGTGCGTGCGTGTGCGTGTGTGTGTATATGTGTGTGTGAGTGCGTGCGTGCGCGTGTGTATAAGTGTTTGAATTGAATGCTTATTCATTTATTTACTTTTTTTTTTTTTTTTTTTAATTCGTCAATCAATATGCTTTGTTGGAAACAGAAAGTATACACATAAATCGGTAAAGAAAGAGAGAGAGAGAGAGGAGGAGAAAAGAGAAGACGAGAGAGAAGAAGAAGAAGGAGAAGAGATTGGGTGAGGATCAGACAGAAAAGACAGACGGCTCAGACAGAGAGGAGAAGACAGACAGACAGACAGACAGAGACAGATACAGAAAACAAACTGTGAAAAGAGACCTTGGGGGGGATACGTCTCAATCGAGTAAAACCATTCTATCGCGTTTTCCCGTGATATGTCACTGATGTGTTTATTACTTCAAAAGGGATATTGTACAAAAGCAGATATCTAAAAACAACAACGACAACAACAACAGCAACAACAACAACAACAAAACCAACAAAACCCAGTCCCGAGTGATAACTACATTTCCACACTTGGTCGAGAAACAAGAACAAAATTCTTCGAGGGTCACTGTCCTTGCTGCGATTGCTGACCGACTTGATTCGACTCTTCCTGCTCAACCGGTACATAACGATATAATGGAGCATCATTATGAAAAGAGTCACTGCAGTTGTTGATGAGTTATTGTCACAGATATCTGAGCCTGTGCCTATTTGACACATTCCTGAAATATTTTCCATACATCTACTGCTTCTATCATTACCCGGTAATATTCCTCCCTGTGCCTATTTGACACATTCCTGAAATAGCTTCCATACCACGGACTTCACAAGAACAGCAGTTGGAGTCCTGAATTTCAAGACACAGGAGCTCGAGCTTTCACTTCGTTAACAACAACGCGAGCAGGATGGATGAGTATGACAGTCATGTTACAATAAATGAGACATTGGTATGCAACATTATGAACAGACATCAGCGCATGGAGAAAAGGATCTCTCTCTCTCTCTCTCTCTCTTCTCTCTCTCTCTCTCTCTCTCTCTCTCTCTCAGTTTTGGTTAAGGTTCCTTATGGCATCTCAGAATAAAAGCATAGTAAGAAATTCCTCAATTTACTTGTTCAAGGCATTTCAGTTTTGATCAGCTATGACTTCGTAAGAGAAAAGTCCATCCAGTCTTTCTAGAATTCTGTACAATGCATATCTTGCTGTTAAGCCCGTTCGTAACAGGGCGAACAAGAAGTTTGCAAACTATGTTTGAAAAGACTTCGAACAAGTTTGCATCTGAACCGCACACATGTTCGGAAACTGTGCTTCCTGAGGTTTGCAAACAGTTTTTGGTTCTCCAGCCGTGTTCTGGGAACTTGTGTGTTTCTACAATTTGATTGGTTGAACTCTTTTGCAATGAAGATTCATTGATGTCTTTCTGTTGCAGGAAATGGCAGGCACTACGCTGATCAGTTTAAATAAATAAGGCACAAGTCTATTTATCGATTTATGGGGAAAATATCCTGTTGGTTGGATTGTGGATATCCTCAATATAAAGATATAGATGTCAGGCAATGGGCATTGTCGGTAATAAGTGAGGATTTAGGCCAGAACTGGACAGTTAGTAATGAGCTTAATGTTTGTACAGTGTTCGTTTAGATCTCAGATGGCCTACACACACTTAGTCACATACTCGCCGTACTCATCTCGCTGAAGAACATACGGCAACGTTGTCTTTCTCTCTCTCCCCCATCTGATCTTTTTCCAAGTCCTCTAATAATCCATTTGCTACAAGAATTGCAGCAAAATTTCCGACATCGGTGTCGTAGGGCAGTCATTTTCATTCGGCCTGTAAAGGTCGTATTGCACGGCTAGCTGATGACGTGTGCACATCATTAAGCGATGGTTCAGAGTCAGAAGTTCTGTTCCTTCAAACTGCTGTTTCTGAAATAGTTCGCCGCCATTCTATTCGTATACAGTACCGTGTCAATCCAATATTTCTCGAATCAAATGCACGGTTGGCTACGAAAGGTTTTAACGTTCTCCAATCACTAAATTTAAAACCATTCGCTCGCAGGTTATGGGGGACGGCGCAACCCATCTTGAAGAAGGATCCGTTCATTTCGCCTGGTCCGACGCCCTTTGTTCGCTGTATCTGTTGAAGTGACACGTTTGATTGTACTTGTGCTCCCTTGACACCCAATGGAGAAATACCACAGCCTACAATTTTGTGGTATTCTCACCACTGAGGGTTATTAAATGAAATCCAACAACACCTCAAAGCAGCCAGCGACGAGTAGAAGTAAAACAAGAAGAAAGTGCGGTAAGGAAATAATTTGCAGAAAAAGTAAAACCATTATGTAAACCATATGAAATAGGCGGGTAAATCTTTACGCGTATGCTCGAGGGTCCATTTAAGGACGCACGGGAGGTAATAAAAATGCCAACGGTCAGAGTTGTCAGCTCGACTGTTATATAACCCACACATTGCCAGTCACTTAAGTGTGTATGTATGTATTTATGTAGGAATATAAATTTCAGTCTGAATCACTATCAAAATTCATTGCAGTTTTGTCTTTCTGAAATACACACCGACCCGTTCTCTATACCATGGGTCATTCAGCACTCAAAAGGCGGCAACTACCCCACAGCGTATGTAAATAGGAAAAAATATAGTAGCTAGCTAGCTTGACTCTCTTCGTATGCTAATGACTCCTAGCACTCGCCTTTTAAACACATGTGGTAACTGGGGCTTCAACCCCCCCCCCCCCCCCAACCCCTTGACATCCTTTCTCTATATCCCCCCACCCCACCCCCCACACACACACATGAACACACACATACACACACTTATACTTCACACTCACACACACCACACACACACACACACACACACACACACACACACACACACACATACACATATACTGCACACACATCATCATCATCATCTTGCTCCCCTGCCTCATCTCCCCGTCTTAGCTTCTCTCCTCTCTCTCTCTCTCTCTCTCTCTCTCTCTCTCTCTCTCTCTCTCGCTGTGGGTCTCAAGGATATCTCTAATGATCTGGTGCAAGGCTGTACTTGGAATATTAAATGTTCTTCTGTTCCTTTGTTTGAAGCTTTCTTTGTCTGTCTCAACCCATCTGGTTCGCACACAAAGGCCTTGAATGGCAGGCTTCCCTTTGGGAACAGGCCAATGAAGTGACACTAGAATGCTGCTCACGTTTGGTCGGCTGTTCATCTGACAGTTGCGGTCTGTTGTATTCTAGCGTACTGTAAGGAAGTGGATTGTACAGTTCTGTGTTGGGGTGACCTTATGGAGCACACACACATACACGTTCGCGCGCTCTCTGTCTCTGTCTCTGCTTCTGTGTCTGTCTCTGTCTGTCTGTCTGTCTGTCCGTCTAATTGTCTGTCTGTCTGTCTGTCTGTCTGTCTGTCTGTCTGTCTGTCTCTGTCTCTGTCTCTGTCTCTGTCTCTCTCTCTCTCTCTCTCTCTCTCTCTCTCTCTCTCTGTATGTGTGTGTGTGTCTCAATCTCATCACATATAGGCATAAATCACACACACACACACACACACACACACACACACACACACACACACACACACGCACGCAGCACGCACGCACACACACACACACACACACACACACACACACACACACACGCACGCAGCACACGCAGCAGCAGAGTTTTGTCGACATGTCTTACAGGCTGCCGGAAAATCTATTCCTATTTGTAAAGATGCCCAACAGTGGAAATATGTTGGTAATTCATGGTGGAATTTAGACTGTGCGATAGCTGTAGCTTTTAAAAAAGAAGCTTATAAAGCTTGGCTGAAAGTGAGAACAGATGAAAACTTCATAGCGATGAAACATGCCAAAAATAACAGTAACAGGGTTGTTGCCCGAGCGAAAAGAATACATTTCTCAGAATTTTGTAGATCCAAAATATCGGAATCAAAAGATATCCATAAGGTTTGGAAAATGGTTAAAAAATTGAAAAATGGTTATTGCTTGCAACAGTACCCAATTAAGTTAGATAATAATGCTCTTCCATCCTCACAGGAGAAAGCTGAGGCATTCGTCAAAATATTTTCAGAAAATAACTTGCTGTCTAGTCTCAGTCCATCTATCAGGTGTTTTAGAGAGGAGGAAGAAAAACGAACTATCTATCAGGATCCACCACCAAATCATTTCCATTATTTAAACGCTCCTATTACATATGATGAATTTTGTGAGACGTTAGAATCTTTTTCTTCAAATTCAAGTGCTGTTGGCCTAGATGGTATATCCTATCAACTGTTATACCACTTGCCTTCACATTGGAAACGATTACTGCACTCATTTTACCAAAAATGTTGGTTTAATGGAACTCTCCCTAGTATCTGGAAGAGATCTGTTGTAGTCCCAGTTCCAAAACAAGGTAAGCCCAGGTCAGACATTGGAAGCTACAGGCCAATAGCACTAACCTCTCACGTTGGAAAGTTGTTAGAAAAGATTATACAAAGACGTCTTTTATATTTTTGTGAAAAAGAAAGTATAATCCCAGTGAATCAAGCGGGATTTCGCAAAGGTCGATGTACAATAGATCATTTGGTGAAACTTACAAGTCAAATTAAAAAGCAGTTTGCTAGACGGAAAAGTACACTTGCTACCTTTTTTGATATCAGAAAAGCGTATGATAGTATCTGGCACGCTAGACTACTTTATAAATTGAAAGAAATAGGAATTAATGGAACGATGTTTCAATACTTTAAAAGTTTTTTTATCGCAGAGATCCATATGTACAAGAATAGGGAAAGTTTACTCGTCTTTTCAGAGCATTGATATCGGAATTCCACAGGGTTCTATTATAGCCCCCATGTTGTTTAACATTCTTATTTATGATCTTCCAAAGATATTATCAAAAAGTGTGAGTTTAGTACAATATGCTGATGACATTGCTATGTGGATAAATACAAATATCCGAAAGCATACTGGCAAGAGAATTACGAATCATATACAGAAGATATATCAGTTAGAGATAGATAAATTAAACAACTTTATGGAAAATAACGGGCTTATTCTCTCAGGTGAAAAAACACAGTTAATGTTTTTCAATAATGGAGACAATCCAGTGTATTTGCCAAGCTTCAAATTGAATGGTTCTGAATTGCAGTACTCACAAAACATAAAATTTCTGGGTGTGAATTTAACCCCTAAACTGAACTGGCGTTTTTACATTGAAAGCTTGATAGCTAAAACAAGGAAACGTTTAAACTTATTGAAAATTATTTGTATTCAACCGTGGGCTCAAGATACAAAAACCCTCCTGCACCTAGCTAATTCTCTAATAAGATCAAAACTAGTGTACGGACAAGAAGTTTATTTTTCAGCCCCTCAAAGCCTACTGAAAAAATTGCAAAGTATAGACAGCAAAGCTCTCAAATTAGCGCTTGGTGTCCCAGTGCACACAAGCACGTTGAAGGTGTACAAAGAAATTAATATGCTATCACTGTCAGATCATCGTAGATTAGCTGTGGCCAAATATATCGCAAGAAGTCTTTCAGTACCTAACTCAGTCGAAAACGAAGTGTTGATGGATTCAAATGTTGAATATCCCAAAAGAGCTCAACAGCTAGGTTATCTTTGTCCCGTTCGAAATTACACGAAAGATTCTTTTGAAAAATGCAATATTGATGTCACTTCACTCTCACCTGCCCCTGTTGTTCCCCCGGTGCCTCCATGGGAACATAGCCAAGCTATCTTTGATGTAGATTACACTGATGTCCGGAAAAATGATAACATTAACATTTTAACTTCTAAAGTGAGAGAAAACTTAGAAAACAAATTTTCAAATCATTTAAAAATTTTTACGGATGGTTCCGTTTGCCAGTTAAGTGCAGGTTCAGGTTTTGTTATTCCGGCTTTAAAAGTTCAAAAAGCATACAGCCTAGGAAAAGGATTTTCTATTTTCACGGCAGAATTGTATGCTATTCTTATGGCATTACTCTTTATTTGTGATAGTAATCATTCTTTCTGTAACATTTTATTTTGTGTTGATTCTAAGGCAGTGTTAGATAGTTTGAAAGTTTGGGATGTTAAAGCAAGGAAAGATGTAATCTTTGAAATAAAGCATCTAATTAATTACATTATTTCCACAGGAATAAATATAGTCTTCTGCTGGGTCCCTTCACACTGTGGTATTTATTGGAATGAAATAGCAGATAAACTAGCCAGACGCGGGGTAATGGGCAATGCTGCAAAAAGTAATTTGAAGTTAGATATATATGAAATACATTCGTTATTGGAAAGCTGTTTCCGAACTAAGAAGTCTCAAGATAAATATGTAATGGGAACATATCCTAGACATATTTCTAGTTTAATATACAAGATACGTTTGAACTCTTGGAAGACCAAATATTCCCAAGATATAGCGTGTGCATGTTCTAAGCCATTATCTGGTGAACATATACTTTTCCATTGCCCCATTTTAAATGCTCTTTATTCAAAAGCAAACATTGAAATTTCGAAATCTAAACCGGTTCACGCTATTTCTTTCAGTTCAGAAATGGTTGAGGTTGCAAAAATTATCTCTCAATCTCAAATTAGCATATTTTTATAATTATGATAGTGTAGTTTATATTTAGATTTGTACTGTTCTTGACATTATTTCTTACCTTTTCCTCCACCCTGTCCTCCTTCCCCCTCCTCCCTCCCCCCCCCCCCCCTGTAAGGTCTAATATCACCAAGTGTGAACAGACTATAAATCAACAACAACAACAACAACAACAACGCAGCACACACACACACACACACACACACACACACACACACACACACACACACACACACACACTCACGCACAACACA
>CM065724.1:76375852-76378352 GCA_033310375.1 Conus canariensis
GATTGGCTGACTCAGGGTGTTGGAAATCAAAAACAGTTTATTCGTGCTTTTCAACAAAGGTTGACTGACTGTAGATGGCAAATGTGGGAAGACCATATCCAAACTAGTGAACGGTATGATTTATACATTCAGCCTTATCTAAAACTGGATTTGGACATGCGTTTGAAAAGATTAATTGCTAAATTTAGAGTCGGTGTTTCTGAAATAAGGACTCATTACTTAAGATACAGGAAACATACACAAACCGACTTGGTTTCTCCATTGTGTATGCAAGGTGAGGAAAATGAAATACATTTTATGTTCCTTTGTCCAGCTTTAGAAGATCTTCGTCAAAAATTTATCCCACAGAAACATTATAGGCGCCCGTGTATGTTTCGATTACAGTTACTACTTATCTCTAACAGTTATAAGGTAATTAGGAATTTAGGTATGTTTTTGTGTAAGGCGTCTAAGATCAGAGAAATAATGACGTCTAACTTGATGTTCGTACTGGTATAGTTGTTTCTTTTTTTCGTGACTAGTGATTTTGTTTCTCACACATTTTAATGTGAATGATTATGCTCATTCCCCTTCAAATGGGCCGATGGCCTTACTGAATAAAAATCTAAAGTCTGAAATCTGAAGTCTGAAGTCTCTGTGGTGTGTGTGTGTGTGTGTGTGTTGTGTGTGTGTGTGGTGTGTGTGTGTGTGTGTGTGTGTGTGTGTGTGTGTGTGTGTGTGTGTGTGTGTGTTGTATGGTGTTCTATTATATAACTGAAAGGTATTGTGTCGTGTTGTGTCGAGCGTTGGATTGTGTTTTGTTACGCTGTGACGTGTCGCACTGTGTTGTGATAAACTGTATTGATTGGCACTGTTTTGTATAGTGTTGTACTGTATTGTACCACACTGCTCACTACACTGCTCTGTGGCTGTGAAACATGGACGGTTTACCAGCGTCACGCCAGGAAACTGAACCACTTCCACACCACCTGCGTCAGAAGTCTCATGGGCAATATGTGGCAAGACACGATTCTGGACACTGAAGTCCTCACCTGTGTTGGCCTACCTAGCATTTCCACCATCCTGATGCGGTCACAGTTTCGCTGGGCAGGTCATGTAGTTCGCATGCCAGACCATCGGCTGCCAAAGAAACTATTGTTTGGCGAACGCTCTCATGGAAGCGAGAAGAAACGTTTCAAAGACAACCTTAAATCTTCCCTGAAGGCCTTCAACATCAGCCACACAACATGGGAGCAGACTGCCCAGGATAGAGACGGGTGACGATCAGTTGTCCGCAAAGGTGCAGAAACCTGTGAAAGTAACAGAGTTGCTGCATCTGAGCAGCGCAGGATGATCAGGAAGACCAGTGCCAACAGATCTCCAACTGCCGCCACCATCCCCTGTCCATACTGTGATAGGTCTTTCCGGGCGCAGATCGGCCTGATCAGCCATCGACGCACTCACCCCCGATCCCAGGATGACTAGATGGTCTTCGTCGTCTCGACGGACAAAACAACTGTATTGTACCTTATTGCTTTCCCTTGTGTTGCATTGTATTATTGTGAATCGCGTTACCTTCTAGTGTATGCTGTTAAAAAATGCAAACGAAAGAAAGAAAAGAAAAGAAAAGGAAAACCCCAGTCCACCATCTGCGATCGGAGAGGCACACTCATTATTTCAACTCAAAACCTTCTCATAGAAAGCTTCACGTCTCACGCCTTTTCTCTCTCCCCCCCCCCCCCCCCCAAACCCTTTGTTCTGACAGTTCTATTGGTCTGGTGACGTCCTGGTCTTCTGTACTCTCACTGAGTTTGCAGGCGGCTCCGTCTCCAACCCAAGATATTTGATTGAAGTAAGGCCCGGCATAGCACCAGCGAAAACATAAGGGATAAATATGGTCGGAAAAGAAAGGTGTAGTCACAGTGGTGGTCTATTGTGGTGCCGCCATTGTTTGGGCTTCTGGACGACAGAAAAATATTGTTTCCGGTAAAGAAGGGTGCGGTTGGTCTGCTAAAATACACACGTGCCGCGCACTCACACACACACACACACACACACACACAACACACACACACACACACACACACACACACACACACACACACACACACACTCATTCCCATCTGAGCCATTGTTTTGTAGAATCGTTCTGCCCCGACCACTCCCGCCCAGGGTAGTGTTTGCTATAGGGTCAGTTGGGAAGACTGGGACCACACAGTTGACTTTCATTCACTTAATGGATGCGTTTCTGAGAGAGTGTCGCTCAAATTTTCTAATCAACACAGCAGGTGTCCGTATCTGTCGGGCCTGGTTGACTCCGGGATACATCATGAAAGCCACCCATGTCATGCAGTCTCAGACCTGAACGAAAACCAGCGGCATCATCTTCATCATCCTTATCCCCGTCGATCAGTAGATAAAGAGTTTTAAATTTCGTGGCGCACCCTTCATACCCTGCTCTCACGGTGACCTCTGTTTTGATAACCTCTCCGCCACTATGCCCTTGGTTCGATTCTGTCAG
>CM065724.1:76380852-76383352 GCA_033310375.1 Conus canariensis
GAGGGTGAATAGATGAACTCAACACTTCTTTACACTATGCCCAGAGACAGACAGACAGACAGACAGACAGGCAGACAGACAGACAGAAACGAGTAGTCAGAACAACAGTGACAGGGAAACCGACGTTGGGAATGATGATATTAGCGAGGTAAGGCTCTTGACAGAGATCAGTCCCGACTAGCTAGGGGAAGCAACTCTTTCTTTGCAGCAGCTTGCCTAACATGCGACTGTACCCTGATTGTCGCCCACTGTTCCCCAATTCAGCGGGCAAATTAAGGGAAGGTGATGCTGCTTATTGCCCGGGCGACCGCAAAGGGCTATATGAGGGCTATCACCGCGTTGAAGTCAGTTCACAATTCATTCAAAAAACAAACAAAACAAAACAAAAACAAAAACTCATTCACACAACCCTTAAAAAAACACCTTGGAAAAACACCAGAAATCTAGTTTAAAAATCTTTCCTGTGCAGATTCTTAGGTGAGATGAACAATATTGATTTCTTTCAGAAACTCGAAGATCACATCAGGTGGGATTATCTCTGAACAAGGTTTTCATGGAGCCTGCTGTCAAATCCTTAAGTCTCTCATTAAGCAAGTCCCAACACTCTAAAAGAATATGTTTCACTGTGAGTGGAAAAAATGGAGAACCCAGTGAAGAGGGATAGATCACTTTTAAAACCACCACATGCAGTGACTCAAGCAGCGAGAGCTATTTCCACCCCAGATGCAACCAAACTGCCTTTGCAAACATCAAACTGAACATCTCAGTAGATAAGACACCGTCAGAAAATGTAGTGCTTTCTTGCTGCCTTGGTCAGAAACAAAACACGCTGGGTGTTCCGCTACCTGCCCCTTTTTTAACCTAACCACTCTGCTCCATTCCTCTTCGCACCCCTCTTCCCGTCCAACTCTCAAACTAACTCTTCGCCACTAGGCAAATGGATAGGGACAGGCTTTCCCTCTAGACCTTTTTTTTTTTCTTTTGAGCATCAACTTTTCCCCACCCACCCAACCCTCTTCTGCCCCCCCCCCCCCCTTCTCCCTCCTCCCTACTTTTGTAGACTTACTGCCGCTTCGATACGTGACGTCATTTTCTGGCTAAGCTGGTTAGGTTGCTGTTGGGAGTAGCTCCCTTGAGCACCTAATGAGCTGGCAACAAATTGAAGTGGCTGGTACTAGTCGCCAGAAAGTTTACTGACTTAGGTGAATTGCGCAGACCCATGTCTTTTCCCCTCCTCACACAAACGAACACACATACACAAGCAAGCGCGCGCACGCACGCACACACGCACGCGTGCACGCACGCAAGCACAGAAGGATATACAAACACACGCATATATAAACATACATACATACAAACACAACACACACACACACACACACACACACACACACACACACGAGAGAGAGAGAGAGAGAGAGAGAGAGAGAGAGATGAACAAAAAGGAAGTACCCTCCTCGTCATCATTGTGTCAAGTCGTCGTCGCCGTCGTCGTCTAGGTAATAATAGAAGTAGTAGTAATGGTCGTAGTCGTAGTCACAATCGTAGCAGTCGTCGTGTGTAGCCGTCGTTGTAGTAGTTGTAGTCTTAGTAGCAGTAGCAGTAATAGTAGTCGTTGTAGTAGTAGTAATAGTAGTTGTAGTAGTAGTAGTAGTAATAGCAGGAGCAGCGGCAGCATAGTAGTAGTACTTGTAGCAGCAGCAGCAGCAGCGAACTGCAGTAGTAGTAGTAGTAGTAGTTTTTGTAGTAGTAGTTGCTATCGTCGTTGTCTTTGTCGTCATTGTCGTCGTCGTCGTAGTAGTAGTAGTAGTAGTAGCAGCAACAGCAGCAGCAGCAGCTGTGGCAGTTCTTGTCGTCGTTGTTGTTGTTTTCGTTGGTGTTTTTGTTGTTATGAGGAGGAGGAGGAGGAGGAGGAGGAGGAGGAGGAGACGACGACGACGACGACGACGACGACAACAACAACAACAACGACGACAACGACGACAACGACGACAAGAAATCGTTGAGATGGAAGAACAGAGAGAGAGAGAGAGAGAGGGGGGGGGAGACAGACAGACAGACAGACAGACAGACACACAGGCAGACAGACAGACAGACCCACAGACAGACAGATAGAGAGACACAGAGACAGAAAAACAGCGAAATGTTTATTTTAGGCCATTGTCCATCATGAAAGTGATGCAGCTGAACAATCATTCCAAACTGTGACATCATTCACTTGACCAAACTGAAAACATTTAGAAACAACAAGATGCAAAGCATATAAACGTACTCCCAGCTTATCTTGAATACGCGTGAGATATTTCATAAAGAGGAAAAAAACCCTTTTGGGCCGTTATAGCCGTTAGTAACAGCTATTCTGGTAAACATCGGCCATCATCTGTGACCCATAATGAGCATACCTACAAGTTTTCAGAAAGATCGGCCCAGTACTTTCTGAGATTTTCCACAAAGAAGAAAATCCGTTATGGGCCGTTATAGCCCTTAGTAACAGATATAA
>CM065724.1:76405852-76415852 GCA_033310375.1 Conus canariensis
GCACGCGCGCATCCGTCTGTGTGTGTGTGTGTGTGTGTGTGTGTGTGTGTGTGTGTGTGTGTGTGTGTGTGTGTGTAGCTGGCGATCCATGTCAGTTGGATACACGCCCGAGGTGTTAGAAATTTTAGATACTTTCGGACTCCAGCAGTCCGTGAATGAAATAACGAACAAACAGGGTAACATAGTAGACTGGGTAGTCTACAGAGACAGTGATCATCTTCTCAAATCCTCAACGGTTGACGATAACCTAGCATCGGATCATTATGCTGTGAAGTGTGAATTAGATATCGTTAGGCCCGCCGTTCCAAAGACTTACAAGGAAGTTAGGAAAATTTCTGCTATCGATATAGAGGCTTTCAAATCTGATCTGAGCACGGCCATACCGAGCGAGCCATCGGCCTGTCAGCTGACCTCTGCCCTCCGTGGCATGCTTGATAAGCATGCTCCAGTGAGCAGGCGCTTGATCACTGATCGCTCACTGTGTCAATGGCACAACACAGTGGGTCCCGAGTTGTCGGAGGCCAAGCAGGAGAGGAGGGGGGCTGAGAGGCGATGGCGCGCCACGGGACTGACTGTGCACAGGGAAATATATCAAACTGCGAGAAATCATGTTACTGACATTGTTCATCAAGCAAAAACTTTGTTCTATTCTTCAAAGATATTGGCCTGTAATACGGCCAAGCAACTATTTAATGTCACAAATAGTCTCCTAGGCAAAGTCAGCTACTCCCCCTTCCCACCATCTTCCAAACTCAAGAGCTCCCTCAGAAATTCTTAGAGTTTTTCAATGGAAAAATTGACAGTATCCGTGAAAAGCTAGATTCTACTGCACCTGTACATCTTCTGAATGACAAAGTTTACTGTGGACCTCCTTTGGCTTGTTTTAGTCCTGTTAGTCAAGACTATGTCAAAAAACTTTGTTTGCGATGCAGCCCTAAATCATGTGAACTTGATGCCATTCCCACTAACTTGCTCTTTCAGTGCATTGATGATGTCCTACCCCATCTTACTCATGTTATCAATACCTCTTTGTCCTCTGGTCACGTTCCTGAAATCTTCCGGTCCGCAGTGGTACGTCCATTGATCAAGAAACCTTCATTAGATAAAAATGTTTTAAAGAATTATCGGCCTGTATCAAATTTGTCATTTCTATCAAAATTATTGGAGAAGATCGTTTTGGAACAAATTCTAGAACATCTCGAAAAGAATCACCTTTTGAATCCTCATCAATCTGCTTACAGACAAGGCCATAGTTGTGAGACAGCACTCCTCCGTATTGTCAGTGACCTCCTCTGCGGGCTTGACGATGGGAATGTTTCCTTATTAGCGATGTTAGACCTCTCTGCAGCATTTGACACGATCGATCATAATATTTTGTTCTCACGGCTTCAAACTTCCTTTGGATTCAAAGACACAGCTCTCGACTGGATGATCTCTTACTTGACTGGACGTACTCAGACAGTGTGTGTACAGGGAAGATACTCAGACAGTTCTCCTCTTAGGTACGGTGTGCCTCAGGGTTCTGTACTTGGGCCAGTCCTTTTTGTGCTGTATGCTAGTCCTGTGTCTGACGTCATCAGTGGTCACGCCATGTCGCATGAGAGCTTTGCTGACGATACTCAGCTTCATCAGTCGGCTCCCATTCCTGAAACTGACTCACTGATTTCTCGGACGCGGGGCTGCATTGCAGACCTGAAGGACTGGATGACAACCAACAAACTACAACTAAACGACAAGACAGAACTCATGTTCGCGACAAAACAGCCTAACCATCCTTCACTGCCTTCAACTGTCACTATCAATGACTGTGCTGTCTCTGTCTCCACCTCTGTCCGCAGTCTAGGGGTCATACTTGACCAATCCCTCTCCTTTGAGAAACAGGTTTCAAATATTTGCAAGATTGCCTATTTAGAACTACGAAGAATCAGCTCTGTACGTCACCTTCTCTCTACAGATGCTACAAAAACTCTCATTTGTGCATTTGTCTTATCTAGAATAGATTACTGCAACTCACTTTTGGCCGGCCTTCCAAAATACCTGATAGAAAGATTACAGCAAATCCAAAATCATGCAGCCGAGTCGTCTGTAGAGCAAGAATACATGCTCACATTTCGCCTCTCCTCCACTCTCTTCACTGGCTATCTGTCTCAAACCGTATCTCGTACAAAATCTCAACTCTCACTTTCTCTGCTCACTTTGAAAATGGACCTTCTTATCTCTCAGATCTCCTTAAAATCTACACCCCCTCTCGACAACTACGCTCCTGTGCTGACGACCGCCTTCTGCGAATGACTCGCTTCAGGACTACTACTGGTGAAAGATCTTTCTCTTTTCAAGCTCCAGCGACGTGGAACAGACTGCCAGACTGTCTCAGACATTCAGATTCTATCTCTTCTTTCAAGTCTAAACTTAAAACCCATCTATTTTCTCATAATTAGTCAATGCTGTGGGGAGAGGGGGGGGGGGGGGGGGGGGTACAACCTAACTCATAGCCGTCTGGGCCTTTTCAAATGTAGCGTATGTGTATGTTCTCTATTATATGTATTTGTTGTATGATTGAACGTTATAGGATTAAGTTTTTGTAGTGATATTTGAAGAATAAGTGAATGTCACATTGGTAGGATTAGGATTTGTTAGTTATTGTAGTAATAGTATTTGTAGTTGGGTGTAAGGTGTATTATTGTATATGAGAAGGGTGAATGTAGTATGACTTTGTAAAGCGCTTAGAGAAATTCGTTTGATTAAGCGCTATATAAGAAATCATTATTATTATGCTTTCAATTAGCTGTGCTCAGGATGAAGAGGAAATGTCTATGACCCATCGAGTGTCAGTTAGTGTGAACAGCAAGATTTGTGAAGTCTGGTAGAGTACAGTGCTTTGGTAACTGTCTACTGTCAGAGCATTTGTCACGTGCTTCAATACAGACTTACCTCAAATGTATGCCATTGACCTACTTTAGCATTACAGGTTTCTATGTAAACTTATTCCAAATGCATATCACCCACTACTTTAGCAAAACATATTTGATGTACTTGTTTGAATTTGGCCTAGTATTCGTCTGGCATTATTCCTCGAATGAACTCATGTTATTTTATGGTCACAAACCAAATTATGATTTATTCGTATAGTTCTGGTAAACAGTTGTTAATGACACAACCCGTAAGCGTGTTTGAACTGCTGCTTGGATGCCCTTTTCTCTGCGTGATTCATTATCATGGTTTAGCTTTTTTGCCTGATTTAGCCGTTTTACAAGAGTCTTTTGCCATCAGAGACAAATGTAAAGGATTACACACCAACACTCACCCACTTACACACCCAACCTTCACCCACGCACATTCCTGTTAACTTACAAACCAGAGCAGTGTGTATCAATTCAGTAGCACTGTCTTAATTATCTGCTCAAAGTTTATCTGTATAGTATACAGAATACTAACTATATTTGTTCGACCTGTGGTATCTTCAACTACTTCTTTCAAGGTATTTTTCTTTCTTTGAAAATATACTTTGCGAGAAATAACATTACATCTTTAACATCTAAAAGCAAGATGCTGACGAAATCTTTTCCGTTCCTTTTTTTTTATAATCAAACAGTGTAAATTCTTTTCAGCAGTTCTATAGAACTTTTTTTTTTTTTTTTTTTTTTTTTGCTGTCCCAACCTCTGGGTCACCTCAGAGGCAGTGCACCCACGCCGCTCATTCCGACACCCCGTCCACAGCCACAGCCCGGTCGGCCCCGCCGCAGCCCCGGCACCGGCAATCCACAGGGAGCAGTCTATGTCAAGTCGTCAAGAGGCAACCCACCGGAGGAGACAATGCACTGCTGCCGAGTCACTTCGGTGGTGTTCAGTGGCGCCTGTTCTGATCTAACATACGCAGGACACCACCTACTAAGCCCCCTACTGACGACAATAATTGCTTAGTCGCGGAGCCGGCGTGAGTGAGCTCTCCCTCCGGAGGGCGCAACCACGTCCGTCCAACGACAGTTCCCATGGACTCGCCGATACCGGTGACCCCGACGGAACCAAACCAAGGCCACAGACGTGGAGAGGACGTCGAAATTGAGGTCACCATGAGAGCAGGGCATGAAGGGCCACAGAATCTGAGACATTTTTTTTTATGCTGATCGATGAGAATGAGGATGATTAAGATGATGCTACGGATTTCCATTTCGGTCTGAGACTACATGACAGGGCTGTACTCTACGCTTCCTTTCATAATATATCCCGGCGTCAACCAGGCCCGAGAGATACAGGCACCTGCAGTGTTGGTCAGGAAATTTGAGCAACACTCTCAGAAACGCATCCATTAAGTGGATGAAACTCGACTGTGTGGTCCCAGTCTTCCCAACTGAGTCCGCAGCAACTCAACTCTGGGTAGGAGCCGGTCGGGGCAGAAAAACCCACACGACTTCTGATGGGATTCGAACCCACGACCTCCCAGCCGGGAGTCCGCGACGCTGACCACTTCGCCACGGCGGCTGGTGTTCTATAGAACTTATTCTCGTCTTTTAAGACTGTGCCCACACGGTGGACGGGAAGAAGTTTAACATATATTTCTTCCAGACCACGATTTATTTGCATGAAGACCAAAGTGTCTAAATCCGAGCTCGGCGAGACAAAGTCTAAAGCTATCTATTTGTTACAAACCATTTTTTTACATCCTGTTTCAGCCACGGTGTTTTCCAGTGGCATCCTGCACACACCAGCTGACTTTGACTGTCCTGTTCCCAATCGAAATGTATCTTCTGTTTGAAATTAAGATGAAAAAGGAAAAAATATCAACGATATCTCATAGTACTTTAGATACATTCATACTAAAGCCATCCATCCTTATATTCCGAATTAAATCCAACCGAAATCTATTTTCTGTTTGAAACTAAGATTAAAAAAAGACCTAACTTTACTTCTTATTTCTTCAAATATATCTATACTTAAGCCATCCATTCTTATATTCCGAATTAAATGACCGAAATGTATTTTCTTTTTGAAACCAAGACTAAAAAAACAACAGAACCAACTTTACTTCTTATTTCTTCAAAGATATCTATACTAAAGCCATCCATCCTCATATTCCAAATGAAATCTTATTCTCATATCCTGTTCCTGGGTGTACTCAAATGCCATATTCTCTCACTGTGTTTCTTGATAGGTTTTTACCAGCTTTGTTTTCACGTCCTTTCCTGCAGCGGTGTCACGTCTTTCACGTCTTAAACGTGTCTCCACAATCTCGACATAAGAAATGTAATTAACCACACGCAGTAATTATACGTTTTACAAACAGTTTAATTGTGTGTGGGCGATTGTCTCATTCACCACATGAGGTGACATTAGGACACAAGAAAGCACTCAATGGTTAATTACTGTGCCTGTGTTCTGTTGTCATGTACGTAGAAAGACTCAGGATTCCGGCAACCGATTGGAAGAAATGATTCAATGTGCGTAATAGCAAGTTGAAAAGAAGCCTTGTGCTATATTCAGAGAGAGAGAGAGAGAGAGAGAGAGAGAGAGAGAGAGAGAGAGAAGAGAGAGGGGAGAGAGAGAGAGAGAGAGAGAGAGAGAGAGAGAGAGAGAGAGACCCACAAACAAAATAACAGACTAGCAAAAAGAGGAAGAGATGTATTAAAGATCTTTTTTTTTCCTTTGTGTAGTTCATTTGTCAGTCTACCTGACGGGACACTTTCTCAATAGGCAACATTCTGAAAACATTAAGGGAGGTCATCTGTGTTAGAAATCGCGATCAGAGAGAGAGAGAGAGAGAGAGAGAGAGAGAGAGAGAGAGAGAGAGAGAGAGACAGACAGACAGACAGACAGACAGACAGAGAGACCCCACCATTTCCATTGCACAGATGCCACTGACGGGCAAGTGCAAATAGATTTGTCTCCAACATGAAGCTTCAAACTGCAATCAGATGGAGAAAATGCCGAAATACGGATGTGACTCGGTGTGTGTGGAATGCAGACAGACATTATCCCGATAGCTGTTTGCATAGAATTAGACACTGGACCTATAAACCGAGGAAGGGTTGCCCTGTTTGCATTGAAAAAGCGTGAATTGCCTTCCGCTTATTTCTTTACACGGGGACAGGTCGATAAATGATGAGCCTTTCAGTCCAGGAAAGGGGGAACACTAAGGCAAAAATTATTGAAAAGCTAGATGTTTTGGGATGTTTCTTTTGTGTGTGTGTGTGTGTGTGTGTGTGTGTGTGTGTGTGTGTGTGTGTGTGTGCGTACGTGCGTGTGTGTGTGTGTATGTGTGTGTGTGTGTGTGAATAAGCAGATCGTCTCTCCAACTCACCCTAACAGAGAACACGAAGACGTCCTTTGAGGAACCATGTTGACTGTTATATCTGATAAACAGTAAACAAGTGGGGTATTTTTTGCTCTCATAAGAAAACCTTACACAGAGTAACTTTTATTCAAGACTGGCACAGCCTTTTAAACTTGAATAAAGTCAGACAAATACATAGACGAATAATCTCATAGAGCCGGAAAAAAACAAGCGCAGGCCAGCAACTCAACTGTCTTCATAGTAATGACTTGAAGACAGTTGAGTTGCTGGCCTGCGCTTGTTTTTTCCGCCACTATAAGATTGTTCGTCTATGTATTTGTCTGACTTTATTCAAGTTTAAAAGGCTGTGCCAGTCTTGAATAAAAGTTACTCTGTGTTAGGTTTTCTTATGAGAGCAAAAAATACCCCACTTGTTTACTGTTTATCGTTTACTGTTCCCTGCCTCATTTCATTTCCGATTTTGTTATATCTGATTTAAAAACAAACAAACAAACAAAAAACTGTCCTTTCCACACAAACACGAGCTTTGATTGGGATCATGTTGTGAGCGTTTATGCCGTTGCAATTAAACCAAAATGTGCCATTATCATCGTGCACCCCAACACTTTGAAACCATATCCAAATCCCATTCTTCTCTTTCCCCAAACATGCCAAATACTCCTAGCATCGGAAAAAAGGCATCATCAGCATCTGCTTACCATGTGGGTCATCTCCTTGGCGTCAGTGGTCATCGTTGTTTTCACATACCAATAATTACATCCCAGTCTGCATCTTACACCGCGCTCATTCTTGTTCTGCCGTGCAGTGCCCAACCATAGGTCCATATTAAGTACGTTTACATTTATTTACGTACACACACACCCCGCGCGCGAGATATATATATATATATATATATTCAATTATAAACAAAGCTTGCTCTTATGTCTTAGATTGAAGAAAATAGGGGGAGATAAGCATTCATATCTGCAGTGGTAGATGATTCTGCCTAACTAACAGTATGTGCTTGAGTGGGTGAATGGGGAAAAATAACATAAATGCTTCTCAAAATGAGCCTTCAGCAAGCTTATAGTCTCCAAGGGGGAGACAATCTCCAATGGGGAGGAAACTCACTAACATATAACTCCTGGTCAGATACCGATATTTCGAAACCTGATTGTTTCTCCTCAGTGACCGCGGAAATTGGTAATTTGACTCCTCTGCCTTTTCGGTTTTAAGAAGAATGCTATCCCAGAAAAGGCTGGTGTGCAATACCGTAGTATAGTTTGTTGAGTTTTCAAAAAACCAACCAAAGGTGCCACCTAAGAAGCAAAAGAAAATCATGAAATAGCAAAACAAGCTACATTTTCTTGTGAAAAGTAGAAAATATAGAAAGATACCCTCTTAGACACAAGTGCTGAGGGCCAGTTCTTGGAATGAATCCACAAGGGACTAAATTACAATAAACTAATAAATTCCAAGGATAAGTACCGAGCACCATTTCAGCAACTTACAGAGCAGCTTGGTGTTGCAATAACTGCAAGAAATATTCAATTATAAACAAAGCTTGCCCTTATGTCTTAGATTGAAGAAAATAGGGGGAGATAAGCATTCATATCTGCAGTGGTAGATGATTCTGCCTAACTAACAGTATGTGCTTGAGTGGGTATATATATATATATATATATATATATATATATATATATATATATATATACAGAGAGAGAGAGAGAGAGAGAGAGAGAGAGAGAGAGAGATTTAAAGTGATATCTATTTCTTGCCAGCATATGTGGCACAAAGTCAATACTAACTGTTGAATGGTGGATGAGGTTTCCCCACGCAGAAAAAGAAAACAAAATCATGGCTGTCGTGGCACAATGCCAATACTAATTGCTGAAATATAGATGAAGTCTACCCACGCAAACTAAACCAGTGCACAAGCTGTATGGATTGTCTGAAAGTCAACCAAACAAGTTATGCTACAGTTACGTGGGATTCAAAAAGTTCAAGATGTGAGCAAACGTTATTCCCGCTCATAAATCAAGGGAAGTAGACGCAGCAGTAAAGGCATCAGAGCGAGTGTTAATTTCTTGTCTCCTGTGTCACTATCCCTGCCATTCAAACTTGGGTCTTCAGCATCATAGATATGTCCATGTACACTGAACAGTCTGTCCACTCATAGACACGGTCCTTGGAAACGAATATGCTGAAGAGACACAACTGGCATGAGGCTAACGTTACAAGTTCCTCGAAGATAAATAGATTATTCAATACAATAATTATAAATGGATGAAATATAAGCCCTGCTTTTGTTGTTAAAATAGCCTTTCATCTAATTTTCAAAACATTTTCGTTACATAGTTTTAGGTAACAGGTGTAGATCCTCAAACTCATAATATATACATAATTGTCCCGATAACGCTGCTTTCATTTCCTCAAACATGTATTCCCAGCTATGATTTTATTTTACACCTAGATTTTTGTTATAAAGCAGAACAATACAAACATATTGCTAGATCTAGGAAATACTGTTCTTTCCCCTAGAAAATAATGTCACGTGACGTGATTCCACTGATCCACTAACTGTGTAGAACACCGAATTACTTCCCCTGCCCACAGACCATCACCACACAGCATTGAACAGCCGTGTGGATTGTTCCCCTTTGCGGGGTCCGGTGTCAGGGATTGGAAGATGGCGTGTGATGGGGACACCACTTGGGGAGACAAACACAGTGGTTTGGGCAGACTGGTGTGTGGTCAGTACTGTGGCCAGCCAGTGGTTTGGGCAGACTGGTGTGTGGTCAGAACTGTGGCCAGCCAGTGGTTTGGGTAGACTGGTGTGTGGTCAGTACTGTGGCCAGCCAGTGGTTTGGGCAGACTGGTGTGTGGTCAGTACTGTGGCCAACCAGTGGTTTGGGCAGACTGGTGTGTGGTCAGTACTGTGGCCAGCCAGTGGTTTGGGCAGACTGGTGTGTGGTCAGTACTGTGGCCAGCCAGTGGTTTGGGCAGACTGGTGTGTGGTCAGTACTGTGGCCAGCCAGTGGTTTGGGCAGACTGGTGTGTGGTCAGTACTGTGGCCAGCCTGTGGTTTGGGTAGACTGGTGTGTGGTCAGTACTGTGGCCAGCCAGTGGTTTGGGCAGACTGGTGTGTGGTCAGTACTGTGGCCAGCCAGTGGTTTGGGCAGACTGGTGTGTGGTCAGTACTGTGGCCAGCCAGTGGTTTGGGCAGACTGGTGTGTGGTCAGTACTGTGGCCAGCCAGTGGTTTGGGCAGACTGGTGTGTGGTCAGTACTGTGGCCAGCCAGTGGTTTGGGCAGACTGGTGTGTGGTCAGAACTGTGGCCAGCCAGTGGTTTGGGCAGACTGGTGTGTGGTCAGAACTGTGGCCAGCCTGTGGTTTGGGCAGACTGGTGTGTGGTCAGAACTGTGGCCAGCCTGTGTTTGGGCAGACTGGTGTGTGGTCAGAACTGTGGCCAGCCAGTGGTTTGGGCAGACTGGTGTGTGGTCAGAACTGTGGCCAGCCAGTGGTTTGGGCAGACTGGTGTGTGGTCAGTACTGTGGCCAGCCAGTGGTTTGGGCAGACTGGTGTGTGGTCAGTACTGTGGCCAGCCAGTGGTTTGGGCAGACTGGTGTGTGGTCAGTACTGTGGCCAGCCAGTGGTGCCACAGGTGGTTTGGGCAGACTGGTGTGTGGTCAGAACTGTGGCCAGCCAGTGGTGCCACAGGTGGTTTGGGCA
>CM065724.1:76420852-76425852 GCA_033310375.1 Conus canariensis
CAGTGAAGGTTCTGTTGAGTCGCGTTTGATAGTCACACAATGGCATATGCCTGGGAGCAGTTATGTCTATTGCATCTTAACAGAATGCGCTGTGCATGTCTGCAACCTATATGAACACAGCGCGGGCCTCCAAGGGTGGTGCAGGGTTGCTCCTTAATGATTGGTCTTGGCAGTTAAGGACAGTTCCTCTCTTGTTCCCACTGGGACTTTCGAGAGTCTATTTTTTTCATGTCTGCCTGTTGGCCTACTCTGGGGAGAGGCGCAGTGACAATGAGAAATAACCCACATAGCACAGAGAAAGTCCTGTTGACAGCGGGAAAGAATGCAACCAGGAATACCCTTCAGAGGGCACGTAAGGCCATAGGTAAAAGCGTGACTTGGTCTCAAGTCGTACTGTTTTCACCCGTCAGCGAAACAGCAACGAGTGGGGCTGCAGCATGAGCGCAGCGGTTTGCTTGGTGGCGGTGTATTTCGACGGCAGGCTCTGCAGTCCTAAGATATGGGCTAGTACACCCAAAGGAGCGGTTTCAATGAGGCTCTGTTGCCTCGCGTCTGGTGGTCACACAGTGGTATCTTTCAAGGAGCGATTATGTTAGACGTCTTAATGGAATCCCTTTGCGTGCCTGCACATTTTGCGAGCACAGCCCTTTCTTCTGAGGCAGCCTTTTATCTGTGTCCTGAGATTCCTCTCCCTCTTTTTCGATGATATCCACCACTGGTTGGCGTTGAATTTTAGATGAGATGTCTTCAGGTTTTAGTTTCCCCACTCTAAAGGAGTCCCAAAAGATTCTGTCTGCAGTATTACCAAATGTGGCCATTTCGTGTAGCAGTGTGTACTTTTATATCAAGCCAGTGCATCCGATCTGGAGACTATGTTTTCATCCAATTTCTCCCATTCCTCCTGATCACTTGCGGATGGCAAGCTGGATTTCTGGTATTTGGCATCGAAAGACTGCACGAATCCCTTGCACGAAGAATGAGCGTAGATGCCCTTGGCCCTGTGCTTTGAAACCTGACCGTAGTTTTCTCATGTCTTATCCGCCGGCAAGGTGCGCTGCTGTTCTTTGACTGACGACAGTGGTTTGCCTCAGCCTTCCTGCCCTTACTAGTGCAGGTTTATCGTCTTCATCTTTTAATGATTTATTTGGAGCTCCCCTGCCTTATGATGACCATGAAGAAACCTCAATGCGGTGAAATTTTGGTCAATAAGAATGCTTACGAGTGGACTGCGAGTGTAGTGTTTTATGATGCTTATCTTTTTAGTTGAGAAGGTCTGTTTATCAGATACATTCATCTCCATCACTGACACCGTGGCGTGTTGCAATTAGCTACCAGCATGTACACACACAGTGGGAGATTGTATCTCTTAGGCGATCCAAGTAAAGGTTGTTCTGCACAATTCTTAGCCGCTGACAATGCTTGAGTTATTGAACAGCAGAGCTGACCACTCAGACTGTTCCATATCTTTTGATCTCCCTTGTATCCTTGAATGGATCCTCAAGCATAGGCTCAAAGATTGTCCCCTACATTTTATTCTGTTTACATAATGTTTTTAGTTTTTCAGCAACTTTTTTCCTCTCCACACTTTCGTTTTGTTTTATTTTCTACCTTTCGCTGGCTGCTTTGGGGGTGCTGTTGGATTCTTTTTTGAACCCTTGGTGGTGAGAACACCACAGAATTATGGACTGTGGTGTGTCTCTATTTGACACCGAGAGCACAGACACAATCAGCCGTGTCTCCCTGATGAGTCCGATCCAGCAGACGAAAGGCCTAGGAGCAGGCAATACCTATAAATCTGTCTTCAAGAGGAATTGTGATGGTTCCCTCATGCGGCTAGCGAAGGGTTTTCAGATTCATAACATATATTTCCCCATTTTCTTCAGATTTTATTTATTTAATTTTTTTTCAAATCTTTGCCAAGTCATTATTAGAATGATGGAAGAATTGTTAACCTGCACTTGTTTTCCCCCCACTACTTACTTGTTCAGCATTATATATATATAATATATATATAAAAAACACAACAACGTAATAATAGAAGAAAGTTGAATTAATAATCAATCCCTTACCCTAATGAAAGATTTGAGAAAGGGAAGGAACTACTTCAATTTTATTGAAATGAATTGAACCAGCCTTAAAACAGGAGTATGGAGGAAGTATTACAGACGATTTTCTGCATAACTCTCAGGAAAACCAAGTTTCCTTCGACCGTATCCTGTTCTTTCTTTCTTTCTTTTTTTCAGTACCGTGCCGGAAATGCAAACCTCCACCGTTGAGCTTATATACAATGGAAGAGACCGGAGTTTGCTGATCATTTTAGATTTATTTTGTGCTTACACAAGTGAACTGTCACTTCAAGTTAACCTTGCTGGATTATATTTCTTCTTATTTCACGCCTTGCTTCAGCTTGTTTCTTGGCTTTGCCTTATGTTTGTTGTTTTTTTTTCTTTGTTTTTTATTCTTTTGTTTTAATATAATTTTGGTTTCATAAACTGTGCCTTTCTTTGTTTTATATTCAGTTGCAATTGTTTTTTTTCCCTTAGTTCTCTTTATATTTATTTATTTGTTTATTTATGCATTGTTTTCTTGTTTTGTTTGTTTATTTATCTATTTATTGTTTACTGCTGGAGTACGTGTTGCTCTTCACTTTGTGTGCGCCTTATCATTTGCCTATGAAATCTCGCGACTCTCTCTCTCTCTCTCTCTCTCTCTCTTGTTAGATTGTGAGATTCTGTCAAAACAAACAAGCATGCACTGGACACTGTTCGGCCATACTGGAGAATCGCCGTGTACAAGGCATTCTTTCCTTCAAGCCAGACGTGATTTGATAGGGGATGCTGTTGACTTGCCCTTGGTTCTCCATTGTCTTTAACTACTCACGTAAAAATCCGTTAACGCCTCATTCGACAACTGAGGCCAATAAGATTCTGGGAAAAAAGTCAAATGCAGAAGCTATGGACCATGTAGAATGTACTACCAGTGTGCTGATCCCTGACACCAACAAGACCCATCTCAAACCAGGTCAGTGAGTTCGAGTCTCATCTTTTGTGGGATGTGTTGGTCGTGTCCAATTTCTTCTCAGAGCTGTGTATGTTATGGGCTCTGTTGGGTAGAGTGTATGGGTGTGGTTGTATAGAGATGTGTGTATTTGTGTATGTATGCATGTATGTATGTGTGTGTGCGCGCGCGCGCGTGTGTATGTGTTGTTGTGTGTGTGTGTGTGTCTGTCTGTCTGTGTGGTGTGTGTGTCTGTGTGCGTGTCTTTGTGTGTTAATTATGTTTCTTTTCTTTGAATGAAAAATGTTGACATTCTTTTCATAATGTTTTCTTATATGTCAGTACAACCATGAGATAATCTGACAATAAGTTGGTTTCAGTCAGTCAGTTGGGTAGATTGGAGCTACATAATTGAGTTTCATCAACTTTACGGATGCGTCACTGAAAATGTTTCACAAGTGTTCCGGCCAATGCTGCAAGTGCCTGTTTCTGCCGGGCCTGCTTAACGCCGGTATATGTTATAAAAGGAAGCGCTGAATTTTTTTTTTTGTTGCCAGAGAATGGGATTCCATAGCATCACCTTCATATGATCAGTCTCGTTGGTCGTCATGTTAAAATGATTTAGAAAATCTGTGACCATGAATGCCCTGCTCTCAAGATGACCTCAGTTCTCGTCCATGCTCACGGTAAATTCGAGAGGAAATGGCTGGTGCTGGTCATGTGATCAATACTGTTGGTGCAGGGATGTGGTGGCGATTTCCGGAAGGGGTCAATGTCGCCCTCTAATTCAGTTTTAGTGGGATGCGTAGTAGCTGAATCCCTGCACGCCCTGGATTGCAACAGTGAGCATCACTGAAGTGATTCACGCGCTGTGCAGGGTGTCCCCCGGTGAGTTGCCCTGTGACTCCTTGATATTGCTCTCGATCACAACAGTGAACATCACCGAAGTGATTAAGCACATGTGCAGGATCGCCTGCACTCTTGAACGGCTGGTACTGGGGCTGCAACAGGACAAAACTGTATGCGATTGCGTGTGTGTAAGAGCTAAGTGAGCGACGTGAGAATAATACCATAGGAGGATCAGACGATTGTGTGTGTAAGAGCTAGGTGAGCGACGTGAGAATAATACCATAGGAGGATCAAACGATTAAGTGTGTAAGAGCTAACTGAGCGACGTGAGAATAATACCATAGGAGGATCAAACGATTGTGTGTGTAAGATTAAGTGAGCCACGTGAGAATAAAATACCATAGGAGGATCAGACGATTGTGTGTGTGTTGTGTGTGTGTGTGTGTGTGTGTGTGTGTGTGTGTGTGTGTGTGTTTGTGTGTGAGAGAGAGAGAGAGAGAGAGAGAGCTTACTGAGCGACGTGAGAATAATACCATAGGAGGATCAGGCGATTGTGTGTGTAAGAGCTAGGTGAGCGACGTGAGAATAATACCATGGGAGGATCAGACGACCAGAATGTGCGGAAGGGTAGGCAGGAGAAGGGGCTGGTGGAGGCTGTGGATAAACGAGGCTGAAGGGTGGGTGTTATGCTGATGATATAGAAGAAATGTATGTTCATACATAACGTTAACATATATTTCAGATATCATGTTACTAATATCCAGTCGGCAAGCACGACTGACTCTTTCAAACAGTGAAACGCCGGAAACTTGTCTGAGACGACGGTGATGTCTTGTGCTTTATTGCTCCCCCCCCCCCCAACCATCCTCTAGGGAACTTAATAAAGTAAGCGTTGCAGAGGCAGAGGAAGGAATTCTCGGCTAGACGACATCAACGTATAGACAGAACACAGCTCAGACGACATCAACGAATAGACAGAACACAGCACAGGCGAGATCAACGAATAGACAGAACACAGCACAGACGACAACAACGAATAGACAGAACACAGCACAGAGGAGATCAACGAATATACAGAACACAGCACAGACGACATCAACGAATAGACAGAACACAGCACAGACGACATCAACGAATAGACGTAACACAGCGCA
>CM065724.1:76430852-76438352 GCA_033310375.1 Conus canariensis
GGGGGTAACCTTGGCTATCATATCTACACTCTTCATCTCTAGACACGGTGGTTACCTTGGCTATCATATCTTCACTCATCATCTCCAGACACTGGGGCTACCATATTTCAATAAAGTAATTTCAGCCCTCAGAAAGTACTTCCTAACAGCTGGTCTGATATATGCTATCCAGCTTTGGAACTGTTGCAAGAAGTAGGAGCATATCAATGTTGACAATGGAAAACCTTAGCACTGTAAATTCTACACAGCCAGGACACTTGATATCTTATCAATACCTAGAACTGGTTGCTTCCCTGCAAGGAAGTTCAAACATGTGAGTGCACCTGAAGACACCCCCACCCCCAGTTCACATTAGATTCGGATTATTTGGTTATATGATGACTTCGATGTCAAGTGTCCACCCAAACTTTGCTTCATTGGCTATCAGACTCCCCCACCCCCAGCTCCCCTCTCCTCTTCGTCCTCTCCCTCATTCCTTCCACCTGCATGGGAACACATACAAGAATGGGATTCGGGTGCTTGTATATCTTTGTGCCTGTAACCATGAGAAATCAGAGAACAAAAATCAAACTGCTCCCCAACCCTAATCCCTTCCCTTATACCTTCACTCTCACCCCCATTGTGGCGCACTCTCTGGGTATCAGTTTCAGATTCAGTTTCATCAAGGAGGCGTCACAGCGTGCGGACTAGTCCATATACGCTACACCACATCCGCTAAGTTTTGAGACCACATTACGCATGATTTGAAGCTGATTGAAAAATGAATTAACACCTAAGATGAGTCAATAGAAAACACGGTCTCGTGGCTACGACTCGGTGGATGTCTGACCTACGCATTAGCCCAACGCGCTGGTCAGACCTTAAGTGCCTACCTATCATGTTTTTTTTTTTATGTGTGTGTTGTGAATGTACACATGTGTGTATCATGTGTGGGCATGGGCCCATGTGTATGCGTGGGCGCATGTGGTGTGTGTGTGTGTGTGTGTGTGTGTGTGTGTGTGTGTGTGTGTGTGTGTGTGTGTGTGTGTAAGGCAGCTGACTCTGTGGGAGATACAGATAGTCAAACCAACGACCGCTTGACGAAAGCAAGCAAACCAACCAACCATAGTCTAACATCTGCACCTTCACATCAGCCAAACTCATCAACAAATGGGAATTAGTATTTAATGCATCGATCACAAACGAGTCAAATTGAACACCTTTTTTGAAAATGGTATTTCTTTCATGATTAAACACAGATCTTTTACCTTTTCACACAGGAATAGTTTGCCGAAGCGAAGCTTTCGCTTCCATCCAGAGGCCTTCGTCAGCGCCGAATGTCCCGCTGAGTGAGTTGGGTTCGGTGCACGTGATCTCGAGATGAACTCAAGTCACGCGACCGAACAGGGAAGTGTAGGCTGCTGGTAGGTTATGTCGCCCCCGGTCTCGGTTGAGGGAAGAGACGTGGCCACGATGTAGATGGCCTCCTTTACTCCTCTTTGGAACCATTTAGGTTCCTGGTCCAGGACGCTGACATTGTCCTGGGAAACTCATGTCCACTGATGTTCAAGTGTTCTCCGACTGGTGACTGGTATTTCTTTCAATTTTGTCAATAGGTGGTTAATAGTGTGGACCAATGATGTACACCATTTTCAAATGTTCTAATAGAGTCTATCAATGGGAATGTGGTTAAAAACACTTGTGACTCTGTCACTTTGTTCATTCAGTATTTGGAATATAGTCACACATGAGTCGATGAATTTTCCTCCCCTTTTTCTATACTAATATTCAAGTCACTACGCGGTGAAGGCAGTGTCTCCTCTCTTGTCAAGTTGCCTCTACAATTAGTATACATCATCCTGCCATGATTAGTGACTGTCTGCTGAATGGACGTCGTTTATGAGTGACTGATGGCCAACCTTCGCCTCACGGTCGTCTGAGTGGTTATTGCACCTCTGATGAATCGTTCCGTCCTTGTTGCCCTCTGTGTCAATATCACGCTTCTGCATTCTTAAGACATAAGTCAATGTTTTTCCTACATAGCCATCTCCACAAGATTATATACCATGCTCTCCTCCATCCCTCCCTCCCTTCCTTTCTCTCTCTCTCTCTCTCTCTCTCTCTCTCTCTCTCTGTCTGTCTGTCTGTCTGTCTGTCTGTCTGTCTGTCTGTTTGTCTGTCTTCTGTTTGACTATCTCTGTCCCTTTCTGTCTGTCTCTGTCTATCTGTTTGTCTGTCTGTCTTTCTATCTGCCTGTTTGTCTGTCTGCCCATCTTGTCTGTCTGTCTATCTGTATGCATGCATCTCTCTCTCTCTCTCTCTCTTCTCTCTCTCTCTCTCTCTCTCTCTCTCTCTCTCTCTCTCTCCCATAATCGCTCATTTAATCCACCTTACTCAATGCGTTTTCTGTCTCCCCCCCCACAACCCACACTGCACAGACTCTAACTAGAGAGAGAGAGAGAGAGAGAAAAGAGAGAGAAGAGAGAGAACAGAGAGAAGAGACAGACAGACAGACAGACAGACAGAGACAGAGTGAGAGAGAGACAGAGAGATTCGACCAGAAATGCGTGTACGCGCTTTACGCCTGTCAACTGCAACATTTCTGACCTCTCTTCCCACACAGACTATGCATTCCTTGAGCTGTCACCCATGGTTTCTCTGACTGTCATTTTGCCCTCAGTACAGCAGCGTCATGGGCCATCCGGTTATTGACAGACACACCTGACCACAACAATGCCCATGCTTGAAAACGAAAACAGTACAAACTACCACTGATATTTAACTTGCATAAGGTTTCTCATGTAACATAGAAATTGCATAATGTTTCTCGTGTAACATATAACTTGCAAAGGTTTCTCGTTTAACATATGACTTGCATAAGGTTTTTAGTGTAACATAAACTTGCATAAGGTTTTTAGTGTAACATATAACTTGCATAAGGTTTCTTGTGTAACGTATAACTTGCATGAGGTTTCTCGTGTAACTATAATTTATAAGCTTGTGTAAATAATGTTAGTTTCTTGCGTAACATATAACTTGCATAAAGTTTCTCGTGTAACATATAACTTGCATAAGGTTTCCTGTGTAACATCTACTTTAGTGATGAAGGTTACGAGGAGTCTGTCCAACACTTCCTGCTTGATCTCCAGTTTCCTGCTAGCTAACGGTACTTTGAGGGAGACAGCGTTACCGACAGTGTCGATCACTCCTTCACGCCACCACAGAAACACAGATTGTCTCCCTTGCCAAGGCACAGTGCTGGCGATAGAGGTAGTAATGGGATGGCGAAGGGATCGAGAGGAGTGGGGGGGGAGCAAAAAGGAGGCAGACAGAAAGAGAGTTGGGAAGAAAACACCAGTGAGTGCAGGGGGGATAATTTCACCAGCACGGAGAGAAAACATGCAACAGAAATAGATGGAAGGATGTTGTCAGGAAGTCATCAGCGAAGTGTAGTCTCCCCTTATGTAGAGTTACAATAATGCACAAGACGAGGGATGCACACGTCTAGTGTTCAAATAAAGGGGGCAAAATGACTCTCTCTCTTCAACCACCAAGTGCTACTTGTAATAAGAGCTGACTACACAACCCTTTGGCTGGGAGTTTGAACAAAGGCCCACTATTTCGTTGAGTATCATGACCATATGAGAAACAAAAAATTGTTACCTGGTTAAAAGTTTGTCTTTTGACATCTGAACACCACCACCCTCCCTTTCCAGCGCTACCCTTTCCCTTCCACCTCTCCTCCATTAATAGTATTTATCTACGAATCTGAATCCTATTTTAATGTTTGTTTGTTTATGTGTTTGTTTGCTCGTATATTTTCATACATTTATTCATTTATGCATGTATGTATGTGTGTATGCACGCATTTATTAAATGTATTTGTTTATTTATTCATTTATTTATTACTCTATTTATTTATTTGTTTTTATGTGTTCATTTATTGATTACTAAATCATTCATTTCTTCCTTGATATACGCCTGCATTTGCGTATATGTCATGTGTTCCATTCACGTACATCAGTTTATCAATGGTAAACATTAATACCAGGTCATCAGTTTGATTCACATTCCGATAATGAAGCAGACAATGTACAATTATGAAAATGACGACCACTGCCACAGCACAGGTGAAGAACAATCAAACTGCTAACTGAGCGTTTACCGAAGGCATTGAAAGGGTGATGGGGGATTGCTGGACCTCGCCTAGTTCCTCTCAGAACATCTCAGTGTATGCTAGGTATTTTTTTTGTTTCCATAACCCACTAAACACCGATATAGATGACCTGATATCTGAGGGGTGTGCATGATCCTCTGTATGCGGATATGCAACAAGCAAACGACCCATAGACGTTATCAGGTCGACCGCTTTCACATGTCTGAGAAACAGAATACATCTCATATTGTACGCCAGCCCTCAGCTACTTCTGAGACGCCCCCACCCCTCTGACGCAGAACTGGGTGTTCTAACTGCATATAGAGCGATTGAAATATTAAATGCTCTCTCTCTCTCTCTCTCTCTCTCTCTCTCTCTCTCTCTCTCTCTCTGTGTGTGTGTGTGTGTGTGTGTGTGTGTATGTGTGTGTGTGTGCGTGCGTCGTGTGTGTGTGTGTGTGTGTGTGTGTGTGTGTGTGTGCGCGCGCGTGCGCGCGCGCGCGAGCGCGCGTGAGTGCATGTGTGTATGTGTGTGTGTGTGAGTGTGCGTATGTGCGTGTGAGCGTGCATGCGTGCATGTGTGCATGCATGCATGCGTGCATGTGTGCAAGCATGCACGTGTGTGTGCGTCGTGCGTGCGTGCGTGCGTGCGTGTGTGTGTGTGTGTGTGTGTGTGTGTGTGTGTGTGTGTGTATTCGATTCCTTTAATAAGTGTGTGTGTGTGTGTGTGTGTGTGTGTGTGTGTGTGTGTGTGTGTGTGTAGATAACCCTGTGTATTTCTTTGTCTGTGAGTGGAAAAGTGGTTATCAGAGAAACAAGAAATGTCAACATATATATTTCCCAGACGATCTTCCAGACACCAGTGACGGATATATCGTGATGATGGACTGTTTCCTTTGTCTTCACACGCACGGTGCAGACTATCGATTCATCAAAGATCAGTGGTAAAGGTGAAACGATCTTCAGTTAGAACTGCTAGTAAATGAAACTGCTGAGATGGAGGTGCAAGAAATGAAAACATATATAGTAAGACAGGCTGGTGTGGTGCAATAGCTAGCGTCACTGGCTACTGCTAAGAAGATAGTACGTCCAAGGCCTGTGACATGTTTATGATTGTGTGATGTTCTTCCCTGGCCACCTGTTATCCTGAGGTTATAAGATGGCAATGGAGTTCAGTAAGTGGAAAACAAACTGCATCCACACAGTTCAAATTCAAATTCAAACAACTTTAGTATCACAAAACGTGAACTTCAAAGTGGCAACGTCTTTTGATTTTTTTTTTACAACATAACACAATCAATTCAAAAAAGAAAAAGTACAAGTTACATATCTAGTAAAATAGTATTCTATTTATGTCATTTTCTGTTCTGCACCTTAATACAACACTATGCACCAACACACACACACACACACACACACACACACACACCCCACACACACACACACACACACACACACACACACCTATCAGTTCAAGTCCTCAATGTTTTCAATCGTCACATGTAAAAAAGAGTCATTTGTTTAAAAGTTGGATGGACATGGGAATAAAAGTCTTTGTTGTTCTACTCAGTCTAAATGTGGGGGTTCGATAACGTCTTCCAGATGGCAAAAGTTCATAGTACTGACTAAGATTATGGCTGCCGTCGCTCACAATCATCTGCGCCTTTCGAACTGCTCTTTGTTCAAACAACACATTCAAACTACTCTGTCTCTCGCCCACAAACTTGCAACATATTTTCACCACCTTGTTCTACACTTCCTTGCTCTTCACAGTTAGGCTTCCATACCAACAGATAAAAGAGAAAGTTAAGATGGACTCAATAAAACATCTGTAAAATCCTTGCAGTACTTTTCTATTTACATTGAGGCTTCTGAGCTTCTGAAGGCAAAAGATCCTTGACTGACATTTCTTGTGGATAGAATTAGTATTTGTTATAAAGTTTAATTTGTCATCAGTTATTGTGCCTAGATATTTATACTCACTCACACATTCAACTTTCTCACCGCTGATATGAAGGTCCGGAACATCTGGGGGATTTTTCCTAAAATCAATCAGCAATTCTTTTGTCTTCTGTACATTTAGGTTCAGATAATTGTCTTCACACCAAGCCGCAAACATATTCACACGATCACAGTACATAGAATGCAGTTGTAGTCCTCTAACAGGTGGGGCTGTTTCTAACAGTTTTCGTTTGGCACTGCACCGTATCATTCGAGCGTGTTGAAGGTCTGGATGTCTTACGAAAGGAAGAAACGTTTGTATAGCCCCGCTATGTAGTCTCAGTAGCATCATGAACTCAGTAGCATCATGTTTATGGACCTCATTCATTATCAGGTTACCTGGAGATGTGTCTGTTTCTGTTCTGGTTAACTGCAATCAAGATAAAAAGAAGGCTGTGACGGTCTTGAATAAAATTTTTGTATTTTCTTGTGTCCAGTTGTTGTTGTGTCAATGAATCAGATAAAGGGTATTTGGGCAAGCCTTTTTGGAGATGTCTCTTTGTTTATTCTGTGTGTTCTAATTGGGCATTTTTTGTCCAGGGGATCTGGTGTGAGCAGTATTGATGTGCGTGTCATTATCTCAGTATGGAGCAAGGGTTACCCTACGTATACGTCGTTTACTTCTTGATGTTCCCAGCCTCGTTAATGATTTCTTCTCATACACCACCACCACCACCACACCCCCTCATCATCATCACATCATCATCATCATCATCATCATCATTCATTGACCCTTGATCCCTGCCGTTTGCATTTCCTCTCCAAGTTCCTGTCTTTCGTTACTGCCTGTCAGAGACCTTCATACATCGGCAGGATCACGAAACTGTCGTGATGGTGACTGTAAGTATATGGACAGAGTTGTGCCCCCTAGAGGGAGATGATTTCGGACGCTGGCGCTGTTGTGACGACAGGTGACCCCTTCCAACCAATGGCAGGGAAGACACGGAACACGGTGAACAACGTAGTCAGACATGTATATTGATCATTTGAAATGACAAGCAAATGACAAAAAGACAGAAGAAATTCGAGCAGTCTAGGTTGTAAACTAGTTTCTTGACCGTCTATAATCGGCTTCTTCTTCAAAGCAAATCAGATAAACGCTGTGTCTATGGGCTTGAAGTCAAATAGATTCTTTTCTTTCCTTTCTTTCTTTTCTTTTCTTTTTTTTTAAGTATGATCAGGCATTAATATATTCCTGTGTACTAAGTAGTAACGCAGACAAAAGCAAACCAAACGTATTGGAAGAGCCCTTGGAATTGTTATTCTCAGTGACGAATAGCTACCATGAATAAGCAGTTTATCAGGTGGTGTGTTTTAATTCATTTCGTGTTACTGATAACTCTGTCAAAGAACCAGAAGAATCGG
>CM065724.1:76455852-76473352 GCA_033310375.1 Conus canariensis
CAAGTTAGCATCCAGATGTTATTGATGACAAATGAAAACAAAAGAGCTAACGCAAACAAATACAAAAATGACAATTAAGATAAAAAAAAAAGTGATACGAAATACTCTAAAACTACAGACGAATCTCCAGAATATGAATTCCAAAACTGTAGTTGTTCAAACTGCTAACATTTCCATAGGCTTTCCTTATTACTGATGTTAATGGGCAACAGGAATTAATTATGCATTATAAAATGTTTGATCACACTTAACAATTAAGCAATGACTTAAATTTTGAGGGTGGAATCACTGCAAATGTAGGATGTTTTTGCATTATTTAAATGTCAGTAACTTGGATTGGAGACTTCTAAAATCAAAATGCTACCCCATAATTATACATAGTTAAACGTTTGTCCACTGATTTTGACCCATGATGTTTCTATGTACATACTTACCTATCTGCCTATCTAACTATTTATATGTATATCTATCTATCTATTTATCCATCTATCTATCATTCTCTCAGGCTAACAATTCTTCCGTCATTATAGTAATGACTTGGCAAAGATCTGAACTATAAAAAAAAAAAAAGGTGGGAGGGTGAAGGTGATGAGAATGGGAACATGAAATTAAGAAAACCTCCCGAAGGCAGATCTATTCGTATTGCCTCCTCCTAGGCCTTTCGTCCACTGGATTGGACTCATATATATATATATATATATATATATATATATATATATATATGTTAACAATTCTTCAGTCGTTGGAGTAATGACTTGGCAAAGATTTGAACTTTAAAAAAAAAAGGAAAAAAATGGAAGATGAAGAAAATGGGGGGAATATATCATAAATATGAGAAGCCCTTCACTAGCTGCCTGAGGGAACCATCGTAATCCCTCTCGAAGGCACATTTATTTGTATTGCCTGCTCCTAGGCCTTTCATCTGCTGGATCGGACTCATCAGGGAGATACGGCTGATTGTGTCTGTGCTCTAGGTGTCAAATAGAGACACACCACAGTCCATAATTCTGTGGTGTTCTCACCACCAAGGGTTCAAAAAAAAGAATCCAACAGCACCCCAAAAGCAGCCAGTGAAGGGTAGTAAATGGAACAAAACAAAAGTGTGGAGAGGAAAAAAGTTTCTGAAAAACTAAAAGCATTATTCAAACAATATAAAATATAGGGGACAATCTTTGAGCCTATGCTTGAGGATCCATTCAAGGATGCAAGGGAGATCAAAAGGTATGGAACAGTCTGAGTGGTCAGCTCTGCTATTCAATAACCCAAGCATTGTAAGTGGCTAAGAATTGTACAGAACAACCTTTACTTGGATCTCCTAAGAGATGCAATCTCCAACTGATTGACCAAACAATATAATGCTGAACAATTAAGTAGTGGGGGAAAACAAGTGCAGGTTAACAATTCTTCAGTCGTTGTAGTGATGACTTGGCAAAGATTTGAACTTTAAAAAAAAGGGAAAAAAATGGAAGATGAAGAAAATGGGGGGAATATATTATAAATATGAGAAGCCCTTCACTAGCTGCCTGAGGGAACCATCGTAATCCCTCTCGAAGGCACATTTATTTGTATTGCCTGCTCCTAGGCCTTTCATCTGCTGGATCGGACTCATCAGGGAGACACGGCTGATGGTGTCTGTGCTCTTGGTGTCAAATAGAGACACACCACAGTCCATAATTCTGTGGTGTTCTCACCACCAAGGGTTCAAATAAAAGAATCCAACAGCACCCCAAAAGCAGCCAGCGAAGGGTAGTAAATGTAAATGGAACAAAACAAAAGTGTGGAGAGGAAAAAAGTTTCTGAAAAACTAAAAGCATTATTCAAACAATATAAAATGTAGGGGACAATCTTTGAGCCTATGCTTGAGGATCCATTCAAGGATGCAAGGGAGATCAAAAGGTATGGAACAGTATACACACACACACACACACACACACACACACACACACACACACACACACACACACACACACACACAATATATTTTCATCTATGTACCTACATATCTATATCTGTCTGTATCTATCTACCTATCTATCTATCTATCCATATATATATATATATATATATATATATATATATATATATATATGTGTGTGTGTGTGTGTGTGTGTGTGTGTGTGTGTGTGTGTGTGTGTGTGTGTGTTGTTGTTGTTGTTGTTGTTGTTGTTTCTTCTTCTTCTTCTTCTTCTTCTTCTTCTTCTTCTTCTTCTTCTTAAGTTTAACGTCCTTCCACTAAAAGTGATTCAGACAATATTATAGTGTAGAGTGATCTTGATGTAAAGAATGAGATAGATGCATTTTTTAGGGAGTGTAAGTTTTAAAGTAGTACGTAAGGAATGTAATCATAACCCTCCACCCCACCCTATTCATCAGAACGTTTAACTTAAACTAAAATTGTAACTGTAACAATCACAAATGCTAAAGATAAATATTAAGTGAACAGTCTAGTAAACATTTAGAAATAGATTCAAGAGTAGCAAAATTGTTTAATATACTAGATAGTGATAAAGGAGTCGATCCATCAGCAAAACCCTCAATACCTGATTTATTAAAATGCTCTTTTGTTTTGGGACAATGAATCAGTAAATGATTGACACTTATAGAATCCCCACACATACATTTAATATCTTTGCAATATTTTGTTTTAAACGAGTTTAAACGAAGCCTATGGATTAGACTTTCAATCTCCCTGGATGAGAAAATAAATCTTTTGTATGATGTTATCCCATTGTTTTTGCCATTACCTTTGATGCAGTTGTTATAATAATATATGTCCGAGTTCCTCAGTGTTTTTGTTGCATTATCATGAGATGTTTTATTTATGATAGAGAAACATTCTGCCAGATCTAAGCGAACATTTATTGTTACTGTGCTGCTAAGGTTTTGAGCTGCCTTTTTTGCAACTTTGTCTACTTGTTCATTTGCCGATATACCACAATGAGAAGGCACCCAACAAAAGGTAATATTAATGCCTTTTTGGGAAAGAAGGTGTACTATATGATTAATTTCAGTTATCATGTGTAACCGTACACATGAATTAGAAGACTTAATACCATTCAATGCTGCTTTTGAATCAGCGCATATTACGATTTGACTGATATTTATGGGGAAATTCAAAATGAAATCCAATGATTTGAGTATAGCAAGTAATTCTGCGCTATATATAGACAGCCTTTTACCAAGATGAAATATTTTTTCTATTTTTAAGCTAGGAATTATGAAAGCTGCTCCCGTGCTATTATCATCTAATACTGAGCCACCTGTGAATATTTTTAAGTGATGGTTGTACTTATTTTCTAAGTGAGTGTAGACAAAATTTCTCAAAATGTTGGGAGAATCCTTTTTTGTTAAATTATTGTAGTCAATGTCAAAGGAAGCTTTTGATTGTACCTATTTTGGAATGGGTGAAAACGTAGGTTTTCCGGCGATATATTATTTTTATCTATTTTTGTATCCTTTAGAAGATCTGAGGAAAATGAATAAATAGATTTTGTGGATTGTATATATTGTGCACGTTTTCCAAAATCCTTTTCCGAATCTAAACATACCTCTTCTGAGCAGAATTGTTTTTGTGAGAAACTTTTAAAGATGAATTTTAAAGTAGAAGCTTTTCTAATTTCAGATAGAGGTAGAACTCCCACTTCGTTGTATGTCCCTAAGTTTGACGTATGTGTGGGAACCCCTAGGGCAATTTTGAAGGCTTTGCAATCAGTGTTCTGAAGTTTATTTAAAAGATATTTAGGTGCATTAAAAAATACTTCCTGAGCATATGTAAGTCTTGAGCGTACAAGGGCAGTTGCCAAAACAGTTAAACTTTTAGTGTCTTGCCCCCAAGATTGTTTACTGACAATTTTAAGGAAATTCAGACTTTTTTTTTGCTTTATTCAAAATATGGTCAATATGAGTATTTCATGTCAGTTTACTATTTAGGATTGCACCTAAGAATTTAACTCTTTTAACATAGTTTAAAATAGTGCCGTCTCAGGTGAAAACTGGAAGCTTACTTGGGTCATTTCCAGAATTAAAAAGCATCAAATTCGTTTTTTCATGTGAAAGAGATAGTCCGTTTTCGTGTAAAAATGTACTGATTTTGTTTAGTTCGTGTTGATATTTAATTTTAATATAATTCAGTGATCTTAACGGAGTATTTCTTTTCATCGTTACTTTACTCCATAGACATATATCGTCAGCAAATTGAGCTAACTCTGTATCTTTAGAAAGACCTTTGGGTAGATCAGAAATCAAAATATTAAACAAAATTGGAGAAATTACGGATCCTTGGGTAAGCCCATTTGTAAAGGTCTTGGGTTAGAATAGGTATTTCCTACTCTTGTTTGAATATGCCTATGATGAAGAAAACATTGAATATATTTGTACATGTTTCCATTAATACCAATATTCTTTAATTTAAATAAAAGCTGCTTGTGCCATACTTGTTCATAGGCTTTTCGTATATCAAAAAACGTTGCAAGTACGTTTTTACGACGTGCAAACTGATGCTTTACATGCGTTGTGAGTCTGACCAAATGTTCTATTGATGATCTGCCTGTCTGAAATGCAGCTTGGTTGATTGGTATGATTGTATGTTTATTACAATGATGAACAAGTCTTTTTAAAGCAATCTTTTCCATCAATTTACATGTATTTGATGTTAATGCAATAGGTCGATAACTATTTATATCTCTGAGTGGTTTCCCCTTCTTGTGAATTGGAACAATAATAGAATGCTTCCAAATTGGGGGACAGTGAGTGGCGCTCGAAGGAGACGGACGTGTTCTGCTGTCGCTCCGGTCACCAAGTATGAGCGCGCCCGTGTGAAGTGCGTGCAGTGACATGAGACTGTGTTAGCATTTATCCTTTTGGGAGAAAATAGTTTGAAATAAGTTGTTTGGCTTTGGTCAGTGTGGTTTTCTTAGTGTTGGATTTCTCAAGAAAATAATGGTGAGTGGCTTTCGAGACAGAAATGGCGCCGAAGAAAAAAGGTAAACGAAAACTCCACGGTCAGTCCGACAATAGTTCATCGTGTGGTGAGAACACTTTTTGTGAGACATCAAAAAAATCTGTTAACAATAACAAGAGACACAGGTCCTGTTCGGTTAATTCCAAACAACGAACATTATTAGAAGTAGTGGAGAGAAGTGAGACAATGGCGACAGACAACAGAACTAATGTGACTTTTACAACAGGGACGGGATTCGATACAGTCTCTGAGCAACTTAAAACCATTGAAAATACAATTTCTATGACAGTCGACACCTTACAAAATAAGATAATAAGTAGTGAATCAAATCTGTCAAGGCAAATTTCAGAACAATTCGAGAGGTTACGGTCGGATATCTTCAATCTACAGAAGGAAAATGATGCCCTGAAAGAAAAGCTAACGGAAGCGGAAGACCAAATAGAAGATTTACAAGACGAAGTAGCCAGTGTCAAAAAAACTCTTAGAGCCGAGAGAGAAGCAAGAAACGAAATAGAGCAGTATCAAAGGAGAGACTCTGTTCGATTCTTGGGAGTGGGACCAGACAACGGACACGAATCAGGGGCAGAGAGTGAGACAAAACTGTTGTCTATCATCAACAGAAAATTATCTTTAACTCATATTGGAACTTCGGACATCAGTGTCGCTCATCGTGTTGGGGTAAGAGGTGACCGACCGAGACCCATCATCATCAAATTCGTCACCCGTAAACACAAGAGTGAAGTTCTCAGCAAACGGAGGCTTCTCAAAGGAACAGGCATGGGAATAGTGGAAGACCTTACCCCCTTAAACATGACTCGCCTCAACCTCGTGAAGAATCACCGCAACGTTAAAAGCTGCTGGACCAAGGAAGGCAAGATTTTTGCTGTTCTGAACAACGACAAGAAAGTCCATGTTCAAAACGGTGACATGAGTGTGCTGATCAATGCCGGCAGTGAAGTGGCCAGACCAGACATCGCAGACATGTCAGCCGTACCGCACTCCCCAGACGGCCGACCCCAGCGACAGAGGTTCTCAGGCCTTGGGACTGTCCACACCTCCAGCACCCCCAAACGTGGTCCCCAGCCAGCCAACCCCCGCAGCCACACACCAGGGAGTGTGCAGCGTCCCTCCAGCCAGCCTCCCTACAGTCAACCTCTCTCCAGCCAGCCTGCCCCCAGCCAGCCTCCCTCCAGTCATCCTCTCCAGCCAGCCTCCCTCCAGCCAGCCTCCCTCTAGCCAGCCCCCCTCCAGCCAGCCTCCCTCTAGCCAGCCTCCCTCCAGCCAACCTCCCTCCGGAGAGCCGACCAGCAGAGAACGCCCTCGTGTCCGAGGAAACTGGAGCAGCCGACACAGCGGTAGGTTCAGCAGTGAGGACCCAGGAGTCAACATCCCCCAGCCCTCACGCTGTGACTCCGGCAGCAAGGATGTCTTTATGGCATCCCAGGACAATCAAGAAACATCGTCTGACCACCAAACATCAGTACGTCTGTAAATATAATTAATGAAGTTGTTTTTTTTCCCATTCACTATATTTGTCATGTTCTCCTCTCACTATCGTTACTTCGTTTTCCATTCACTTTTCAGCCATCTTGCTGGTGTTGTTGTGTGACCTCGCTTCCCCCCCCCCCCCCCCCTCCACGCTCCCGCCCGCCCCCGCCCTTCTCCTCCCCCCTCTCCCCCGGCCCCCTTCCCATCTCCCCTCTCCGCCCACATCTTTCTCTTTCCCTGATTCCAGTCTCTGTATGAAATATGCACATAAACATGCAGATGCACATACATATTTTGCATACAAATGATTTGTGTATACATGCCCAAACTACTTCCATACAAATGATGTATACATGCCCAAAATAATTCAGAAATAGGAATGATAATGAAAATAACTGATTTTTGTGTATCCAATGTGCGAGTTACACTGGTTGGTGTGTAGTCATTGCAAATTGAGCGAGTGTTTCAAAGGTTCACATACGCGCGCACGCGCACGCGCGCGCACGCACACACGCACGCACGCACGCACACACACACACACACACACACACACACACACACACACACACACACATACACCTTTTCTGCACATAAAATGTATACACGCACATGCACAGGATGCTTCAGGGATGGGAAAAGAACAAGACAACAGCGCCCCGCCCTCCACCCCCCCCCCCCCCCCCCTTTTTTTTTTTTTTTTCTCTTTTTTTTTTTATTCTTGTTTGTTTGTTTGTTTTGTTTTGTCTCTCGCTTTGGTTGATGTGTACGCTATTTTCAAGCTGAGAGATGCAACAAATGAGTGTCTCTCTGGTTTCGAGTCTCCGTGTGATTGTTCAGTTTACTTAACAGTTTACCTAATTTTTTCTTTGCTGGCGGATCTGCGTCCTTATCAATGGTTTTATCTTTTTCGCCTTACATGTATTTACTTGATTTTGTAATCACAGGTTGTTGTAAAATGTTGGTAGCGAACTGCTGAGAGGGCTGGGATGAGAGAACATCGACCTGGATGGGTTTTATTTATTTCGCTCTCACCAACGCATGTACATGTACGTACACACACACTCTCTCTGTCCCTCTCTCTCTCTCTCTCTCTCTCTCTCTCTCTCTCTCTCTCTCTCTCTCTCTGTCTCATACACACGCTCGCGCACACTTGCACATACACACACACATGGTCTTTGCTTACAAATGTTGTGTGAACACACGTATAGTTTGTTGTTGAGACAGGAATAGCAACAAAGATGGTCGATGTTCATTTGATGTGTGAATTACATTGGTTGAAGTGTGACACTTCAAAATGAGGGATACACTAAACGTTTTCTCAAGGTTTTTTTTTCCTGTGTATTTTTTTTTTCTTTTTTTCCCAACTGACCTTATAGTTATGTTTTTGTGTTTTTGGAAGGATGCGTGTCACGGCGTGTTGTCAGTTCAAACTGAGCAAGTGTCTCAAAGGTTCACACGCACGCGCGCGCGCGCACGCGCGCGCACATTCTCTGAACATGAAATGCATGCGCGCACACGTACGGAACGCTTCAGGGATAAGAAAAAAAACACCCCCCCCCCCCCCCCCCCAATTTTTTTTTTTTTTTTTTTTTTTTTTTCCCCGTGGTTGATGTGTACGCTGTTTCAATCTGTGAGTTGCAACAAATAAGTGTCTCTCTGGTTTCGAGTCTCCTTGTGATTTTTTCAGTTTACCTAAGTTTTTTTTTTCAGTCTCTCTCTCTCTCTCTCTCTCTCTCTCTCTCTCTCTCTCTCTCTCCTCTCTCTCTCTCTCTCTCTCCCTCTCTTTCCCTCCCTCTCTCTCTGTCCCTCTCTGTGTCTCTCTTTCTCTCTATCCCACTCTCTTTGTGTCTCGTACACACGCTGGCGCACATTTGCACATACGCACACACACATGATCTTCCCTCTTTGCTTACAAATGATGTGTGAACACATGCATAATTTGTTGTTGAGACAGGAATAGCAACAAAGACAGTCGATGTTTATTTGATGTGTGAATTACATTGGTTGAGGTGTGACACATCAAACTGAGGGATACACTAAACGTTTTCTCGAGGTTTCTCTGTGTATTTTTCAACTGGCCTTACAGTTATGTTGTAGTGTTGTCGGAAGGATGTACTGCCTATACATGGTGTGTTGTCATTTCAAATTGAGCGAGTGTTTCAAAGATTCACACACGCGCGCGCGCGCGCGCGTGCGCACTCACATTCTCTGCACATAAGATGTATGCACGCACATATACAGAATCCTTCAGGGTTAAGAAAAGAACAAGAAAACAGTCCTCCCTCCCCCCCCCCCCCCTTTTTTTTTTTTAATGTTTGGTTGATGTGTACGCTATTTCATGCTGGGAAATGCACCAAATGAGTGTCTTCTGTATGTGTGTTCGGGGGGGGGGGGGGGGGGAGGAGTGTCCGCGCGTGTGTGCGTGCGTGCGCGCGTGCGTGCGTGCGTGCGTGCGTGTGTGTGTTCAGTACGTTATTATCGTCGTCATCATCGCCCTTTTTTCTGCCTCCTCCTCCTCCCCGCCTCTTTCTTCTCTTTCTTTCTTTCTTTTTTCTTCTTTATCTTCTTCTTCTTGTGCTATATTACTGCTGCGGTTATTATTGTTATCGTTATTGGGGTTTCATTGCCCTTAAGCATGCTGAGATCCAAGTGCCGATGACTCGAGTATTTTTTTCATGTTCGAGCCAGTGTTCTCTCTCTCTCTCGCTAACTCTCTCTCTCTCTCTCTCTCTCTCTCTCTCTCTCTCTCTTTGTCTCTCTCTCTTGTCTCTCTCTCTCTCTCCTCTCTCTCTCTCTCTCTCTCTCTCTCTCTCTCTCTCTCGCTTTGTCTCTGGAACAGTAGAAATGTGTTTATGTATACATTGATTTATACAACATGTACAAATGTGTAAAACTATATGCCTTTTGATGTGAATCTGTCTTTGGAATAGTAGACATGTGCATGTGTATGTGGTAGTGTATACAACAACCGTGTATCAATGTATAACACTGTATGCCTTTGTATGGAATGTCAATGATCCGAGGGAGGGGCGGGGGGGGGGGGGTGTATTTGCAAGGAGAGGAGAGATTTTTGCAATGTTTTATTGCTATTTTTATTATTATTATTATTATTGTTACTACACTACTACTACTACTACTACTACTACTACTAACTACTACTACTACGGGACTTCGGAGGGTAGGGGTGTGTGTCGTAGGAAGTCGTCATTCAACAAAACACTGGTAAGGGGGGCTGGGAGGTGGGTGGGCGGCGAGGGGGCAGGGTTGCACCAGAAAATGCAACTGTTTTTGAGCAAGGATAAAACTATCACGTCTCCATGGTCTGCATGTCACGAGCGACGTTCACGAGTAAAGCATGAATGAGAAAAGGAAAGATCGCGGCGAGAATGCGAGAGAGTGTGTAAAGATTAGTCCGACTAGCCGGTGGCCAATTTTTGGTTTCAAAAGGAAACATCACATGGATAATTATAGTGAAATAAAAAGGGGCGATTATTCGTCAGTAAACAAACCATTCCACGATGACTAGCATAACAATTTGTTCACTAAACGGCCAGGGTCTGGGTAAATATGAAAAAAGAAAGGATGTCTTCCAGTACTTGAGGCAAAAAAAATACTCAATATACTTTTTACAGGACACGCATTTTACTAAAAACCTAGAACTTCAAATCCGTGCTGAATGGGGATATGAGTGTGCATTTTCATCAAATAATAGTAGATCACGAGGTATAGGTATTCTCTTCAATAACAATTTCGATTTTAAGATAGAAAGAACAATAAAAGACAGTGAAGGTAATTATATAATTTTGATTATTAACACACTGGATAAACAGATTATGTTAGTGAATATATATGGTCCAAACAAAGACGACCCAGATTTTTATAAAAGTATCCAAAAGAAAATAGAAGAATTATGTGTTACAAATGTAGTATTAGCAGGAGACTGGAACTTTGTGCTTAATCCAAATTTAGATTATTATAATTACAAGCATATTAACAATATTAAAGCTAGTGATACAGTATTACAAATGATTTCTGATTTAGAGCTGGTAGATATCTGGCGCGAACTCAACCCAGAAATTACTCGTTTTACCTGGAGAAGAATGCAACCGCTTCAACAATGTCGTTTGGATTTTTTTCTTGTTTCCGACTCGTTGCTCAGTAATGTAAAAAATGCTGATATTCTCATGGGATACAGGAGTGATCATTCACTAATAACCTTAGAATTGAACTTTAAGAAAGAAGAAAAAAAGAAAATGTTTTGGAAATTTAATGCATCATTACTGAAAGATCGCAACTATGTAGAAATTATTAATGAAATAATCGAAAGAGTGAAAGAACAGTATGCAGTGTTACCATACGCAAGAACAAAAATTACTGACATTCCAAACAACGAAATACAATTTACAATATCAGACCAGTTGTTCCTAGACACTTTACTAATGGAAATCAGAGCAAAAACAATTACATATTCAATAAAAAAGAAAAGGGAACTTAACGCGAAAGAGCAAGAGTTAGACCACGAAATACAAGAACTGGAAAAAGATAGCTTCAAAAGTAAAGGTGACTTAATGCTCTTACAAGAAAAGAAGAAACAATTCTTAGAAATCAGAAAAATAAAAATGGATGGTATAATTCTGCGCTCCAAAGCGAGATGGGTATCTGATGGAGAAAAAGTAAACCGATATTTTTGTTCTCTTGAGAAAAGACACTTCGTGAGCAAACAAATGTTTAAACTTGTAACACATGGAGACCGGACACTTTCAGAAACAGACGAGATTTTGGAAGAAACTAAAACATTCTATAAAGAATTATATGAAGAAAGACAAACCAAAAATGTTGACTTAGAACAATATATCTTAAACTTACCAAAACTAACTAAATTAGAATCTGATAAAATGGAAGGCATAATATCTAAAGAAGAAGCAACGATAGCGTTAAAGCATATGAAAAATGATAAAAGTCCGGGAACTGACGGGATAACTGTTAATTTTTTCAAATTTTTCTGGAAGCAATTGGGCGATTTTGTAGTCAGGTGCATTAACGAAGGTTTCAGTAAAGGTAAAATGTCCATAACACAAAGGGAAGGGATCATAATATGTCTGCCAAAAGGCGATAAGCCAAAAGAATTTTTGAAAAACTGGCGACCGATTACACTTTTAAATGTAACATATAAGATCGGGTCAACGTGTATAGCAAACAGAATAAAGACCGTGCTTCCAAAGTTAATAAATGAAGATCAGACTGGGTTTATAAAAGACAGATACATTGGAGATAATTTGAGAATAATCTACGACATGATGCACTATTTAGAACAGAAGAATTTGCCTGGACTGCTTGTATCAGTTGATTTTGAAAAAGCGTTCGATTCGGTGAGCTGGAAGTTCATAGAAAAAACGCTTAAAGCATTTGGTTTTGGTAAAGATCTCTGTAACTGGATTTCTATCTTCTATTGCAATATAAAATCTTATTTAACAGTTAATGGAAAAGTTTCGCAAAGCTTTGATGTTAAAAAAGGATGTCGTCAAGGCGACCCAGTCTCCCCCTACCTATTTGTTTTGTGTGCTGAAATTCTAGCATGCAAAATAAGAGAAGATCAAGAAATAAAAGGTATAGTTATTTCGAACACTGAGTTTAAAATAAATCAATTTGCTGATGACACGACGTTTATTCTGCATGGAGACAAGAAGTCGTATGAAAAAGTCTTTGAAATATTAAACGAGTTTGAACAAATTTCGGGATTAAAACTTAATTTTGAAAAAACAATAAATGTTTGGTTAGGAAAAAAGAAAAACTCACCTGAAAAATACTTACCACATAAGCATATGGAATGGAACCCCAGAAAATTCAAAATCCTAGGACTTTGGTTCTCAAACGATTTAACAACTCTAACGGAAATTAATGTAGCGGACAAACTTTTAGAAGTAAAAATTCTATTTAAAATTTGGGCAAAAAGAATGTGTACCCCACTAGGCAGAGTTGCAATACTGAAGTCACTTATTCTTTCAAAGTTAGTTTATTTATTGATTTTATTACCTAACCCACCAGATGTTGAGATTAAATCACTACAAAAGATGTGCTTTGATTTCATATGGGACAACAAACCAACAAAAGTCAAAAAAACATATTCCACGTACGACATTGAACATGGAGGACTAGGAATCCCAGACATAAAAACTTTCATAAAGTCATTAAAACTGGCATGGATAAGAAAGCTGTATATTGGATCTCAAAAATGGAAAATAGTAATTCAGACGCTATGTCCAGAAGTAAACAATCTCAGTAGTTATGGAGCAAAACGCTACACTAACAGCCGATGTAATTTTTTTCTGGAGAGATGTGTTTTTAGCATTCGCAGATCTAAATACTAATATCGATTTAAATGAAAGCAAAGAAATTGTCTCTGAACCTATTTTTTACAACGATAAATTTAAAATCGACCAAACATACTTTTTCTGGAGAAATTGGGCACTTAACAATGTTTTCCTTGTAAAAGATATTCTAAACGAAAGTGGTGATTTTTTAAGTTGGGATGATTTCTGCATAAAATATAAAATAAATGTGAACTATCTACGGTATGTCAGTTGTATACAAGCAATAAAAGAATACATGAGAATAAGAGCTATCAAAATAGACAGCAACGTTGGATATCAACATCCAAAAGCACTTCAAATAATATGCAGTGTAAAAAAAGGTTCAAGATTATACTATAATCATCTTCAAAAAATGCAGATAATTTTTTATATAAAACCGTTTAAGAACTGGGAGAAAACAATTGATACTTTTGTTGACTGGAACGTGGTTTTAAAGTTGGCTAATAAAATAAAAGAAATAAAACTGAAATGGTTTCAGTTAAGAATTTGTCATAGAATCCTTGTTACAAATGTTGTTTTGAAACAAATGGGGGTAACTGAAAATGATAGATGTACTTTTTGCAATAACGAACGAGATTCTATCCACCACTACTTATGGCTATGTACTTACTCTAAAACATTTTGGCAAAATCTGGAAATGTTACTTGAACAGAAAACCGCACATCATGTGCGAATGTCATTTAACGTTGAATTAATATTGTTTGGCACTGATGAAATAACTCAAACGGACGAAATATTCAATATTATTATACTATGGGCAAAATATTTCATCTACAAATGTAGATTTAATCAAAGTAAGCCTAGACTAAATTTTTTCGTAAAAGATTTGCAAAGGAATTATCGTATTGAAAAATATATATATAGCTCCGAAATGCAGCTGTTGGAGTTTGAAAGAAAATGGGCACCTTATACAGGTCTGCTTGAGGAGTAAATGTCAAATTCTTTAAAAACATGCCTAAAAAAAGTTAAAGTCGTCACAAAGCCAAGGTGGTTATCCTTTTTTTTTTTAATGTTTTCCTTTTTTTCTTTTATTTAGACATGTATATTGACTTATTTATGTCAATTATAATCAACACTTAAATATAAGCGGTACACATAAGAAACAACAACTTCAACTAAATGCTCCTGGCATTTTTTTTTTTTTTTTTGTTCCATAATGTTTCCTAGATACTAGGTAACAACCGGCAAGAAATAGTCAGACATCCATAAATAATAATAATAATAATGTATAATACTTATATAGCGCATTTCTTGTTGTACAACTCAATGCGCTTACATCCACCATTTGCACTTATTCATACAATATTCATGCACACAGCAAAAAGAAAATACACAATGGCAGACGCACCTACATGCATAAACTGTCTCACCGAACTAGTTGTGGAGGAATTTAAGAGGGATCTAGTCATCTACAGAAGAGAATAGGCTTTTTTGAAGAGGTAAGTTTTGAGCTGAGATTTAAAAGAAGAAAGAGTAGGCTGATTACGAAGGTCTTCAGGGAGGGAGTTCCAAATAGAAGGTGCTCTAAAACTGAAGGCTCTTTCGCCAACAGATTTCAGAGAACGCTTAGGGATTTTCAAAAGTTTTTGTGAAGAAGAGCGAAGGGTACCAGAGCTTTGGTAGGTGCAGAGAGAAGAAGAGAGATAGTGAGGAAGAGATTCATTGAAGTGGCGGAAAGCAAGAACTGCCAGTTTAAATTGCCACCGATACCGTATGGGAAGCCAGTGCAGTTCGATCAGCATGGGAGTGATGTGCTCACACCTCCTCCTCTTCAAAACAAGTCGTGCAGCGCTATTTTGGACTCTCTGCAGCCGAGCAATCTGTTCTGCGGGAAGCCCAGCATAAACAGAGTTGCAGTAGTCCAATCTTGACATCACCGTGGCACAGACTAGCCTGACAGCTACTTCCCTGGACATAAAGCGTCGGATGGAAGCAATACGTCTCAGCTCTAAAAAGGATGAGCGACAGACTACAGATATTTGATTCTGCATGGTCAGACACTGATCAATGGTAACACCAAGGTATTTGACAGAGTTACTGAAAGGCAATTCAGTACCATCAACAACCATTGACTCTGACTCAACAAGTTTGAGGCAGGAGGAGGTTCCAACGGGCATGACTTCAGTCTTTTCACAATTTAATTTAAGCTTATTACTTGTCATCCATTCCTGCACACTGCTGATACACCGAGACACCCCAGATTGAACAGAAACAAACTCATCAGGTGTGCCACTCTTAGAAAGCTCAGTGTCATCAGCATACTTGTGAAAATCACAATCATGGTCCGAGATAACATCTGACAAGGGCTGTGAGTACAATGTAAACAACACTGGGCCCAATACTGACCCCTGTGTTACTCCATACAAAAGAGGTGACAAAGTAGACCTTACACCACCCACAACCACCGCCTGTGACCTATCTCTGATGTACGATTCGAACCACTGGAGAACTATCCCATCAACACCAAAAGTGACCCTAAGCCTTTCAAGTAAAGTAGTGTGATCTAGCGTATCAAAGGCAGCACTCAGATCAAGCAAGGCTACGAGAGAAACAAGTTTACTGTCGGATTTGCACAGTAAACAGTCCAGTACGCTCAATACAGCAGTCTCAGTGCTATGATTCTTCCTATAAGCAGACTGACAGGCCTCAAGAAGACCATGGTCTGAAAGATGAGTCTGAAGCTGCTTCAGCACAACTCTTTCAAGGATTTTTGAGAGGAATGGGAGGTTGGACACCGGTCTATAGTTCTTTAACTTATTAAGGTCCAGTCCTGGCTTTTTCAAGAGAGGGGTAACCATTGCCTGCTTAAACTGAGGAGGCACTATGCCTGACAAGAGAGATTTGTTTACAATGTTTGTAATCACGGGAATCAAATGAGAGGCATACCGTTTAAGGAGGGAAGTAGGGATGGGGTCAAGGACACAACTTTTGCTGGAGGATTCACTGTAGGAAGACAGAGAAGGGTGTGCATATGAAGGGGGAGTGGGATTAAAGAGAGAATGAACTAGAGTGAAGTTTGAGTATAAGGGAGTGGGAGTGGGGGGGGGGGGGGGGGGGAGGGGGGGAGGGAGGGGGGGGGGGGGGAACCTTGTAAAAATGTAAACTCCTGAAATTAATTGAAATGATGTATCAAAGCAATGTATGGGGACTATTGTTTTTCTGTTCATACCATTGATATTATCAGCTATGTTAAATTCCATATTCGTGGAAATTACTGGAATATGCTTGTATTTAATGTGCCTAAGTTTGTATTCATACCTGTTTGTGTTTTTTGGTTCTAGTTTTCACAATAGCTAGAAATATTTATGTATTATCAGTTTAATGTATGTGTGAAAATCTCTGCGCACTGTCCTCTTTATGCGCATATGTATTTCTCATGTTAGCTGAATAAAGCATGTTCCTCTGGGGGGAAGAGAGAGAGAGAGAGAGAAAAAAAAAAAAAAGAATGCTTCCAAATTTGAGGCATATTACCATCTGTCCAACATTTTTGAAAAAATGAATGCAAAAAACATATCATATTTTGTGGAAGATGACTTAACATTTCATTAGAAATGCCGTCTAGGCCCACTGATTTATTTTTATTCAAATTCATAATACATTCTTTGACTTCCTGCAATGTTATTGAGGTATTCAGACAATGATCTTCTACTGGCTGTGGACTATTATATATATTTTTCTTTTCTTCATTTTCACGGTGTTTTTTAGTTAAGTTGTCAATGCTACTGTTTCTTGCAAACAGATCAGCAAAAGCTTCAGCTTTATCAAAATTTGATGGAAACTCTGAATTGTTTAATGTGATAGGGCACGGCGGTAGGTTAACCCCATTTTTCATTGTTTTTAAATGTGTCCAAGCTTTTTGCATATCTTTAAAATTTGACACCTCATTCTCACAAAATGAAGACCAATATTGCCGCTTTGCTTGTGCATTTACTTTGTTTTGTGCGTTTCTTGCTCTTTTCTTCTCAAGAAGCTTTTTAACTTTTTCCTTAGGATCTTTTTCTCTTTTATATTCTTTTATTTTATTCTGTTTCTCTTCTTTAGCCTCTTGACAACTCTCATTCCACCAGACATTACCCAAATGTTTCTTTGATTTTACAGATTTTACTGTTGGAATTGATTCACTAGCAGCAGACAGTACAGTCTTTTGAAATCGATCATACAATGTTTCTACATCTTGACTATTAATTTGTTCTTCATCAATATAAAATGAGCTTAACAAGAATGAAAATTTATTCCAGTTAGCAAATTTATAACAGTATTTTGGAACTTTATCGTGTGTTACATTGTTTGTTTCAGGTCTCATCGTTTCAAATGTAATGACAATAGGTAGATGGTCATTATTTAATGTGTCATTAAGAGTTTCCCAATCACAAGAAACCGCTAGCTCTGGGGATATTAACGTTAAATCTATGGCACTAGGATTATGTTTGGGATTGTCTGGAATGCGAGTTATATTGCCATTGTTTAAAAGGTAGAGAGATGAGTCAACTATGTTCTCAATAAAGCGGTTACTAGCTATATACTTGACATCCTTTTTTCCAAAATGGCGAAGTGTGTGTGTGTGTGTGTGTGTGTGTGTGTGTGTGTGTGTGTGTGTGTGTGTGTGTGTGTAAACATATATGTGTAGGTAGATATATATATATATATATATATATATATATATATATATATAAGGAGTCTA
>CM065724.1:76488352-76503352 GCA_033310375.1 Conus canariensis
AAACACATCCGCACAAAACTCCACTCCCTTTGTTGGGCAGATGGGGTTAATCCCTGCCTGTCTATACAGGGAGTGTCCGCAGGATATCAGCCTGCGTACGCAAAAAACAAACAAACAAAAACAAAACAAAACAAAAAAAAACCCTAACTGAACATAGGGAATGGGTGATAGGGACCTACCTCAAATTGCAGTTAGCAGAAGGGAAGCTGCAAATCATGGTGGGAATATTGAAAGGACTCATTATGATATATCAACAGAGCACATGTTCCATCGGAAACCTTATACATGTGACAGTATTACCATCTGTCTTTGGCTGTAGTGTAGAAAGGAAATGATGACGTCAAGGGGTTCAATTCCGGATGGTGGTGGGTGGAATTGTATTAATGGTGTAACGTCATTCAGAGAAATAATCATGATGACAGTTTCACATTACTGAAAGTCATGTGGTGAGAGGCAGGTGAGACATGATGCTGGGAAACGTGTGTGTGTGTGTGTGTGTGTGTGTGTGTGTGTGTGTGTGAGTGTGTGTGTGTGGTCGTCGGTTTAATGTCCTTCCACTACAGTGATTCAGACAGGTGTGTGTGTGTGTGTTGTGTGTGTGTGTGTGTGTGAGAGAACTAATAAAATGTGTGTTCTGGCTCACCCACCTCCGCCAGTCTCCAACCGGCTAAAGCCGGTTTCGCTGTTGCTGCCGCCGGCTTACCCAGAACACACATTTTATAGTTCTCTTATAGTAAACACTTTACAAACATACATAATGTGTAGGATTATCTGTTTTTAACACTAATTTAGAAAACTTTTGAGACTTAAGTTTTTGCTTAATCCTTCGTTTTTCTGATCAAATAACATCATTCTCACGCATACATTCATCAAATGTGAAATAAAATTTCTGCAAAACTCTTCACATCTGGCCGCATTACTGATCACCTCTGGATCTCACTTGAGACCCTATGGCGCCCTAGGGCCCCAAGCCAGACCCAGAGGGTCACATATAACACGGCCAGATGTGAAGGGTTTTGAGAATATGCCTCCAACAGTAGTATACTTTTATACTTGTTTGCCTGCTTTCTATTTGTCTAATTTGGGCAATCCCCTCAACCCCTTTTTAGTGACTCTTCCAGATTTGGGTTTACGGGCGTTTATAGCCGCGCCAGTGACCCAGACAACACAACACATGTGGTTTACGGGCGTTTATAGCCGCGCCAGTGACCCAGACAAACGAAACACGAAATGGGAAGAGTCACTAGGGGGCAGGGAAAGGGCAAATTTAGACTTTTGCAATACCATGACAACCAAGTATTTAAAACTACTGCAGGCATATCCCCAATGTTTTATCTTCAAGATTTATATATATACTGTACACAAACAAAACGCTTACAATTACATGGTGTCTACTTGCCTAGAGTAAAGTTGTTTTTATTTTGTTAAAACAACACCAAAAGCTAAATAACAAAGTGCATCTTACCTTACTTTTTAGTCACTACTTTTTAATCAAATTTATTTTAAATACTTATTAGATTGAATATAAAAATGCGGCTTTTAATACATAAAATTGGGAAAAGATTATTTTTGAGGTGGGGAATTTAGCCGCATAAATTTATACAATGACGTCTAACGCCTGCACTAAACGACGCCGGTGGGGAATTTAGCCGTCTAAATTTATACAAGGGCCGCATGGCGGCCTGCAATAAACGACGCCCTTACATCCGTTATGTGTAACTTGACACGAACCCGGAAACAGTGCGGGCGCTTCGACTCGGCTATTGTGCAGTTGAGTAAGCCGTGGCCAGACATGTCTGACCTAGATTCTACATAAAGGCAGAAGTGAAGAGGAGTTGTCTCCCCGGAAAAGAATGTAACAATTAATTGTAAAAAAAAATCGTCATTAAGTCGTTCTAGGTTCTTATTCAAGTCGGCATCACGTTCTTATTCAAGTTCTTAATTTAAGTTCTTAACAAGTTTTTATTCAAGTTCTTATTTAAGTTCTTAACAAGTCAACATCAAGTTCTTAACAAGTCATCATCAAGTTCTTAACAAGTTCTTATTCAAGTACTTATTCAAGTACTTATTCAAGTTCTTAACAAGTCGTCAACAAGTCATCATTAAGTTCTTATCAAGTTCTTATCAAGTTCTTATTTAAGTTTTCATCAAGTCGTCATCAAGTCGTTATCAAGTTCTTATTCAAGTCACTTATAATTATTTATTAAGTTTCTTAACATATTATTGCATATCAAATGGATCAAAATGAGATTTTGTTGTTGGCAGTTCTGGCATGCTTTTTTGTTCGGCTTCTGTATTTAGTGGCTGAGATTTTTTGGACTGCTTTGGTTTTTGCTGGCGTTGTTTATATATTTTATAACCGTAATAACCACCCCCAGCAGCAATGACCCAAAAATGACAACTGTTTTAAATTCAATATTCCATGACGACTTTGGTGTTGTTGTAGGTCTTGAATCAACTTGTGTATTTACAGCTGGCATTGAAACAACTGTTGGCGTTGGCGGTGTTATGTTTTCATTATGAGTTACATTCTGTGATTGTAACATTAATTTTCTTTGTTTGTTCCACTCTGCTAATTTTTTTCCTGCTGCAACGCGCCCAGGATGAGGAGGCTTTTTACTGGTCACTTTCTCCATCAATGTTTTCTGATTCTGCTGATTTTCTGGCTCGGTCATTTTGAAGGGAAACAAAATCTATATGATTAAAAGTAATTAATCCCATGATTAATGGCGATAACAATGTTCCAAATCTGTAATACAGATCACATCCTAGAGACTCTAATGACTTTGTTAAAACGGGATCCTGCGTTAAATCATACATAAAATCTTGTTCAAATCAATGGGAGCAAATCTACTAACTAGTTTAGTGTACAAACTAAGAACAGTTTTGCCCAACACTTTTTACCATTCTTGACCCCAGTTGCGCTTCATACCTGTTGTGATACTTTACAATGTCTTGCGGCGACATCTGTTGAATCTGTTCTATGCTGAATTCATTTCCAAGGTACTGTTTTGTTTTTCCACATGCTGCCAAAGAATACAGCCCTTCCTTTTTGCGCATAATAGCTTGGTCATCAACTTGATCATTTGTAATCATAAGCTCAGGTAGGTTTAGTAGATCATCGCAGTTCATGTTTTATTAAATAATTATAATTATTTTATTTTTTAAAAATGAGCACCGAAAAAACTATTACTAACCTTGTATACCATTCTGCTGTTATGGAGGCCTAAGTGTAGGATACACAATGCTTGGTAAAAGCCTGTTAAAAATGAAACCAGCAGATCTTGGCAAACTAGATTTTGAAGACTCAACAAAGTGGTTTGCTGTCATTACAGCTTCGTTGGCTACGAAAGACTTTCTAGTTAAGCAAGGAATAATTCCAGAAAATATAAATATGTAAAAATATAAAAAATGGCTTCACTCGTAATGATGATAGGCGGCGCAGTGGTTAATGCGCTTGCTTTTAGCGGAAGTAATTACGCGTTTAGTAAACTACAAAATAACGATGAGAGAAAAAGACATAACAGAGCTATGGAGCAACTAGCCGCTGCACAAGACACCTATGAAAAGCAAAGAATGGAGCAGTTAGATTTTATTAACGACAGACTTAAACAACAGGGACATGCAGCTTACACATTAAAGATGTTGACCAGGCAATAAAAGAATATTTTCTAGTAACAGGCAAGCCAATCGAGACATTGCCTCCACCAAAATTCAGCGATTTTTATCAACCATCAGAAAAACAAAAGACGCAAGAAATATTGTTTATTGTTGTTGGCATGACCGTTGTGTATTTTGTTGCACAAAGTATTGGCTGAATAAAAATGAACAAGATCTATTATTCTCCAAAAGGATAATTGGAAGGGAATAACAGCAATTAAAAAGCTAAGCCAAGCAGCGGTGTCAGTGAACAAACAGCAAAAGAATGGTTATCTAAACAAGCGATTTGGCAAATTTATCTACCACGCCTAAACGAATACAGAGACCACACTTGTGAATATAACTCCAAACGACACCCATCAAATGGATCTTCTATATTTACCCCATGATACGATTAGACGAAAAAGATTTAAGTACGCGCTTACAGTCATTGATATAGCTTCAAGATACAAAGAGCGGAACCATTAACACAAAAGAGTGCTTCTGCTGTTGCTGTCGCTATACAACTGATATATCAACGAGGACCCTTAACTTATCCTCGCATGATTCAAGTCGATGATGGAAAAGAATTTAAAGGTCAAGTAAATCAATTATTGTTAAAACATAGAGTTACCATTAAAAAGAGGCATTCCGGGTGTTCACAGATCACAGGGTTTGGTTGAAAACTTTAACAAACAGTTATCTGAAAGACTTTCTCCTACCAGTATCACAGAGAGCTGATTGACAATTCTCGCAACACAGAATGGGTTAGAAGACTGCCCTCAGTTTTGCGCGCAATGAATAATGAAGAATTTAAAGGTCTAAAACCAGTACAAGCAATCAGAAAACAAAAAATAAATGTTGAAGGAGACGCCAGTTCATCAAGCAAACTATTACCATTTGGTTTGAAAGTGAGATACCTTTATTCACCGGGAGAAGCGGAAGGGGACACTCGCATCAGGCAACAGATCCAGTTTGGAGTGTTGATTCATATGAGATAAAAAAAATTGTAAAGATGAATCCGCCCGTGTATTATTTACGAGAAACTGACACAACAAAACGACCAGCCCCTCAAAGATCTTTTGTGAAAGAAGAACTGCAAATAATCCCACCAGACACAGTTCCGCTTAATTAATTTACGTAAATATATTTGAGTTTAAAATGGAAGCTCAAAAGGAAGAAATCTTACATGAAACTAAAAAGATGATAAAAAAAGAGACCTTAGAATTAATACAAGAATCATATGATACGTGTTCAGCTATTAAGGAAACAATTAAATGGATTCATCGGTACATGGCAACGCATCCTGATCGCCTACGATCCCAAATTTTGATTATCAGAATAACGATAAAGAATATCTTGAAAAAATAAAAAAAATTCGTGCACATCAAGCAAACATGAGAAAAAATTTGTCTGAATTGGAAATTGATATGATTGAGCTTCTAGATACATTTGAGGAAAAATATAAACCCGCGGATGAAGAAGGTATGTAATTATGCTGTTTTCCAATGCCCGATTGCATATGAAAACTCTGGATTAACAAACACACGTTTTGTGTTTGTTCTATCTAATGACTTCTTTGTTACAACAGTTGTGTTGATCTCATGTAGATTAGATCGTAGTTTTACGTTGTCATGATGAAAAGTCTTTTTTTTTGAACAATGCTTCTTTATAGTTGTCATGGGATATGCTTGATTGCACAACACTACGAGATATTCCCTTTGCTTTTTTAACAACTTTTTTTTGGCTTGAAAGACTGTACATTTTCGACCTCAAACCAACAAACTCCTTGATCACACCTCCAGATAATTCATCCTTCATCTTACCTAAAACCTTCTTATTAATATCTGAATGCAAAGGTGAATCTTTAGGATAATCAGATGTGTCGTACCATCCAGCATGCCCTTTAGCCACTTCTAATTCCATGTCTTTATAGATATCTTCAGTAGGGATGTCGATTACAAAGGAATCTGTATCTGTGTACAGAACTCTGGACTCAGGATACAAGGGCTTAAAGTAGTCATAAAGAAATTCTAACATCAAAAGCTTTGATAATTCTAAAACAGTAAACCCAATAAAAACGGGCTTATCCAATTTGACTTTCTTTTTTTTCATCATTATGCCAAAAAGCTGATCATGAAATCTTCTGAAGTCTTGATAATTTGGTTTTGACACCAGCTTAATTGCATCGTTCTCTCTGGTGACCAATCTAACATCTTTGCGCTTGTGCGGATTCTCCATAGTCTTTCCAAAACAGCTGTTGTTCATCAACTTGAAAAAGTCTTTTTCTGAAGCATCTGCGGATTTAGTTCTGAGATCAGTGTTCTTCATGATGTATGGTTTCATGAACTGTTCTTGATCAAAAGCAATTATACGATGAACTGCTGTTAACTTCAAACCATGTCTTAAATAAAATTGTAGAAGCCTGTAATGGCAGACATAATTTTTTTGCCTCGAAGATTAGGCACAAGTTTAGGTGGTTCTGTTTTTGCCATCTTTAGACTTTCTGCTGCTAATGGATAGTCATTATGGTAATCATGGAGTTCCTGAGGATATTCTAAGTCAACTTCTAGAATGTATCCACACTGTTGATCTGGCGTCAAACTGCCCAACCACTTTAATGCTTTTTGAATATTATCCGTATCTGTGTACATTTTAAAGTTACGTAATGGAAGTGATTGCGCCATTGCCCATCCATACAGATTGTTTGCATCTAAATACATGAGATAGTTAGACCTTTTACTTGGATCATAGTCGTCCAAGTATTTGTTGTTTGCTTTACAGTAATGGTGCGACGCCATACTGATTCCTCCACGCAATCCGTTTTCAATCATCTGAAGCATTGGCAGGTCAGACAATAAATCAATTTGTACTCCAGTGAATTTTAAGAAAGCGTCCCAGCTCATCCCAGGCGCAGAAATATAATGCGCAGGATCCAGGCTGTAATGTTTCATGCAGGTCTTCCTATAATTTTCAAAGACGTCCGCCAACAAACAGGTATCCGCCATTAAATAGGAATCATGATAGTCTCCCATCGTTTTACACTCTAACTTCTGCCACGCATCTTGAGCATGCTGGTAATCAGAATCACTGATGTCCTTTCCTCTGAGACTAGAAAAGAACGCACCTTTAGGCGGAAGTGTATCTTCGTCAAACCTTTCCCAACTGTTCATGTACTCATAAGGGTAAACGCCCTTTCTAACAAGAGTTGGGTCAAAATATTCTTCCGTTATTGGGCAGGACTTTAAGGACATAGCCAGTGACTCTAATGAACCCATCATGTGTTGCATAGAGTCGTAGAAAGACATGTTATTTAAAGTGAAACACATGTACTTTTCTGATGACTGCGCAATGCATGACACCCTGAAGTCGCTGGTTACTGCTTGCATTATAAGGTGAGAGTCGTAACCTCGCAAGTTGTGAAAGAATATAGGCAGCTTCCATGTCTTTGGTTCAAACTTTAGTTGAAGATTGCATTTACTGTGTGCTGCTCCTCTGAACTTTCCGCTGATGTGATCATGGTCTCTTACTGTTGGGTTTAAACTTTTAGGTGTTAGCTCTAAACCACAAATCCAACAGTGAGTGGCTGATTCATACTGTTGTTGGTCTTCAGGCGTCATTATGATTTCAGATAAGTTTAGATTATTAGAACAGGCATTACGCACTTGCTGCATGCGTTTTAAGAAGTATTTTGCAGCATTTGGTCCTCTGTATAATTCTGGCTTTGAATGGGCGCCATCCGACCTAACAATGATGAAGGCAAATGAGCAAATCTGATGATTACTCATTAAGACTGTTTTAGGAAGTTTCTGTGGGGTTGGTCCTTCATAAGGAACAATGAGTGATTCGAAGTCTGCATAAACAACATATGGACTAGTTTGCAACCGTTTCCAGTTCTTAAAACTAACTTTACTGCCTTCTCCGGGCGTAATTAGTTCTGTATCACAGTCAACTGGGCTAATACAATGTTTCTTATGTTCACTCGCGGCTTGAACAGATGGAATTCTTGTTAAACATTTTCTGCAGAATTCTTGTTTGCCATGATCTGTTGTAGTATGCGCCAATAATCTACTCATTGTTCGTATCAATGTGTAGTGCGGTAGCCCTGCCAGTGAAGACATCAGGAGTAAGTCTACATGATTTTTGTCTGGTTCACCAATCGACGGACTATTCTTAGACACTCTGATAGGCACCAAATTTGTTTCCTCAGACCATGTGTATACGTTAACAGTTATTGGGTGATTCTGTTCTTCAAACTGATCAATTTTGTCTAAGCTAACAGGAAAGGATATTCCACTGAAATTAAGATCATTGATGTAAGGTTGATAGTTAGATACTCTCTCTGCGTTTTTTGCGGAGTACATGCAGCCTAGCAAGAACGCACCACATGAAACATTTGTTGTCTGTATTCTTTATGTTCAGAACTGCTCTTTTTTGCAACTAATGTTGGAGGCAGTGGAATGTAAGACTTGCCTACAATCGGCTCATACTTAGCCTGTTTTAATCTGATCTCTAAGACTTCACCCTCTGACCAACCAGAGCCCTCATTTTAGCTGCTTCAGAGGCTTCATTAAACTGTGTAAGAAGTTGATCTGCCCAACCGGTGTTAAGTCATTATGAGAAAGAATAGTCTGCTGTTTAGTTGAGACCCAGACTTCTAGATTTTCTTCATTTATTGTTATATAATCGATTAAAACAACTAACCTTACTTTAACTGGAGGGTTTATTGTTAGTTTACTTGGAACTTGAGAAATAGCGTGTACAACGCTTTCCCGCACATTTTTTGGATTAATAACTTCTAAAACGACCTCATTTAAAGCTTTTGACAAACGCTCTTCCTCGAGCATTGCTTCAAACAATTCGTCCGGGTCTTCATATATCTTAGCCATGTTGAGTTTTCTTTTCTAACTCAAAATATTTATTTAAATTAAAAAAAAATACTTAATCAGAATCAATATCAACGGTCTTTTTGTGCTTGGACTCATAAACTAAAGTATAAACGCCCTTTGGGGTTGTTAATGTGAGCTGTTTAGAACAGAGTTTAATGTTTCGTTTACTTTTTTTAAACATTCCTTTTTTATCTGATCGGTGTCTGGCTGTTGAGAAAAAGTTGCCCTTGCCTTTCTTTGAAGATCAAACTTTTGTCTTTTGTAGTCCTCAAAATCAGCCTGTAGGCGACTAAATTCTTCATCCGTGATGTTCGAGTCGGCAAGTGCTTTATTTATTGTCAGTTTGAAGGAACTAAGTTTAGCTGTTATTAGTTGAACTATAGCTGTGTGCTTTTGGAGTTTAGCTTTTATTTTTTTGCTGACAGCACTTACAGCCAATGAACACAGGCCAAGAGTTAAAGACACACCACCTAGAGGTATAGCTGCCGGCGCACCTACGCCTGTTGCTAAGAGACCTACACTTGTTCCTGCTGTTAAAGCACTAACCGCCGATGCTCCAGTATTAACATATGTAACAGCATTAAAGACAGCAGAATACCTTCGTTTGGTTTTGCTGTATTTTGAAAGGTCCTGCTCTAGTTTTTGTTGCATTTGTGTAATGTTGGTTAATCTGAAAGTTTTTATGTCTACAGCAGCAGAATTGCCTACTATCTCTTCTTTGGGCACTTTTGGATAAGTCGTAACAGACATGCTTTTTTAAAATAAAAATAATTTAGTATTGGATATCTTTTAATCTGTTATCTTGAATATTCAGCTGCGCATCATATATTAAAAACAAATGTACATTAAGTGGTTTATCACTCTCTTTTTCTTTATCAATTTGAATGTTTATTACGTCTTTAACTGTTCTCCCACTCCCATGCAACTGATTATCCTCTGTTGACCTTAGGTCAATCCATAAACCGTATTTCGTTGTTAAATATTCATCAAGTCTAACACTGTGAAGGTGTAGATCTTTAGACACAAGGTCTACTGTTGGACTTCTAGACCTCCCGCCTCCAAACAATTTTCTTATTTCATCAAAATGATGATAAGGTTTAAGCCCGCTACCGTAGACTTGGTTAGGACTACCCTCAATTGAACATTGTACTTTCGTTATTTTAGGATTGATAAACTTTTCACTTTGTCTTTGGTATGGTTCTTTATCATCTTCACACAGCAATAAAATACCTTTAAGGGATCGTGCTGCGGCGCTAAAACTAAAATTCCATATAGTGTCTGCCCTGCTTTTAGGATATTTTGAATGATGAATCACTCTTTCGTAATATATTGCTAATTTTGACTGATATTGTTGCTCAATCAGCCTTGCTAAGTTAGGGTTGCTAACAATGTCAAACTCTAACGAGATGTCGAAAATGCTGTACTTGGAATCAGTGTCTGTAGATTTAATGACACGTTTGTATTCATTAAAAGTTAGTTCATATGACAATCTGTCTTTTAATGCTCCTTGAAAGTATGGCGCATGCGCTTTTAACAACTCAAAATCTAAGGGTATGGAAAAGCGATTTCCATAGCAAAACTTACAGCTTCATACTTGTTGCCGGCTTTAGCATCTTCGGCGTCTATTCTGTGTTTTAGTGCTTCGTTATTTTCGATTCCTTGAAACGCAAGATCGGCCCTTTCATTATCGGTTAGCCATAGATCAGAATAGATTAGAAATATGTCTGCATTGTGTAAAGAAAATATTTCTTGCCCCTCAAGTTTTATAGAAATTTTCTTAACGATTGCCCGTCCCAGATTCTGTACAACTGTCCTGTTTACGTCTGTTGCTGAATCAAGTTCTATTTTGAAAGTAAGCCGTGCAGATCCCGGCACAATCACTTCATCTGCTCCTAGGTCTGGAAATTTAACAGTAAGAATTTGATCTGAATCAATAGCAGATGGATTATTTGGAACAATAATATTCTGTTTATTTCCCTTCACGCCAAAGGGCTCTTTCAGTCTTCTATGCGGGTCAAGAATTGAGCCATATGCTTGTGACATTTTTTTTATAAAACAAAATAAAAAAGTTAATTATTTAAAAACATGGCAGACATTGAAGGTGAAGAAGATTATGATGTTTTTGATCCTGGAGACGACATGAGTGAAATGACTCCTTTGACACAACCATCGCGCTCAGTGCAGCGTGAATTAACAGAAGAAAGGGCTGAAGCATTTTACAAAAGTTTAGGCCTAGAACCTCCCGAATTTATAGACCCTGATTTTGAATTAAAAGATGGCCATTTGTCTGTGAGAAACGACCAAGGGCAACTTGTTCAGCTTACAACTAAACCAGACCCATTAAAGTTTTTAGCTAAGAGTACAATTAGACAAAGATTCAGTGTGCGCGATCAAAATCGCCTTGGCATTACTAAACCAAAATTAGATAGGGAAGCAGTTGCTAAACTTCAAAACACACTACAGAAACTCCCAACAGATAACCAAATTCAAAACATACCCCTTAAAGATTTAAGCCCAACAGCAGACGAAATAATAGAAGCAGAAACCAGTTTTTCAGAAGAAACAGTATTAAAAACTATGCACGATCCGCCGCTACCTATGAGAGAAATAACGGCCCTTGATCATGCTTTGAGAAGCATCAGAGGCGAATTAACAAACAATTTAGCAAAACTGGGTGAACTAGATGAGCATATAAAAAGAGAAAAAGAAAAACTAGTTGAGGCTGATGACCACAACTTAGGACCTGGTGTTAAAGAAAGAATAACACAAAGACTAAAAGATCTTGAACAAGAGAGATCAGCAAGACTAGAAGTGCTGTCTACTAACCGAGAACAATTACGAACTCAAGTGAGCAGAATAAGAGAAACTATCCAAAGAATTTTATATGAAGACACAACGTTAGCAGAACGAATAAGAACACTGTTTAGAGAGCAAGGAATCACATTAGCAAGTGTTATAACAGCCTTAGGATTTGCAATAAGTACACTGGTGATGGCTATTACAGGCGGCGGTGGGGGGGGGGGGGGGGGGGGGGGCAGTGCCACCAGGCCCGCCAACTCCGTCGTCAGATAAATCATGGGTAAAAAAACAACTCGATCACCTTGCAAACTTACTAAAAAAATTAGCCAGTAAGGCAATAGATTCTTTGCCTGGTATAATAGGGGGGATCGTTAGCTGGCTTTTGTCTGCCGCAAGTAAAGTAGTTGGCTTTATGGCTGAGCACTTATGGGCATTAGTTGTCTTAATAGTTGGGTTACTTTATAGTAAGATAAAGACCAAGTAATCCTAGGGCAGTTAATCCAATAACAAGTGCCGTCTTTTCATATTCATGGTCATCACGAACAAAGTCCGCGTCTTCAATGGCCTTTGGGCTTTGGGCCTTGGGATTGGATGGGGTTTTGAGGGGGGATTAGGACTTCTTTTTTATTGCTATTGCTGGCTTAGAATTTATGTCGTTTTTTCCGACCTTCTCTTCATTGCCAGCCACAAGGATTTCATTATTATAGTTTATTATTGTTCCTATCTGAAGTCTGAGGTCAGAAGGCAGCATGTATAAACCAGTGCCGACAGCAAAGTCTACTTTCGATCTTGCGTATTGCAAAACATTTTGGTACCTTTTAATACTTGAAGGCAAATCAATTGCAGAATTAATAGAATCCTCTAAATTTGCTAAATACTGTTTTTGGGCGTCAAAGCCAGTAGAAGGATCAATTATGTTTGATCTCGTTTGTGCTTGCGAACCTAGCAAACACCAAACATAAGTACGAATAGAGTCGTTTATTCGTTCTATTCCCGCTCTAGTTAGGCCCTTAGAGGTATCCAAAATAAATGTTGTCCATGCTGTTTTATGCTCTTGCTCTATGGACCCGAGGTGAACAGTTGTGCCTGAAGAGAAAGATGTGTAAGGAGGATACCAATCATAGTTATACTTTCTGTGCACGCCCCAAAAATAAAGAGTGCCTAAACCATGATTAAGATCCAACTTTTGTCTAAAGTCTGTCTTTGGGTCAATATCAAATTCGTTACAGATCCTTTCAAAAGCCTTGTAATCTATTCTGTTGCTGAATGGATTAAACGTTTTGTCATTTGGTAATGGCGCTTGCAGTTCAGATAAAATACGTCTGAAGGTGTAATAAAAATGAAATCTATACACTGACCTCACCAAAGGATCAGGATGATTTAAATGATCAGCATACGACACTCCACACCCAGTTGATGCACAAAACACAGCAAAGTTTAACTGGTTCTGATAAAACTGCATCGGATGACTAAACCACACTTTCGGGATGTAGTCGTTTTTAATAGGAGGGTTAAGATATCTGTTCAATGGAGTACTAACCTTTACTTGAAAGGCGTCAGACTGAGTCACAGAAATGTCAAGGGTGTCAGTTGTTATATCTTTAGGACTGTAGTGCGGCCCAACAGAATATTTTGCATTAGTATATTTGAATGCACTCATTTTTAAATTTGTTTTAAAAATGTTTGTAACAATAACAACTCAAGACAGTCCTTCGTTTTTAGAATATGCTATTGATAATGAATGCGGAACCCGAAGGGTTGCACTCCATGAAATTTTTTACAAAGTCGTATGGTTTAATATAACTGAATCCAAGGAAAATAATAAGATTACAAAATTTGATAATGGAGGAAGCAACGTTAGCCAGTTAACCATACCTGATGGTTATTACGGGTTTTGCTCGCTAAAAGAAGCAATGAGTAACCTCGACGTTACTCTCAAACTTAACAATGCAAATTTGAAAATAATGTTGACATTCAAACCTGAAAAAGAAGTAGTAGGCTACCTTTTTGATGTAGAGCTAGCTAAAATGTTAGGCTTTGCAACTGACAATCAAGTCAGTCACAGATTTATAGTTACACCAGACGAAACTACTTATGAGGGAGAATATCCGCTCGATCTTGCATTACATTCATTACTCTATGTTCATTTGGACGAGCTGAGCACTGATGAAAACTTATATGATGGAAGGCCCTCAACTGTTTTAAGAGCTCTTCCATCAGGGAAAGCTGCATATTGCGATTATGAAATTATACAATTCCCTAATTTACAGTTTAAAAGATTAGCTTGTGGGAGGGTCAGATCATTTAATATAAAGATCACAGATAAAACAGGGAAAGTCGTGAAATGTGATAACCTGCACATTGTTTTAGAAATAAAATAATACGTTGTTTTAAAAAATGTCACGTGGGCCAGAAGAATCAGGAGTTACATTAGCGCCTGAGAGGTGTGTAACTTTATAATTAAAAGACCTTGCAGACGTTGAGGACTTTGAACAAAACGGTGAGATAGGCACTTTGTATGGTTTTGAGTACACTAAAGATGGTTATTATAAGCGCAAAGAGGTTGACGACAACAAAAGGTTTCCTAAACTAGAACAACTACGCAATCTAGAAGCAAATAATACAGGTCAGTATGAATATAAAATAGTTCGAAAAACTGACAACAAATGGCACTTAGAACCATATTTAGAATGGGACATAAAATTTGAATTCTTAAGCCCATTTACATTTTTTGACCGTCAAAAAAGTTTCGGAAAAGCATTGAACTCTGGCCCTTTACATGTAAGTCTTATGCCAGAGGACAACAGTCGGAAAGAGATCGAAATAAAGCCGTTTGGGGACAAACAGTACATCCTCCACAGAAGAGAATCGGTTTTAAAGAAAGCTTCTACAAAATTACAGTTCATTCCACGCACAAAATTAGGAGACACGTTCACAATGATATTTAAAATTTCTGTCTTAAAAGATGAGGCGAGAAATGGAGCTCTGGGCGTCAGTGACAATCTTATGAAAGGAATTCTTATTAGCTGGCAAAACTTAGACGTTGACAAACTTAAAGTTACTGTCGTCGTTCTTTACAATGGCGAGGATATTAAGGTCATAACAACAAGCAACAAAATTGATATTAGTCTAAATAGAAACGATCTTACAGAACTAAACTGGATTAATCTTACACATTTAGACCTTATAGGTTTTTATTATACTGAACAAGTTTTGACAGAGAGTATGATAAAAACAATAACTGGATTAGATTAAATTCTGTTTTAAAACTATGGAGCAGTTAAACTTTATGACAAAAACCCCTCATTGTTCATTGATTTGTGGACAGACTGGTTGTGGAAAAACAATATTTGTCCTCGACCTATTACAAACAGTTTATAGTTATAATTTTGATCATATTGTAATTTTCTGTCCAACATTAAAGTGGAACAAAGCATATCACGATAGAAGGTTTATATGGACAGATGATGAAATCTATTTAGTTGATCCTAGCAATAAACTGAGTGAGTGTTTAGAACACTTTTATAGACAGTTTGAGGGAACGCAGACACTATTTATTATAGATGATTGTTCGGCAGAAAGAGACATAGTTAGAAAAAGAAATACTTTATCAAAACTGGCTTTCAGTGGAAGACATGCTGGGATAAGTGTGTGGATTTTATGTCAAAAATAT
>CM065724.1:76520852-76535852 GCA_033310375.1 Conus canariensis
ACACACCAGTCTGCCCAAACCACTGGCTGGCCACAGTACTGACCACACACCAGTCTGCCCAAACCACTGGCTGGCCACAGTACTGACCACACACCAGTCTGCCCAAACCACTGTGTTTGTCTCCTGACCACACACCAGTCTGCCCAAACCACTGGCTGGCCACAGTACTGACCACACACCAGTCTGCCCAAACCACTGGCTGGCCACAGTACTGACCACACACCAGTCTGCCCAAACCACTGGCTGGCCACAGTACTGACCACACACCAGTCTGCCCAAACCACTGGCTGGCCACAGTACTGACCACACACCAGTCTGTCCAAACCACTGGCTGGCCACAGAACTGACCACACACCAGTCTGCCCAAACCACTGTGTTTGTCTCCCCAAGTGGTGTCCCCATGACACGCCATCTTCCAATCCCTGACACCGGACCCCTCAAAGGGGAACAATCCACACGACTGTTCAGTGCTGTGTGGTGATGGCCTGTAGGCAGGGGAAGTATCTCGGTGTCCTCCACACTCAGTGGATCAGTGAGATAACGTCCCGGCGACATCAGAGTTTTGGTGGGATGAACAGTATTTCCTAGGTTTCGCCAGGTATCAAAATTGTTACGTCCTCTGTCCAGGACGGGGGAAATCGTGAGGGTATTGCTTAAGTGCACTAAGTTGATGTATTATTAGTCAGGCTTAACACTTATCCTTGCACTCATACACGCATATGCACACTCATGCGCCCATCAAACATTCACCTCTCTCTGGGAATGGGATGTCACGCATTCGTTTCTCTCCTAACACGACTGAGAACAAGAAATACAATTTCTATGCTACTTATAATCAAACATGAAAAATCCAATTACACAATATGCAATAATCAAACATAAAAGATCAATACTTCCTAATCCCGGGTTATAATAAAAATGGCTTCTTACCTGGCCAGGTTTTCACACACACAACCACGCTTTCACACCACACCACAGTTCTTAAACAAGTCTCTTCAAGTCTTCTTCAGCACTGCTTGATGGTGATGCCCTTGGTTGACTGGCTCCAGGCTTCAGGACTGGGTCTTCGTGGTCGTCTCTGGGATCTCGACGTAGAACTCTTCTTCTTCGTCTCCTTCACCCACCTCTGGGTTCAATTTCAGTTTGTCTGTCTTCACCCACCTCTGGGCTTCAAACTTAGTTTTCTTCTCTTCCAGCTTGTCTTTCCCTAAGACTTTGCTGTCTCTTCTATCTCCCAGACCACGTTTCTCTCGACCCTGTGTCCTGCCCACCTTCTCTCCTCTCTCTCCTCTGTTCCTCTCTCTCTCTCTCTCTCTCCTCTCTCTCTCTCTCTCTCTCTCTCTCACGTGGTGGTCTTCTCCCCTCACTTGTTCTCCCTCACTTTATATAGGGAGGGACACAAAGGATTTCCCTTCGGGCCATGCCTTTGTCCATGCTGCTTCTCAAACCCCCTGTTCACAAGTACCCTGAATTCTTCATTCGCTACATTCTTCCACACATCAGCATTTACACACATCCCTACCTAATTGATTAGCAAACACTTGGCACCAGAAGAACATCGAAAATTTCCCGCCGACTTCGGGGGTCACTTAACACAGTAATTATCTTAAAGAGGGCTACGACAACAACGCCCACGCGCTTTTCAACCAGCCTGACAATAGACCCAACACAGTGCCCCATGGCAATACCAACTGAACGAGTCCAAGACTCCTGCTCTTCAATGACTGTTTAGAACAGAACCTCAGCTGACTGAGTATTTAGTGCCCACGTGGTGCACCGAGGTCCTAGTGGTTACCTCTCTCTCCCCTTTCACTATCCGGAAGGTCCAAAACTCGGAAGAGTCCTTACTACCTCAGGTGCCATTTGTCACCTGACCACTTCGTCCTCCCTGACACAGTTCGACCGTGTGCGCTGGGTAAGGCACGCTGGTTAATGGGTCTATTACCTATTTGTATACTACGTACAACGTCCCTTTGCCTCTAAGCATTTAGTGCCTTTTGTGAAACACATTCAACGAGCTGAAACTCATAATTCTCTCATTTAAACCAACTCTAATCTAGGCCTCTAATAAGCCTTCTTACACCAGAGAACACACGCAAGATTTATCTTGCAACAAAATTAGAGAAAAATCAATACCATACACACTAACCAAGCAAATATCAACACAAATCTGAAATCCCCACCAGCTCTAAGTCATGTGGCCACATAAAGATGAACATTATGTTTCTACGGAAATTCTCTCCCTTTCTCCTCATACACATGGCCCGCAACCAGCCACATCACGCATAAATGACACTGCAAAAGGCACAAGCACACACTAGTTGCTAATTCACACGACCATTTCACTTTGGACTACTGCCCTCTTTTTGTGAATCTGGTCTGATCGCATTCTATGTACACACACCACTGCGTGCCCCGCGGCATGTGTTGCAATGTGCACAGAACCACCTAACATCACCTCGGATACCGGGCCAGTAGTACTCTCACGTCACAATCTTTTGTGTGGCCTTCTTACCGAGATGGTCCCAGGCTGACGTCGCGTGATTTTCGGACATCACTGCCTTTCTGCGGTCTGTAGGCAGAACGATCTGTCTTTTCATCTTCCCCGAACTTGAATGCGTGAAAGTTCGGTATAATACCCCATCTTCTAGCTCAAAACCGATGGTGCCCTCCTTGACACCTTTCTTCTGTCCTGTGTGAGCGAGCCTAAACAATTTTCTAAGCGAGTAATCGCCCTTTTGCTCTGCCCGTAAGTGAGTGTGGTAAGTCTCACCGGACACGCTCCAATGTTTTCTGGAGTGTTTGACTGCCTGGGGCGTTTTCCTCACGTGATTCCTTTTTCCTGAGTCAACACAGAAATCACGGTCTGGGTCTCCGTACCCACGTGCTCCTGGAATGCTTCCGATTACCAGATCATACGGCGGCTTTGGGACACCCAAAGCCTGTACAGTCCCACCATAATATGGTGTATCAATAAACACCTGGGCCGTTTTGAATTCTGCCACTGTTCCATCTATTTGTCTACACCTCTGTGTTTTACCAGTGAATTGTCCCTTTCTAACCAGGGACTCCTTCACCATCACACCAGTGCACCCAGAGTCTCTAATGACATTAACCACATTGTCCCCTACTCTGCCTTTGTGCACATCCATGTTATTGCCTGAATCTGTGAACACACAGCACAGTCCAGACAAAATAACACTGTCATCTTTTTCATCTTTTTCTACCTGCCTCTCACTTGGCCTGACCCTCATTGCTGCTGCTTTTTATGACTTGAATATGCAGTCCCTAGCCAAGTGCCCTGTCTTATTGCACAGGAAGCAGGTACGCTCATCTACAGTCTTAACCACGTGGGCCTTCACCCTTGTTTGCTCACGTGATGCCGTGGGCCTACAGGCGTGCAATACTGACTCATTACGTGAGTCATGTGCTGGCCTGCTATCCTCTGAATATGCCTCCAGGCTTTCCTCTTCTTGAGGTAAGTCACGCCTCGCTTCACGGTAAATCTCTGCTGCTTCAAATACTTCAGCTATTGTCACGACACCCCTCTCCTTGAGGTGTATTGTGAGGCCTGGCCCACAACCATCAAGTATCTGTTCCTTCATCACCAGTGTCTTGATGCCTTCAAAATCACTGTCTACTCCACTAAGTTCTACCCACTTGTTGAAATAGTGATCCAGTCTAACTCTGAACTGTGTGTATGTCTCACCCTGTTCGATTCTCGCCTCGCGAAACTTACGCCTGAAACCTTCTTCAGTCAAATCATATGCCTTTAGTACTGCTTGTTTCACCTTGTCGAAATCCCTCTGATCACCTTTGGGTAAGGTGGAAACAGTGTGTAACGCACGACCTGTCAACAAGGCAGACAGGTTTATTGCCCAGTCGTCTTCGGGCCAGCCCTCGTGCTCGGCAACTGATTCAAACCGACTGATATAGGCATCGATCGAATCAGTTTCTTCTCTGAACAGTGGGAGTGTAAGTCTAGGTGCGCAACTTAGTCTGCGGTCTACCGACTCAGAACTGGTGTCTATTCCACTACGATTTTCAGATTTTATTCTTTCCAACTCAATTTGTTTGGCTAAAATCTCTGATTCCGCTTCTGCTCTTGCCCTTGATGCAGTAGTTTCAAGTCTAAGTCTCTCGGCCTCAGCATCCGAGTTCCTTTTGACAGTGTTGAGCTGTACCTTTTCAAACTTGCTTCTTTCAGCCCTTTCATCTCTATCAGTCTTCTGCTGAGTCTCTATACACTTATGCAGTTCATCTCCTGTATATCCCATTTCTTTCCCCAAACTTACTAGTTTTTCTATGGGGTAAAGCTTTCTTCAGCCATCTTCTTTTCTGATATGTTTTAGCACCACTAAAACAGTTACGCTTATAAACCCGGAAAAAGTCAGTAAACAGTTTACTAAACGTTACGAGTACATCAACCAGTGGTGGTGTTCCTAATACAAAGGAGCCTTAATCTTAAACCATAGCTTCTGTGAGAGTTAAGACTAGAATCTCACTCTTCATTTCTCTGAACGACCCTTGATTAATACAACCACCCTACACACAAGTCAATACTCAACACTCAAAGAACTAAAGGAAATAATTAGAAGAGCTAGTTATAATTGCCTTTAGTGGACTCTTCGCCCCAGTGCTACTCTAGTACTCACTTTGTTTCCCGCCTGAGACTGATTTGGGCCATGCAATCCTGGCAGGCTCGCCACTTTGTCCAGGACGGGGGAAATCGTGATGGTATTGCTTAAGTGCACTAAGTTGATGTATTATTGGTCAGGCTTAACACACCAAGGTTATCCTTGCACTCATACACGCATATGCACACTCATGCGCCCATCAAACATTCACCTCTCTCTGGGAATGGGATGTCACGCATTCGTTTCTCTCCTAACACGACTGAGAACAAGAAATACAATTTCTATGCTACTTATAATCAAACATGAAAAATCCAATTACACAATATGAAATAATCAAACATAAAAGATCAATACTTCCTAATCCCGGTTATAATAAAAATGGCTTCTTACCTGGCCAGGTTTTCACACACACAACCACGCTTTCACACCACACCACAGTTCTTAAACAAGTCTCTTCAAGTCTTCTTCAGCACTGCTTGATGGTGATGCCCTTGGTTGACTGGCTCCAGGCTTCAGGACTGGGTCTTCGTGGTCGTCTCTGGGATCTCGACGTAGAATTCTTCTTCTTCGTCTCCTTCACCCACCTCTGGGTTCAATTTCAGTTTGTCTGTCTTCACCCACCTCTGGGCTTCAAACTTAGTTTTCTTCTCTTCCAGCTTGTCTTTAACCCTAAGACTTTGCTGTCTCTTCTATCTCCCAGACCACGTTTCTCTCGACCCTGTGTCCTGCCCACCTTCTCTCCTCTCTCTCCTCTGTTCTTCTCTCTCTCTCTCTCTCTCTCTCTCTCTCTCTCTCTCTCTCTCTCTCTTGTGGTGGTCTTCTCCCCTCACTTGTTCTCCCTCACTTTATATAGGGAGGGACACAAAGGATTTCCCTTCGGGCCATGCCTTTGTCCATGCTGCTTCTCAAACCCCCTGTTCACAAGTATCCTGAATTCTTCATTCGCTACATTCTTCCACACATCAGCATTTACACACATCCCTACCTAACTGATTAGCAAACACTTGGCACCAGATGGACATCGAAAATTTCCCGCCGACTTCGGGGTCACTTAACACAGTAATTATCTTAAAGAGGGCTACGACAACAACGCCCACGCGCATTCAACCAGCCTGACAATAGAACCAACACAGTGCCCCATGGCAATACCAACTGAACGAGTCCAAGACTCCTGCTCTTCAATGACTGTTTAGAACAGAACCTCAGCTGACTGAGTATTTAGCGCCCACTTGGTGCACCGAGGTCCTAGTGGTTACATCCCTCCCCCCTTTCGCTATCCGGAAGGTCCAAAACTCGGAAGAGTCCTTACTACCTCAGGTGCCATTTGTCACCTGACCACTTCGTCCTCCCTGACACAGTTCGACCGTGTGCGCTGGGTAAGGCACGCTGGTTAATGGGTCTATTACCTATTTGTATACTACGTACAACGTCCCTTTGCCTCTAAGCGTTTAATGCCTTTTGTGAGAGGTTCCACTCCCTTGACATCCTCCAGTTAAGCTAAGTTTCAAATATATATATAGAGAGAGATATATATATATAGGTCCATATATATATATATATATACACACATATATGTGTGTGTGTGTGTCTTACAATAAATATATATATATATATATATATATATATAGCTGAACAATTAAGTAGTGGAGGAAAACACGTGCAGGCTAACAATTCTTCCATCATTATAGTAATGACTTGGCAAAGACATTTTTTAAATGAATATGAAGAAAATTGGAACTTAAAACGGAGAAAATATATTATGAATATGAAAACCCTTTACTAGCTGCATGAGAGAACCATCGTAATCCCTCTCGAAGGCAGATCTATTTGTATCGCCTGCTCCTAGGCCTTTCGTCCGCTGGATGGGCCTCATCAGGGACACACGGTTTCATGATTGTATCTGTGCTCTTGGCGTCAAATAGAGACACACCACAGTCCATAATTATGTGGTGTTCACGCCACCAAGGGTTCAAAAAAGAATCCAAAAGCACCCCCGAAGCAGCCAGCGAAGGGTAGTAAAGGAAGCTAAACGAAAGTATGGAGAGGAAAAAAGTTGCTGAGAAGCTAAGATCATTATGCAAACAGTATAAAATGAAGGGGACAATCTTTGAGCATCTGCTTGAGGATCCATTCAAGGATGCAAGGCAGATCAAAAGATATGGAACAGTCTGAGTGGTCAGCTCGTGTGTATGTGTGCGCGCGCGCACATGTACGTGTGTATGTGTGTGTGCGTGTATGTGTGTGGGAGTGTGTGTGCGCGCGCGCGCGCGCGCGCGTGTGTGTGTGTGTGTGTGTGTGAGAGAGAGAGAGAGAGAGAGAGAGAGAGAGAGAGAGAGAGAAAGACACAGGTAGACAGACAGACAGACAAAAAGAGGGACAGAAAGAGACAAACGGATAGGTAGACACGCAGAGACACACATAGACATGGACAGAGACAGAAACATAGAAAGAGAGACAGACAGACAGACAGACAGACAGACAGAGAAACAGACAGCAGACTGACAGACAAACAGACCGGCAAACACGCAGAAAGACAGACATAGAGAGACAGACCGACAGGCAGACAGACAGACAGACGGAGGCTGACAGACAGAACAAAAATGGATACAGAGAGACTTAGACAGAGAAAGAAACTGATCGACAGACAGACACAGAAACTAGTAGTGACCAGTGTCTCCCACATTCCCTATTTACTTTCCCTTTGTTTCGTTTTTGGCGTCATATACTTTACCATGTCAGACCATAGCATTCAACGGCAGTTAGCCAGCTCTGTCAGGCCGAATTTTTTCCGTGGCCAATGCAGTCATAAGACAGTCACGTGATGTCACCCCACTTCCGGCCCCGGAAGAAGCCAGTGTCAACTTCCTATAAGTCATTCATCTTCGGCCTGCCGTCAAAGCAAGATAAGTCTTGTGCTCTGTCTCGCCTATACTTGCCTTTGTGTTAACTTTGCTGTGTTTTGTTCTATACTTGATTCAGTTGTGGCTTGCAAATGTGAGGCTCTTGGTGGGAGCGTATTTATCAAAAGATTTGTCTCTTTTACCGGCACTCTCGGGAGCGTATTTATTAAAAGATTTGTCTCTTTTACCGGCACTCCCGCGACTTTGTTACTCGCGATCGTCGGCACCGCTCGCCGGTCGTGTTCCCCCACCATATTGCCGAGCCTCGGGTTCAGCACGCATTTTGTGCTGGTTCCGGCTTGCACTAGACCCTGAGTATTTTTGCCGTGTGAGGCTCTTGGTGGGAGCGTATTTATTAAAAGATTTGTCTCTTTTACCGGCACTCTCGGGAGCGTATTTATTAAAGATTTGTCTCTTTTACCGGCACTCTCGCGACTTTGTTACTCGCGATCGTCGGCACCGCTCGCCGGTCGTGTTCCCCCACCATATTGCCGAGCCTCGGGTTCAGCACGCATTTTGTGCTGGTTCCGCTTATTAAGGTTTAGGGCTCAATAACTATCACACCTGTACTCTTTACCCTTCACAGGTAGAACGTGTTCGAGTAAGGGTGTGTGACACTGATCTGCTTATTAAGATTTAGTGCCCAAGAACTATCACACCTATACACAGTGATACTCCACGTGTAGAGATTGCTATTAATAGCCATACCAGTCACACGACCGGTGGCGTGTACGGGTAGTTCGAGTTTTCAGTCGATCTCTCGAGCACTTTGCACGACACCACACGGACGATCGAGATTAATTGATTTTCTCGATCGGCCACCTTGTCTCCTCTTTGCGGTCGTGTGTTCCGGGTTTGCTCTATCCACCTGTGCCCAACATGGTGAAGGACACCGCCGGGTCGAGCCACTCCACTGCTCGGAGTTCGCTCAATTTCCCGGAGAACCCGCGGGTCGATTCCATCTCGGAGCAATCCGTTCGCACTGATGAACGTACGGTTCGGGTAGACAGAGACGACTTCTCCGCGGAAGGGACGCGTGATCTTCCTCGTCTACCAAACCGACGGACGCACGACCGCGGCGTCCCAAGGCTGATGGGCAAGCGGCCACCATTTCAAAATGCCTTTCATTTGATCTGCCTGCTAGTCTAAGGGCAAAGCTCCCCTCAAGGTGCTGCCCAGAAAGTCTAATGGCAAGGCTCCCCTCAAGGGGCCCGGCCGAGCAAAGACTAGCCAACGGAATTCGCCCTCCCCCACCCCTTCTCCATCGGCCAGCTTGCCCTCTAGCCTACGGACTCGCTCGGAGACTTCTAACTATCATGCTGAGTCACGCGAATCTCGGCCCCCGGGGCACCTTGCCGAGCCGCGGACCAGCACGGGTGACGGATCTGGGATGGAATCACCATCCGTCACTCGCCTTGATGAGTCACGTATCTCTTTTTCCCCCCAAATTGATACGTGCACTCATAGCGCTCGGCCCCACCGGGCACAGGTGCAGCCAACACCTGAGCTCGAGGAGCGCTTCGACTCCGGAAGCAGCCTTATGGTCACCCCGACGCACGACCTCGGTGGTGTCCATAATCCTGGGCGTGCGGGCACGCCGCGCCATGGGCCCGGCCGTGCCCATGCACAAGGACGGTCGACCTACCCCGATCGAACGTCACCTTCTTCCCTAGGGTATTGGACGTTGGGGAACCGACCTTTCGGATCCCCATTTGGGCAACGTCCGCGGTCCCGCTCCTCCGGGGGAGGATCTACCAGCGGGACCAAGGGTAACCTGACATATTCCTCCAGGGGGAGGAACACGGGACCGCATCCTGACCAATCCGCACTTTCGCGGGTTGGGGGCTCGACTTCCGCATCCTCCTCCATACCATTATGGCCCTCCCAGGCCCATTCCAAGGACGTGTATGGTGCAGTGCACGGACCTGGACGGGGACGACAGGCCACGGCCTCTCAAGCCCCCCCCCAACAGTGATTCAGGTTACCCGGTCCCCGGGACTTTCTGCCTACAAGAAGAAGAGGGTCTCGTGGCTACGACTCGGCGGATGTCTGACCTACGCATTCGCCCAACGCGCTGGTCAGACCTTGAGTGCGGCCTACCTACCATGGTTTTTCCCCAGGGCCGCCACAGCCCGTTTACCTCCCCGGGGACCGGTGGCTCTATGCCCCCGAGAGAGACCAGTGGCTTAACGCCAACACCCAGCACGACCAGCTACATGGTCGAATGTGGCACCCGGCCTCACTTACCTGGGTCGACCTTGGTCTCCCTCCTCGGGCGCTGTCCTATCGGCAGGACGATGTCCCGGCCGCCGATTAATGGGCCACCGGGGACACACTACAGGCACCCCTCGACTTACCTCCTGAAGACGGGTGCTATGAACCCTCTCAGGACCAGTACCTCCCTGAGGCGGACGATGACGAGGAGCTAGCCCCCACCTCATTGTACGATGTCCGCACGATAGAACGGTGGCGACCAGACCTCGTTAGGAGGGAGGCCGCACCCGCTGACGAATTTCTCTCCCTCTCCCCCGGCCCAGAGATCTAGACCAATCTACCCAAGAACCCCTCAGTCGCCTCCTTGTTTACGGACAATCCCGTGACCAGGGAGATGGGCATTTCCCAGTCGGACCGTCGGTTGATCCCCCACCTGCCCCCCCCTACTTCCGGCGCCTTCTCCTTTAAGAACCTAAAGGAATGGGTCCGAGTAGCCAGGATGGGCATCCTCCACACCACGGCGGGACACACCTACTTGGACATGCCCCTTCAGCGAGCGGAGGCTCTATGGCCGGAGGACGATGGTGCCATCCCAGTACCGGGGGACCCGGGCTCTGAGGCGCACCAAGAGCCTGACCCTCGCTTGTTCAGCGATCCTTTCATGCGACACCTAGTTAACAGGATTTCGCATCACCTTTCGGCTGCGGCGGACAGCGCAGCCAGAAGCCACTTCAACTGCTTGTTGGTCGCGAGAGAGGCCGTGCTGGCGCGGACCTCTCTCTCCCCGACGCTTAAGGCAGCCCTGCGATGCATCCCGGGCCAGGTCCAGTCGCTCTTTGGCGACTACTCGGCTGACGTCATAGCACAAGCAGTTGAGGAACGCAAGCAGGCTGTGTCCTTTGCGCCCAGGCCACCGCCACGCCCTGCTAGACCCCCACTTCGTTCCTTCCCCAGGCACAGACCCTATCCCAGACAATCGCCTTCCCGCACCGCACGGCCCGCCAAGCGACCTAATCTTCTCCCAAGGCCTAAGCCAAAACCCCATCAGCAAAATTTTCGGTTAGGCCAACAGTCACGCTCCCAGAGCTGACTAGGGAGACAGCCCGAGGGGGACTTAGATCAGGTAGCACCCCCCCTCGCCCTATCCCCCACCCACCAGCCCAGACCCTCGCCCCCCCTGGCGGGCAGCCTCTCCCGGCATGCCCACCAGTGGAGACGCATACGCCTCACCCCTGGATAGTGGCGGTGCTACAGGAAGGGTTTCGCCTTCCTTGGGCCCACGAGCGTCCCCCCCCTCATGCTATCTCCCCCTCCCTCCCCCAACGAACCCTCCCCCGCCAAAGCAGAAGCTCTTCGCACGGAAGTCCAAGACCTCCTCAAAAGAGGGGCCATCTCGGAGATTTCCCACCCAAACCCCGGCTTCTACTCTTTGTGATCCCAAAAGCCTCGGGAGGATGGAGGCCCATTCTAGATCTTTCGCCCCTCAACAAGTTCCTCAGGCCCACCAAGTTCAAGATGGAGACCCCCACCCAGATCCGAGACTCCATCCATCATCGCGACTGGGCCACATCCGTAGACCTGAAGGACGCCTATTTTTCAGATCCTGATTCACCCGGCCCACAGACGATTCCTACGGTTCGTCGGGCAGACCCCGGAGAGGCCTGCACGCATAGTGGACCTCATCTCCTGCCTGTCACAGGCACCCCACACCTCGGCCAGAACCCTGTCCTCCCTCCTAGGAATGATGGAGTCCCTGTCTCCCCTCATTCCCCTGCGGCGGGTCCCCAAACGCCAACTTCAGAGGGAGTTCCGCCGACGTTTGTCACAGACCTCCGACCGCTGGGACCAGGTCATTCCCCTCGGACACTGGTTCATTTCGGCGACGGAGGAGCGGCTCACTCCAGCCACTCTCTCCACCGGGGTCCCCATCTCCCTCCCAACCCAACCCAACCACTGGAACTTTATACAGACGCCTCCAACTTGGGCTGGGGGGCCCACGTGGAGGACAGTCACGCCTCGGGGAGTGGGAGCTGGAAGCGGTCAGGCTAGCCCTTCTCCAACTCCAGCACAAGGTCGCGCACCGACTTGTTCTCCTCCTCACGGACAATACGTCGGTAGCTTGCTATGTCAACAAAGGGGGAGAGGCCCGCTCCATAGGCCTCTCCCTCAGAACAGAGGCCCTCCTTCGCTGGTGTCGCGCAACCATTGGTTTGTGCCCATGATCGACCTGTTTGCCACCAGCTTCAACCATCACCTGCCCCTGTACGTCTCTCCCGTTCCAGATCCCCAGGCGGATGCAGTCGACGCACTATCCCTCCCCGGGACGGGCCTACTGGCGTATGCCTTTCCCCCCTTCCCCATCCTACACAAGGTGATCAGGAAGGCAAGGCTGGAAAGACCCAGGCTGATCCTCGTAACGCCATGGTGGCCGACCCAGTCTTGGTTCCCGGACCCCAAGTCCCTCACCCACGTTCCCCCCCTCCGGCTCAGCCCTCGCTGGGACATGCTGAGACAACCCCGGTCAGGTCTTCCTCACTCCAATCCCAAGATGCTTCGCCTACACGCGTGGCTTCTATGCCAGCCCAACTGCGAACATCTGCATCTACCCCCCACTCGGAGAGACCCCAGTCCGTCCTAGACACACTAGCCGGGGCAGGGGCCTCTCAGGGATTACGGGACTTCGCCTCGGCATCTCGCAGAGCCAGCACCGAATCCCTCTACAACTACCGTTGGGAGAGATGGATAACCTGGTGCTCAGATAACTCTGTTCCCCATTACTGCCCCTCCAACATCCAAATAGGAAATTTCCTCTCCCACCTATCCTCTTCCCTTAAGCTGTCGGCTGGCTCCATTCGGGGCTACAGATCAGCTATCTGCACCACCATTCGTCAACTGGGGGGCCCTTCTTTTGACAATGACTTTCTCCTCAGAGAGGTGTCTAGAGGAGTTGCTCTACGGGAAGCTCAGTCCCCTAGGCGCATTCCCCTCTGGGACCTTTTTACGGTCCTCGATGCCCTCAGAAAAACCCCTTTTGAACCCATTGCTTCTATTCCTTTTGACCTCCTCTCCTTTAAGACCACCTTTCTCCTCGCCCTGGCCTCGGCCAGAAGACGAAGTGAGATTCACGCCCTCAGCGGTGACCCCACAGATATCGCCTTCCACAGGGACGGCTCAGTCTCTCTCAAGTTCCTTCCGGAGTTCTGACATCTTGGGAAAGGGAGAAAAAGATGGAGACATGGACCTTTGCCCCTCCAGGTGTCTCAGGTACTACTGGGAACGCACACGCCCCAGGCGCTCCTCCCAGAGACGACTCCTTATCTCCCTCAACCCCAACAATACTAGAGATATCTCGGCGGGAACTATCTCCAGGTGGCTCTCCAAGACGGCGAGATCTACCTACGCTCAGGCGTACAAGGATCTCCCTGTCCTATCACCCAGGGCCCACGAGGTCAGAGCACTGGCCACTTCCACAGCGTTCCAGTACTCTGTCCCCGTGCGCCACCTGCTGGAGGCAGCCTACTGGCGTTCGGAAAATCCCTTCATTAATTTTTACCTGAGGGATATCCGCATGACCAGAGCTGATGGGTCTAAGGGGATTTCCTTTGTGGCGGCCAATGCAGCCATATCGGTCAACCCCAAGAACCACTAGGGCGCTCGCCCTCCTCCGATTCCTTTAAATTCTGCTATGGTCTGACATGGTAAAGTATATGACGCCAAAATGGGGAGTTTGTGTTATACTCCCTGTTTGGCTAGTATACTTACCATGTCAGACTCTAATTCCCTCCCTACCTTCCCCTCTGGCGCCAAGGTTCTCGGGTCACCATACACCAGGCCTCGCTGAATGACTTATAGGAAGTTGACACTGGCTTCTTCCGGGGCCGGAAGTGGGGTGACATCACGTGACTGTCTTATGACTGCATTGGCCACGGAAAAAATTCGGCCTGACAGAGCTGGCTAACTGCCGTTGAATGCTATGGTCTGACATGGTAAGTATACTAGCCAAACAGGGAGTATAACACAAACTCCCCATTTATGTCTGGTCCTAATTGCACTCTCAGACAGAAAAAAACAACAACAACAGCTAAACAAGTCAAGAAATGAACAGAAACAAAAGGCAATGCAGAAACAGAGTCAACAGGAGGTCATCAACGTGGCACTGAGATACGAAGTTAATCACATTTTCTATACTCTCTTGTTGCGAAACATATTTTGGGGGAAACAAAATTGCTGTGATGACACAACACAACAAAAGGAACAGCTTTTACCCCTACCCCTTCTCTCCTCTTTTCGCGCACCGTCTCTCCCTTCCACCACCCTCCCTCCCTCCCTCCCCCCCCTCTCTCTCTCTCTCTCTCTCACTCTCTCTCTTCTTTGCTTTTTTTTCTCCCCCCCCCCTCCCCCCAGAAATATCCATGTCACTTTGCTAAATACCTTTTATGTACTTTCATGCCTTATGAAAAAGAATTGCATGTTGTGGCTTGTTCTCTCTCTCTCTCTCTCTCTCTCTCTCTCTCTCTCTCTCTCTCTCTCTCTCTCTCTCTCTCTCTCTCTCTCTGTGCGTGCGTGCGTGTATGTGTGTGTTCCAAATTCTGTACGTACTTTGTCATATTCCCTTTACTATCTGTTTTTATACATGCCAATTGTTGTACGTTGTAGTGCACGCCCATATGCTTCCCCAGCCCACCCCTTCCCACCCCCACTCTCTTCTTCCCCTTTATTATTATTATTATTATTATTTGTATTTGTATTTTTTGTTTGTTAATTATTTTCGTTTTTCTTCTATTTTCATTTGATGCATGTGTGCATGTATACGGCCACACTGACACACACGCGCACACACACGCATACACATAAGCGCACAAATGCACACACACACGCACATGCGCACACGCCCACATACAAAGACACAGTGACACACATACACACAGATATGTACACATATAGCCTATATGCAGATACGTGTGCTCATACACACCCACAAATTACGCGCGCGCACACACACACACACACACACACACACACACACACACACACACGCCTTTTTTTCCCCTTTTCATTCTGGCCCTAGAAATAGAACCCCCCCTCCCCCCCCCCCCCCCCCCCCCCCCTTGCAAGACAAGAACCATCACTTTTAGAACTCCAGGAAATCAGCCGTCTAATAACCTCCCTTGCACAACAGTGAAAGTGGCTTCCTTTGCAGTGAGGCGATCCTTAATCCAACCCGGCGTGCTGTGCAGTCTTGTTAGTTT
>CM065724.1:76550852-76553352 GCA_033310375.1 Conus canariensis
AATGTGGTTTGATTTTGTTTTGGTTTGTTTTCTGCTTGTCTGCTTATATGTACATGTTTTTGCACGTAGGTTATGCGTAATCCTGGTTCCGTATTCTACTTACTGAACAAACTGTTTTCGTTGTACGTGGACTTAGCAAAGACCAAGGTTTTAAGCAATCTGGTTTCAGATGGAACATTTTTCAATCTGAAAATGCTGGTTATGTACACTTGTTTTCTTTTAACTGAAACCAAAATCGATTTAATCGGAAAGAAATTCAATCTGAGATTAGGTTGCCAATATTTTAAGCCTCCCAACTTCACCTATAAAGCTTATTTTGTTTAGCACGTGAACTGCTCAAGAACTAGAAAGATAGAAAGATAGATAGACAGGTGTATAGCTCGATGGATACATAGATGGATAGATAGATACTTAGATAGATAGACAGGTAGATAGATGGGTAGATAGTTAGACATAGAGAGAGGTGGATACATGCAAACATACATATGCGTATGCATATATATGAATATGTATATCCATATATATAGAGAGAGAGCGACAGATATGTATATAGAGAGGTGGATACATGCAAATATACATATATGTATACATACATATGAATAAATATATATATATATATATATGAATATCCAGAAAAATTACAGAAAGGCTGACAAGGCTACATATGATCACATCAGAAAGAAAGAAAAGGAACTTGTGCACCAAATGGACCTAAGTGACAGAGTAGAGACCACAGCAGCTAGAGAAGCCTTTATTACACTTAAAGACCACAAACCCAATTTCTTGAACAACCCAACATGTAGACTGATAAACCCTTCCAAATCTGAACTAGGGAAAATTAGTAAAAAAAATCTTAGAGAAAACCATAAAAAACATAAAAGAAAACACTGAACTCAATCTCTGGAAAAACACATATGAAGTAATACAATGGTTCAAAAACCTCAATAAACAAGAAAATACAGTTTTTATAACATTTGACATAGTAGATTTCTACCCATCTATAGATGAAAAGCTACTAACTAAAGCTATAAAATTTGCCAACAAGTACACAGAAATATCAGGGTCAGAAATGGAAATCATTTTCCACACAAAGAAAACTTTACTGCACAATAAAAATGAAACCTGGATTAAGAACACAAGCAGGAATTCAACTTTCGATGTCACAATGGGATCATACGATGGTGCCGAAACTTGCGAACTTGTCGGACTATTCATGTTATCCAATATTCAAAAAAAACTTGGAAAACAAACTGGACTGTACAGGGATGACGGCCTTGCCGCTCTGAATGACAACCCTAGAAATATTGAAAATAAGAAAAAAGAATTGTGTAAAATTTTCCACAACCAAAACTTAAAAATCACAATAGAAGCAAACAAAAAGATAGTGAACTATTTAGACATAACGTTAGACCTCAACCAACACACATATAAACCATACAAGAAACCAAATGACACGCCTGTTTATGTAAACATCAAAAGCAATCACCCACCCTCCATACTGAAAACAATACCCAAAAGCATAAATAAAAGACTATCCAATTTGTCATGTAACGAAACAGTATTCAACAACGCTACAGCTGAATACCAAGAGGCGTTACATACAAGTGGCTACAATTACAAACTAAGATACGATCCAGACAATGATACAAAAAGATGCAGAAAGAACAGGAAAAGGAATATCATATGGTACAATCCCCCATATGATGCAAGAGTTAAAACAAATGTAGGGAAAGAATTCTTTAAAATCTTGACATCATCTTTCCCAAAAGACCATAAATTATTTAAGATATTCAACAAAAACAACATCAAATTATCATATTCATGTATGCCGAACCTTAAAAATGCCATCGATTCAGCAAACAAAATGAAAAGCAGCACAGAAAAAAAGGAGGGTAACGAAAGGAAATCTTGTAACTGTACCAAAAAAGAACAGTGCCCCCTAAGCAACAAATGCCTTTATAACAACATTGTGTACCAAGCCACTGTAACATCAGAGAACGCAAAAGAAACATATGTAGGTATCACGGAAAACCAATTCAAAACTAGATATGCAAACCATAAACAATCATTCAACAAAGAAAGACACAAAAACCAAACAGAATTGAGTAAATACATTTGGAAACTTAAAGAAAAAAACATAGACTACAACATATCTTGGAAAATTTTAAAAAGAGCAGCATCATACAACAACATTTCAAAAAAATGCAATCTATGCCTAACAGAGAAATACATTATACTATGTAAACCACAGTTGGCAACTCTAAATGTTAGAACAGAAATGGTTAACAATTGCAGACACAGATGGAAGTTCCTATCAGCGAAAAACCAACACCTGAGAAACACATGTAGCACGGAAAAAAACAACAGCAAACCAGCTAGCTATATATATACGTGGCACTGGCAACACAAGCTCATCACATCCTGACGACCGCACAGCGTGAAACAAATTTGTAGATGTTTTTAGAAGCTTGATTTTAACTTGCTTTTAATATAACAAATA
>CM065724.1:76560852-76563352 GCA_033310375.1 Conus canariensis
CTGGACCAAAATACATACAGAAGCAGACTCCAGGTGAAAGAATTATTTATGAGCGTCAAAGACCTAAAGTGTAGACATAATTTGGAAGCTCCTATCTCCCTTCCCCGTCGTCCGCAACTCATAAACATACACGTTGACACACACACACACACACACACACACACACACACACACACACACACACACACACACACACACACTTCTACTACCCTCATGGACCCATCCTACAAGCACAGCGGACTCCCTGAGCCTGTCAAACTGATTTCCCTGACCGGCATCATGGCATTAAGAGACCCATTAACATTCCCTCCCACGGACCATCCTTTACTGGGCCAACAGGCCCCCAACCTCTCCCCCAAAATAGCAGCAGCAAAGCCGTATAACATGTTTGTTTACTGTTTCCGAAATTAAAACACCAGTCTGGTGGAAGTGACGGGTTTCTACATTCCGAGCCGTACATTTTTCCCTTTTTACTTTCTTTTCCTCCTACTCTGTTCATTCTGACTAACCTTATAAAAGAGTTATGCCCAGTCTCGTTGAGATGCACTCTCAGTGCCAGCACTCCCCCGTAGAGCTGTCAAGATCAGGTCGACGCGTGGTCATCCACAGGAGGAGACACTGCGCTGCCGATGTGTGTTTTTTTTTTCGAGGTATGTTCAGGGGCGCTTTTTATGAGTCACACACAGAGCCACTATCTGTTTTTTCATTGGTAATAATAGTGCATGTGTTCAAAAAAGGTTAAGGTTTTCACAGCCTATACCACATGCATATGTACATGAGTGTATTTGAGCCTCTTCTCTCTCTCTCTTCTCTCTCTCTCTCTCTCTCTCTCTCTTCTCTCTCTCTCTCTCTCTCTCTCTCTCGAACTATAATTATCCCCGTATTCTGCTAGTAAACGATTTACTGTTTGTGTCGAAACGCGCTCTTTTCTTCATTCCCATTTTCTTCCTACCCCCCCCCCCCCCCCCCCCCCATCCCCCTTTATTTATTTGCAAAGTCATTGCTTTAATGCCTGACGAATTGTTTGCGTGCTCTTGTTTTTTTCCTACTATCTATTCGTTAAAGATAGATAGATAGATAGATAGATAGATAGATAGATAGATAGATAGATAGATAGATAGATAGATAGACGGATATACAGACGAATAGACAGATACATACATACATGCATACACACATACATACATATATACACACGTTCATTCATACATACATACAGACGTACATACATACGTGATACAGAGAGAGAGAGAGAGAGAGAGAGAGAGAGAGAGAGAGAGAGAGAATGTTTGTATGTACATGAGAGAGAGAGAGAGAGAGAGAGAGAGAGAGAGAGAGAGAGAGAGCAAGTGTGGGTATTCCTATGTGTATATAAAACTGTCAGACTGTGTCTAACCACACTAAGGCAGTTATCAGAGAAATAAGAAACGTCAACACACATTTCCCAGACGGTCTTCCAGACACAGCTGACAGAAATGTGGTGATGGCGCGCTGTTTCCTTGTGGCCGTCACTACCGTTGTCTTCACACGTACTCTGCAAATGTCAGATTTACCTGAGGCCTGTTGGAAAGGTTAAAATGCTTGATCTTTGTTTAAAGCCACTGACAGATGGAACTGCTGAGTTGGCGTTCACATTTAAAACAAATAAACAACAAACCACAAATGAAAAAAAAAAAAAAAAAAAACGAACAAACAACCAGTGTGGTGCAGTGGATAACATTATATTATGGGTTGTTAGTTTGTGAGCTCAAGACCCTGAACAGTTTAGTATTGTGTGTTTTTTTCAGCGGAGATCAGAATAGCCATCAAGACATTAAAGAACAACAAGTCCCCTGGGTTCCATGGAATAACAGCGGGAATGCTTAAAGTTGGTGGTGACTGCATCGTCTCTTGGATGTGCAGTCTCTGTAACCAGGTCTGGAACTCCGGCGTCGTCCCAGAGGATTGGAAGAATGGCGAAGTCGTCTGTATCCCCCCAAAAGGCAATCTCTCGCAGCGCGACAACTGGAGAGAGATTACTCTACTGTTAATACCAGAGAAAGTGTACTGCCAGGTCATCCACAACTGACTGCACGACGTAGTGGACAATGAGCTCAGGGAACAACAAGCAGGCTTCAGCCCGAAACAATCCTGTGCGGAACAGATCTTCACACTAAGACAGATCATCGAGAAGTGTGGGGAGCACCAAGTTTCCTCCAGCTTCATTGACTTCACCAAAGCATTTGACAGTGTCCACGGACCATCATTGTGGAAAATCATGAAATCCTACGGAATCCCAGAGAAAGTTGTGTTGACCATAGAGCAGATTTACGTAAACTCCAAGTGCAGAGCCAAGACAGAAGAGGGCTACAGTGACTGGTTTGAAGTTGTCACCGGGGTAAGGCAAGGTTGTATCCTCTCCCCTCACCTCTTTGCACTTGCCATCGACTGGGGTTTGAAACACGCAACCCAAGGAAAAGGAATCAAGTGGACAGAAGGAAACAGCCTCCCAGATCTGGAT
>CM065724.1:76578352-76600852 GCA_033310375.1 Conus canariensis
TTTCTTGATCGTCTTCAATAACATCATTTTCACGCATACATTCATCAAATGCGTCTCTGTCTTTCATGTGGAATAAAACTACAGTCTTTAACTGTTCTCTAAAGTCTTTTAAAACTGAGTTATATTTTTGACATAGAATCCACACACTTATCCCAGCATGTCTTCCACTGAAAGCTAGTTTTGACAAAGTGTTTCTCTTTTTAACTATGTCTCTTTCTGCTGAACAGTCATCTATAATAAATAGTGTCTGCGTTCCCTCAAACAATTTATAAAAGTGTTCTAAACACTCACTCAGCTTATTGCTAGGATCAACTAAATAGATTTGATCATCCGTCCATATAAACCTTCTGTCGTGATATGCTTTGTTCCATTTAAGTGTTGGGCAGAAAATTACTATATGATCAAAATTATAACGATAAACTGTTTGTAATAGGTCGAGGACAAATATTGTTTTTCCACAACCAGTCTGTCCACAAATCAATGAACAATGAGGGGTTTTTATCATAAAGTTTAACATCGGCATTGTCACCAAAGTCGTTTGCTCCATAGTTTTAAAACAGAATTTAATTTACACCAGTTATTGTTTTTATCATACTCTCTGTCAAAACTTGTTCAGTATAATAAAACCCTATAAGGCCCAAATGTGTAAGATTAATCCAGTTCAGTTCTGTAAGATCGTTTCTATTTAAACTAATATCAATTTTGTTGCTTGTTGTTATGACCTTAATATCCTCGCCATTGTAAAGAACGACGACAGTAACTTTAAGTTTGTCAACGTCTAAGTTTTGCCAGCTAATAAGAATTCCTTCCATAAGGTTGTCACTGACACCCACAGCTCCATTTCTTGCCTCATCTTTTAAGACAGAAATTTTAAATATCATTGTGAACGTGTCTCCTAATTTTGTGCGTGGAATGAACTGTAATTTTGTAGAAGCTTTCTTTAAAACCGATTCTCTTCTGTGGAGGATGTACTGTTTGTCCCCAAACGGCTTTATTTCGATCTCTCTCCGACTGTTGTCCTCTGGCATAAGACTTACATGTAAAGGGCCAGAGTTCAATGCTTTTCTGAAACTTTTTTGACGGTCAAAAAATGTAAATGGGCTTAAGAATTCAAATTTTATGTCCCATTCTAAATATGGTTCTAAGTGCCATTTGTTGTCAGTTTTTCGAACTATTTTATATTCATACTGACCCGCATTATTTGCTTCTACATTGCGTAGTTGTTCTAGTTTAGGAAACCTTTTGTTGTCGTCAACCTCTTTGCGCTTATAATAACCATCTTTAGTGTACTCAAAACCATATAAAGTGCCTATCTCACCGTTTTGTTCAAAGTCCTTAACGTCTGCAAGGTCTTTTAATTCTAAAGTTACACACCTCTCAGGCGCTAATGTGACCCCCGAATCGTCTGGTCCACGTGACATTTTTTAAAACAACGTATTATTTTATTTCTAAAACAATGTGCAGGTTATCACATTTCACGACTTTCCCTGTTTTATCTGTGATCTTTATATTAAACGATCCGACCATCCCACAAGCTAATCTTTTAAACTGTAAATTAGGGAATCGTATAATTTCATAATCGCAATATGCAGCTTTCCCTGATGGAAGAGCTCTTAAAACAGTTGAGGGCCTTCCATCATATAAGTTTTCATCAGTGCTCAGCTCGTCTAAATGAACATAGAGTAATGAATGTAATGCAAGATCGAGCGGATTTTCCCCCTCATAAGTAGTTTTGTCTGGTGTAACTCTAAATCTATAATAGGCTTGATTGGGTTTAAAGCCTAACATTTTAGCTAGCTCTACATCAAAAAAGTAATTGACTTCTTCTCCTTCATGTTTGAATGTCAACATTGTTTTTAGATTTGCATTGTTAAGTTTGAGAGTAATGTCGAAGTTACTCATTGCTTCTTTTAGCGAGCAAAACCCGTAATAACCATCAGGTATGGTTAACTGGCTAATTACGTCTCCTCTTCTGTCAAGTTTTGAAATCTCATTATTTTTCTTGGATTTGCTTATATTAAACCATACGACTTTGTAGAATATTTCATGGAGTGCGACCCTTTGGGTTCCGCAGTTATTATCAATAGCATATTCTAAAAACGAAGGACTGTCTTGAGTTGTTATTGTTACAAACATTTTTAAAACAATTTAAAAATGAGTGCATTCAAATATACTAATGCAAAATATTCTGTTGGACCGCACTACAGTCCTAAAGATATAACAACTGACACCCTCGACATTTCTGTGACTCAGACTGACGCCTTTCAAGTAAAGGTTAGTACTCCATTGGACAGATATCTTAACCCTCCTATTAAAAACGACTACATCCCGAAAGTGTGGTTCAGTCATCCGATGCAGTTTTATCAGAACCAGTTAAACTTTGCTGTGTTTTGCGCATCAACTGGGTGTGGAGTGTCGTATGCTGATCATTTAAATCATCCTGATCCTTTGGTGAGGTCAGTGTATAGATTTCATTTTTATTACACCTTCAGACGTATTTTATCTGAACTGCAAGCGCCATTACCAAATGACAAAACGTTTAATCCATTCAGCAACAGAATAGATTACAAGGCTTTTGAAAGGATCTGTAACGAATTTGATATTGACCCAAAGACAGACTTTAGACAAAAGTTGGATCTTAATCATGGTTTAGGCACCCTTTATTTTTGGGGCGTGCACAGAAAGTATAACTATGATTGGAATCCTCCTTACACATCTTTCTCTTCAGGCACAACTGTTCACCTCGGGTCCATAGAGCAAGAGCATAAAACAGCATGGACAACATTTATTTTGGATACTTCTAATGGTCTAACTAGAGCGGGAATAGAACGAATAAACGACTCCATTCGTACATATGTTTGGTGTTTGCTAGGTTCGCAAGCACAAACGAGATCAAACATAATTGATCCTTCTACTGGCTTTGACGCCCAAAAACAGTATTTAGCAAATTTAGAGGACTCCATTAATTCTGCAGTTGATTTGCCTTCAAGTATTAAAAGGTACCAAAATGTTTTGCAATACGCAAGATCGAAAGTAGACTTTGCTGTTGGCACTGGTTTATACATGCTGCCTTCTGACCTCAGACTTCAGATAGGAACAATAATAAACTATAATAATGAAATCCTTGTGGCTGGTAAAGAAGAGAAGGTCGGAAAAAACGACATAAATTCTAAGCCAGCAATAGCAATAAAAAAAGAAGCCCCACCAATCCCCGAGCCCCCCAAACCCCCCCATTCAATCCCCCCAAGAAATAATGACCATGAATATGAAAAGACAGCACTTGTTATTGGATTAACTGCCCTAGGATTACTTGGTCTTTATCTTACTATAAAGTAACCCAACTATTAAGACAACTAATGTCCATAAGTGCTCAGCCATAAAGCCAACTACTTTACTTGCGGCAGACAAAAGCCAGCTAACGATCCCTCCTATTATACCAGGCAAAGAATCTATTGCCTTACTGGCTAATTTTTTTAATAAACTTGCAAGGTGATCGAGTTGTTTTTTTACCCATGATTTATCTGACGACGGGCCTGGTGGCACTGCTCCCCCACCACCGCCGCCTGTAATAGCCAACACCAGTGTACTTATTGCAAATCCTAAGGCTGTTATAACGCTCGCTAATGTGACACCTTGCTCTCTAAACAGTGTTCTTATTCGTTCTGCTAGCGTCGTGTCTTCATATAAAATTCTTTGGATAGTTTCTCTTATTCTGCTCACTTGAGTTCGTAATTGTTCTCGGTTAGTAGACAGCACTTCTAGTCTTGCTGATCTCTCTTGTTCAAGATCTTTTAGTCTTTGTGTTATTCTTTCTTTAACACCAGGTCCTAAGTTGTGGTCATCAGCCTCAACTAGTTTTTCTTTTTCTCTTTTTATATGCTCATCTAGTTCACCCAGTTTTGCTAAATTGTTTGTTAATTCGCCTCTGATGCTTTTCAAAGCATGATCAAGGGCCGTTATTTCTCTCATAGGTAGCGGCGGATCGTGCATAGTTTTTAATACTGTTTCTTCTGAAAAACTGGTTTCTATTATTTCGTCTGCTGTTGGGCTTAAATCTTTAAGGGGTATGTTTTGTATTTGGTTATCTGTTGGGAGTTCTTGTAGTGTGTTTTGAAGTTTAGCAACTGCCTCACTGTCTAATCTTCGCGGTTTAGCAATGCCAAGGCGATTTTGATCGCTCACACTGAGCCTTTGTCTAATTGTAGTCTTTGCTAAAAACTTTGATGGGTCTGGTTTAGTTGTAAGCTGAACAAGTTGTCCTTGCTCGTTTTTCACAAACAAATGGTCATCTTTTGTTTCAAAATCATTAGGGTCTATAAATTCGGGAGGTTCTTGGCCTAAACTTTGATAAAATGATTTGACCTTACTTTCTGTTAATTCACGCCGCAATGATTGTAATGGATGTGTCAAAGGCGTCATTTCACTCATGTCGTCTCCAGGATCAAAAACATCATAATCTTCTTCTGCCATGTTTTTAAATAATTAACTTTTTATTTTGTTTTATAAAAAAAATGTCACAAGCATATGGCTCGATTCTTGACCCGCATAGAAGACTGAAAGAGCCCTTTGGCGTGAAGGGAAATAAACAGAATATTATTGTTCCAAATAATCCATCTACTATTGATTCAGATCAGATTCTTACTGTCAAATTTCCAGACCTAGGAGCAGATGAAGTGATTGTGCCAGGATCTGCACGGCTTACTTTCAAAATAGAACTTGATTCAGCAACAGACGTAAACAGGACAGTTGTACAGAATCTGGGACGGGCAATCGTTAAGAAAATTTCTATAAAACTTGAGGGGCAAGAAATATTTTCTTTACACAATGCAGACATATTTCTAATCTATTCTGATCTATGGCTAACCGAGAATGAAAGGGCCGATCTTGCGTTTCAAGGAATCGAAAATAACGAAGCACTAAAACACAGAATAGACGCCGAAGATGCTAAAGACGGTAACAAGTATGAAGCTGTAAGTTATGCGTTTGGAAATCGCTTTTCCATACCCTTAGATTTTGAGTTGTTAAAAGCGCATGCGCCATACTTTCAAGGAGCATTAAAAGACAGATTGTCATATGAACTAACTTTTAATGAATACAAACGTGTCATTAGATCGACAGACACTGATTCCAAGTACAGCATTTTCGACATCTCGTTAGAGTTTGACATTGTTAGCAACCCTAACTTAGCAAGGCTGATTGAGCAACAATATCAGTCAAAATTAGCAATATATTACGAAAGAGTGATTCATCATTCAAAATATCCTAAAAGCAGGGCAGACACAATATGGAACTTTAGTTTTAGTGCTACAGCAAGATCCCTTAAAGGTATTTTATTGCTGTGTGAAGATGAAGAACCATTCAAAAGACAAAGTGAAAAATTTATCAATCCTAAAATAACGAAAGTACAATGTTCAATTGAGGGTAGTCCTAACCAAGTCTACGGTAGTGGGCTTAAACCTTATCATCATTTTGATGAAATAAGAAAATTGTTTGGAGGCGGGAGGTCTAGAAGTCCAACAGTAGACCTTGTGTCTAAAGATCTACACCTTCACAGTGTTAGACTTGATGAATATTTAACAACGAAATACGGTTTATGGATTGACCTAAGGTCAACAGAAGATAATCAGTTGCATGGGAGTGGGAGAACAGTTAAAGACGTAATAAACATTCAAATTGATAAAGAAAAAGAGAGTGATAAACCACTTAATGTACATTTGTTTTTAATATATGATGCGCAGCTGAATATTCAAGATAACAGATTGAAAGATATCCAATACTAAATTATTTTTATTTTAAAAAAGCATGTCTGTTACGACTTATCCAAAAGTGCCCAAAGAAGAGATAGCTGCTGCTGTAGACATAAAAACTTTCAGATTAACCAACATAACACAAATGCAAACCCAACTAGAGCAGGACCTTTCAAAATACAGTAAAACCAAACGAAGGTATTCTGCTGTCTTTAATGCTGTTACATATGTTAATACTGGAGCATCGATCACTAGTGCTCTATCAGCAGGAACAAGTGTAGGTCTCTTAGCAACAGGCGTAGGTGCACCGGTAGCTATACCTCTAGGTGGTGTGTCTTTAACTCTTGGCCTGTGTTCATTGGCTGTAAGTGCTGTCAGCAAAAAAATAAAAGCTAAACTCCAAAAGCACACAGCTATGGTTCAACTAATAACAGCTAAACTTAGTTCCTTCAAACTGACAATAAATAAAGCACTTGCTGACTCAAACATCACGGATGAAGAATTTAGTCGCCTACAGGCTGATTTTGAGGACTACAAAAGACAAAAGTTTGATCTTCAAAGAAAGGCAAGGGCAACTTTTTCTCAACAGCCAGACACCGATCAGATAAAAAAGGAATGTTTAAAAAAAAGTAAACGAAACATTAAACTCTGTTCTAAACAGCTCACATTAACAACCCCAAAGGGCGTTTATACTTTAGTTTATGAGTCCAAGCACAAAAAGACCGTTGATATTGATTCTGATTAACTTTATTTTTTTGATTTAAATAAATATTTTGAGTTAGAAAAGAAGCTCAACATGGATAAGATATATGAAGGTTCAGATGAATTGTTTGAAGCAATGCTCGAGGAAGAGCGTTTGTCAAAAGCTTTAAATGAGGTCGTTTTAGAAGTTATTGATCCAACAAAGGTACAGGCAAGCGTTGTACACGCTATTTCTCAAGTTCCAAGTAAACTAACAATAAACCCTCCAGTTAAAGTAAGGTTAGTTGTTTTAATCGACTATATAACAATAAACGAAGAAAATCTAGAAGTCTGGGTCTCAACTAAACAGCAGACTATTCTTTCTCATAATGACTTAACACCTGGTTGGGCAGATCAGCTGCTTACACAGTTTAATGAAGCCTCTGAAGCAGCTAAAATGAGAGGCTCTGGTTGGTCAGAGGGTGAAGTCCTAGACATCAGATTAAAACAGGCTAAGTATGAGCCGATTGTTGGCAAGTCTTACATTCCACTGCCTCCAACATTGGTTGCAAAGAAAGCAGTTTTGAACATAAAAAATTCAGACGACAAATGTTTTATGTGGTGCGTTCTTGCTAGGCTGCATCACGTTGCCAAAAATGCAGAGAGTATCTAACTATTTACAGTGGGCCAATGATCTTAACTTTAACGGCCTTGAATTTCCTATGGCTGTAGACAAAATTGATCAGTTTGAAAAACAAAATCCGCCAATAACTGTTAATGTCTACACATGGTCTGAAGAAACCAACCTTCTGCCAATTAGAGTGTCAAAGAACAGTCCAACAATAGGCGAACCAACCAGGAGTCATGTAGACTTACTCCTAATGCAAAGCCTTAATGGGTTGCACTACACTCTAATACGCACAATGAGTAGATTACTAGTGCATACTACAAAACAACATAGCAAACAAGAATTCTGTAGAAAATGTTTAACAAGAATTCCGTCCGTTCAAGCTGCGAGCGAACATGTAAAACATTGTATTAGCCCAGTTGACTGTGATACAGAACTAATTACGCCCGGAGAAGGCAGTAAAGTTAGTTTTAAGACCTGGAAACGGTTGCAAACTAGTCCATATGTTGTTTACGCAGACTTCGAATCACTCATTGTTCCTTATGAAGGACCAACCCCACAGAAACTTCCTAAAACAGTCTTAATGAGTAATCATCAGATTTGCTCATTTGCCTTCATCATTGTTAGGTCGGATGGCGCCCATTCAAAGCCAGAATTATACAGAGGACCAAATGCTGCAAAATACTTCTTAAAACGCATGCAGCAAGTGCGTAATGCCTGTTCTAATAATCTAAACTTATCTGAAATCATAATGACGCCTGAAGACCAACAACAGTATGACTCAGCCACTCACTGTTGGATTTGTGGTTTAGGCCTCTCCCCAGAGAATCCAACAGTAAGAGACCATGATCACATTAGCGGAAAGTTTAGAGGAGCAGCACATAACAAATGCAATCTTCAACTAAAGTTTGAACCAAAGACATGGAAGCTGCCTATATTCTTTCACAACTTGCGAGGTTACGACTCTCACCTTATAATGCAAGCAGTAACCAGCGACTTCAGGGTGTCATGCATTGCACAGTCATCAGAAAAGTACATGTGTTTCACTTTAAATAACATGTCTTTCTACGACTCTATGCAACACATGATGGGGAGTTTAGAGTCACTGGCTATGTCCTTAAAGTCCTGCCCAATAACAGAAGAATATTTTGACCCAACTCTTGTTAGAAAGGGCGTTTACCCTTATGAGTACATGAACAGTTGGCAAAGGTTTGACGAAGATACACTTCCGCCTAAAGGCGCGTTCTTTTCTAGTCTTAGAGGAAAGGACATCAGTGATTCTGATTATTCTTATGCTCAAGATGCGTGGCAGAAGTTAGAGTGTAAAACAATGGGAGACTATCATGATTCCTATTTAATGGCGGATACCTGTTTGTTGGCGGACGTCTTTGAAAATTATAGGAAGACCTGCATGAAACATTACAGCCTGGATCCCGCGCATTATATTTCTGCGCCCGGGATGAGCTGGGACGCTTTCTTAAAATTTACTGGAGTACAAATTGATTTATTGTCTAACCTGCCAATGCTTCAGATGATTGAAAACGGATTGCGTGGGGGAATCAGTATGGCGTCGCACCATTACTGTAAAGCAAACAACAAATACTTGGACAACTATGATCCAAGTAAAAGGTCTAACTATCTCATGTATTTAGATGCAAACAATCTGTATGGATGGGCAATGGCGCAGTCACTACCGTTACGTAACTTTAAAATGTACACAGGACTCAAAGACACTCAAAAGTTTTTAAAATGGCTTCAGAGTCTAGAAGCTGATCGTAAAAGAGGTCTCATTCTAGAAGTTGATTTAGAATATCCTCATGAACTTCATGATTACCATAATGACTATCCATTAGCGGCAGAAAGTCTAAAAGTGTCAATGACAGAACCACCTAAACTTGTGCCTAATCTTCGTGTCAAAAAAAATTATGTCTGTCATTACAGACTTCTTCAATTTTATTTAAGACATGGTTTGAAGTTGACAGCTGTTCATCGTATAATTGCTTTTGATCAAGAACAGTTCATGAAACCATACATAATGAAGAACACTGATCTCAGAACTAAATCCACAGATGCTTCAGAAAAAGACTTTTTCAAGTTGATGAACAACAGCTGTTTTGGAAAGACTATGGAAAATCCGCACAAGCGTAAAGATGTTAGATTGGTCACCAGAGAGAACGATGCAATTAAGTTGACATCAAAACCTAATTATCAGGACTTCAGAAGATTTCATGATCAGCTTTTTGGCATAATGATGAAAAAAAAGAAAGTCAAATTGGATAAGCCCGTTTTTATTGGGTTTACTGTTTTAGAGCTGTCGAAGCTTTTGATGTTAGAATTTCTTTATGACTACTTTAAACCCTTGTATCCAGAGTCCAGAGTTCTGTACACAGATACAGATTCCTTTGTAATCGACATCCCTACTGAAGATTTTTACAAAGACATGGAATTAGAAGTAGCTAAAGGGCATGCAGGATGGTACGACACATCTGATTACCCTAAAGATTCACCTTTGCATTCAGTTATTAATAAGAAGGTTTTAGGTAAGATGAAGGATGAATTATCTGGAGGTGTGATCAAGGAGTTTGTTGGTTTGAGGTCGAAAATGTACAGTCTTTCAAGCCAAAAAAAAGTTGTTAAAAAAGCAAAGGGAATATCTCGCAGTGCTGTGCAGTCAAGCATATCACATGACAACTACAAAGAAGCATTGTTTGGCAATAAGACTTTTCATCATGACAATTACAAGCTGCGATCTAATCTGCATGAGATTAACACAACAGTTGTAACAAAGAAGTCATTAGATAGAACAAACACTAAACGAGTATTTGTTAATCCAGAGTATTCATATGCAATTGGGCACTGGAGGACATTTGGTCAAGCGCAATTAGATACTCAGTAATTTCTTTATCCAGTATAGCTGGATTATTTGTGGTTGTTGTTTCAAGATTTTTGATTTTTTCAAGATTTTTGATTTTTTCATATAAATTAGGATCAATGGGTAGTTTATTCTTTATCATTGTTTTAATAATAAATCTATACGCAAATAATTTTTTTTGAGCTTCCATTTTAACTCAAATATATTTACGTAAATCAGTTAAAGCGGAACTGTGTCTGGAGGGATTATCTGCAGTTCTTCCTTCACAAAAGATCTTTGAGGGGCCGGCCGTTTTGTTGTGTCAGTTTCTCGTAAATAATACACGGGCGGATTCATTTTCACAATTTTTTTTATCTCATATGGATCAACACTCCAAACTGGATCTGTTGCCCTGATGCGAGTGTCCCCTTCCGCTTCTCCCGGCGAATAAAGGTATCTCACTTTCAAACCAAATGGTAATAGTTTGCTTGATGAAGACTCTCCTTCAACAACATTTATTGTTTGTTTTCTGATTGCTTGTACTGGTTTTAGACCTTTAAATTCTTCATTATTCATTGCGCGCAAAACTGAGGGCAGCCTTCTAACCCATTCTGTGTTGCGAGAATTGTCAATCAGCTCTCTGTGATACTGGTAGGAGAAAAGTCTTTCAGATAACTGTTTGTTAAAGTTTTCAACCAAACCCTGTGATCTGTGAACACCCGGAATGCCTCTTTTAATGGTAACTCTATGTTTTAACAATAATTGATTCACTTGACCTTTAAATTCTTTTCCATCATCGACTTGAATCATGCGAGGATAAGTTAAGGGTCCTCGTTGATATATCAGTTGTATAGCGACAGCAACAGCAGAAGCACTCTTTTGTGTTAATGGTTCCGCATCTTTGTATCTTGAAGCTATGTCAATGACTGTAAGTGCGTACTTAAATCTTTTTCGTCTAATCGTATCATGGGGTAAATATAGAAGATCCATTTGATGGGTGTCGTTTGGAGTTATATTCACAAAGTGTGGTCTTTGTATTCGTTTAGGCGCTGGTAGATAAATTTGCCAAATCGCTTGTTTAGATAACCATTCTTTTGCTGTTTGTTCACTGACTCCAGCTGCTTGGCTTAGCTTTTTAATTGCTGTTATTCCCTTCCAATATCCTTTTGGCGAATAATAGATCTTGTTCATTTTTTATTCAGCCAATATTATGTGCAACAAAATACACAACGGTCATGCCAAAGGCAATAAACAATATTTCTTGCATCTTTTGTTTTTCTGATGGTTGATAAAAGTCGCTAAATTTTGGTGGACGCAATGTTTCAACTTGTTTGCCTGTCACTAGAAAATATTCTTTTATTGCCTGGTCAACATCTTTAAATGTGTAAGCTGCATGTCCCTGTTGTTTAAGTCTGTCGTTAATAAAATCTAACTGCTCCATTCTTTGCTTTTCATAGGTGTCTTGTGCAGCAGCTAGTTGCTCCATAGCTCTGTTATGTCTTTTTCTCTCATCGTTATTTTGTAGTTTACTAAACGCGTAATTACTTCCGCTGAAAGCAAGCGCGTTAACCACTGCGCCGCCTATCATCATTACGAGTGAAGCCATTTTTATAAATGTATTTTTTTTTACATATTTATATTTTCTGGAATTATTCCTTGCTTAACTAGAAAATCTTTCGTAGCAAACGAAGCTGTAATAACAGCAATCAGCTTTGCTGAGTCTTCAAAGTCTAGTTTGCCAAGATCTGCTGGTTTTATTCTTAACAAGCTTTTACCAAGCATTGTGTATCCTACACTTAGACCTCCAATAACAGCAGAATGGTATACGAGGTTAGTAATAGTTTTTTCGGTGCTCATTTTTAAAAAATAAAATAATATTTATTCATTAATAAAACATGAACTGCGATGATTTACTTCCTGAACTTACAAATGATCAAGTTGATGACCAAGCTATTATGCGTCAAAAGGAAAGGCTGTATTCTTTAGCAGCATGTGGAAAAACAAAACAGTACCTTGGAAATGAATTCAGCATAGAACAGATACAACAAATGTCAACGCAAGACATTGTAAAGTATCACAATAGGTATGAAGCGCAACTGGGGTCAAGAATGGTAAAAAGTGTTGGGCAAACGGTTCTTAGTTTGTACACTAAACTAGTTAGTAGATTTGCTCCCATTGATTCTGAACAAGATTTTATGTATGATTTAACACAGGATCCCGTTTTAACAAAGTCATTAGAGTCTCTAGGATGTGATCTATATTACAGATTTGGAACATTATTGTCGCCATTAATCATGGGATTAATTACTTTTAATCATATAGATTTTGTTTCCCTTCAAAATGACCGAGCCAGAAAATCAGCAGAAAACATTGATGGAGAAAGTGACCAGTAAAAAGCCTCCTCATCCTGGGCGTGTTGCAGCAGGAAAAAAATTAGCAGAGTGGAACAAACAAAAAAAATTAATGTTGCAATCACAGAATATAACTCATAATGAAAACATAACACCGCCAACAGTTGTTTCAATGCCAGCTGTAAATACACAAGTTGATTCAAGACCTACAACACCAAAGTCGACATGGATTATTTGGATTAAAAGAGTTAGCATTTTTGGCGTCATTGCTGTTGGTGGGGGTGGTTATTACGTTTATAAAACATATAAACAACGCCAGCAAAAACCAAAGCAGTCAAAAAAATCTCAACCACTAAATACAGAAGCCAAACAAAAAAGCATGCCAGAACCGCCAACAACAAAAGATCATTTTGATCCATTTCAGATGGAATAATATTTCAAGAACTTAATAAATAATTATAAGTGACTTGAATAAGAACTTAATAACGACTTGATGACGACTTGATAAAACTTAAATAAGAACTTAATGACGACTTGATAAGAACTTAATGACGACTTGATAAGAACTTAATGACGACTTGATGACGACTTGTTAAGAACTTGAATAAGTACTTGAATAAGAACTTGTTAAGAACTTGATGTTGACTTGTTAAGAACTTGAATAAAAACTTGTTAAGAACTTAAATAAGAACGTGATGCCGACTTGAATAAGAACCTAGAACGACTTAATGACGATTTTTTTTCACAATTAATTGTTACATTCTTTTCCGGGGAGACAACTCCCTTCTGCCTTTATGTAGTATCTAGGTCAGACATGTCTAGCCACGGCTTACTCAACTGCACAATAGCCGAGTCGAAGCGCTGCACTGTTTCCGGGTTCGTGTCAAGTTACACATAACGGATGTAAGGGCGTCGTTTACTGCAGGCCGCCCACGCGGCATTGTATAAATTTAGCCGGCTAAATTCCCCACCGGCGTCGTTTAGTACAGGCGTTAGACGTCATTGTATAAATTTAGGCGGCTAAATTCCCCACCTCAAAATAATCTTTTCCCAATTTTATGTATTAAAAGCAGCATTTTTATATTTAAATCTAAAAGCATTTAAAACAAATATTTATTAAAAAGTAGTGACTAAAAAGTAAGGTAAGATGCACTTTGTTATTTAGCTTTTGGTGTTGTTTTAACAACTTTAAAAACAACTTTACTCTAGGCAAATAAAAACAACTTTACAAGTAGACACCATGTAATTGTAAAGCGTTTGTTTGTGTACAGTATATATATAAATCTTGAAGTTAACAACATTGGGGATATGCCTGCAGTAGTTTTAAATACTTGGTTGTCATGGCATTGAAAAGTCTAAATTTGCCCTCTTCCCTGCCCTCAAGTGATCCTTCCTACTTTCGTATTGGGTCACTGGCGCGGCTATAAACGCCCGTAAACCCAGAATATGGTCACTGGCGCGGCTATAAACGCCCGTAAACCTAAAATGGTCGCCCTGGTGCGGCTATGGGAAGGACCACTAAAATGGGGGTGAGGGGATTGCCCAAATTAGACAAATAGAAAGCAGGCAAACAAGTATAAAAGTATACTACTGTTGGAGGCATATTCCCAAAACCCTTCACATCTGGCCGTGTTATATGTGACCCTCTGGGTCTGGCTTGGGGCCCTAGGGCGCCATAGGGTCTCAAGTGAGATCCAGAGGTGATCAGTAATGCGGCCAGATGTGAAGAGTTTTGCAAAAATTTATTTTACATTTGATGAATGATGTTATTTGATCAAGAAAAACGAAGGATTAAGCAAAAACTTAAGTCTCAAAAGTTTTCTAAATTAGTGTTAAAAACAGATAATCCTACACATTGTGTATGTTTGTAAAGTGTTTACTATTAGAGAACTATAAAATAGGCATTCTGGGTAAGCCGGCGGAGCAACAGCGAAACCGGCTTCAGCCGGTTGGAGCTGGCGGAGGTGGGTGAGCCAGAATGCCTATTTTATAGTTCTCTACATTTATTAACTACTTTACCCCTTTTTTATTATGTTTTTAAATAACGTTTTGTACTTTTGTTTTTACATTTTAGAGAGAGAGAGAGAGAGAGAGAGAGAGGAAGAAAGACTTGTTTATAGCCCAGCCGACCGTAAAGGGCCATATCAGGGCTGTCACGGCGTTGAAGTCAACTGACAATCATTAAAAAAAAGTCCTCTTTCACACAGCTCTTTGAAATACACCTTCTAAAAACACAGCACCAGCTTCAAAATGTTTCTTACGTAAATTCTTAGATCAGATGAAAAATGTTGATCTCTTTCAGAAATTCAAAGAACACATCAGGTAGGACCATCTCTGAGCAAGGTTTTCATGAAGTCTGCTGTAAAGTGTGTATGTCATGCATCATGCAAGTCACAACACTCTAAAACAACATGTTTCACTGTGAGTGGTACATGACATAAAAATTTATGTTCCTTATGAAAAAGTCTTGTTGATTTTTTTCGATTGCGATTGACTGCATTATTTTCTTTTCAGCTGACGTTAAGAGCTCCATTACTAATTCCATGGTGATTCTGTGCCGTTCCTGTATGCTTTTGAATGGTAACATATGTCATGACTGAAAACTTAACAAAAAATTTTCCATGGGAAAAACACAGGTCAACGGGTCTGAAGGAGACAAAACCAATGGTCAACAGAAAAAAAGACAAAGAAACATAATGCAGGTAAAGGAAATGACAAAAATAAAAGTCCGCATAAACTTTCCCAGAGAGCGGGGCTACAAAATTCTTAAAACAAAAAAAAAGCCCCAGCATCCAGGCTGTAACATGCCAGACCTTGTCAACAGAACTGTTTGGCTTTGTCCCGCAGTTAGGCAACCCGTTCATCGATCACATTAATGGACAGGATTGATTCTACACGCTATGCTATGCGTTTTGTCCGTAGACAGGACCAACAACTCACCCTGGAGTTTAATGGCGTGTGGTATCGTCCAGTTGCAATGGGTCGTAATATACTCAGAGGCATAAAAAACGCGAAAAATAGAGACAGTGCACGATTGTTCACATTGTGAACAGGACGTAAGCAATGTCGTTGGCACGTGCAACATTAGCAGTACGTGGTGTCTTGGCCGGTTGTAACCTCGTAACAGTGGGTGAATGTTGCCGGGTCAGCGTTTTTGGCACGAGGAGTGCATTTGCCATGCGGACTACCTACGCCACGTGCATCAATGTGAATTGCAACTCAATGTGGCCCCGATTGTGGGGCTATAAATTTCCAAACCCCAAAAAGTTCAAATTATCCCTTCCAGCGGCGCCAACATAATGCCGAGACTTTCTCGTCAAGATCGTTGCATAGCAATGGGGCAACTGCAGGCCGGGGTTCCAATGAGGCAGGTCGCTATCGCATTCGGAGTCCACATTTCCACCGTCTATCGCCTTCTGGACCGCTTTCAAGCAAGAAACACCACTGATGACAGACCGAGGAGCGGCAGACCGAGGGTCACCACAGCAGCCCAAGACCGCCATCTTCTGCGTCAGCATCGACGGGAGCCTTACCAAACCGCTGCCAACACAGCCAGGAACACCGTTGGCAACCATGGCAGGCCAATCAGCAGCAGGACCGTGCGTCGCCGACTGAACACAGTTGGTCTCCAATGCAGGCGTCCAGACCGGCGACCTATCCTGACACTCCAGCATCGCCAGAACCGTGTGCAGTGGGCACAGATCCACGTGCATCCACGTGCGCCATCGGGACTGGGGCCGAGTCCTCTTCAGTGACGAAAGCCAGTTCTGCGTCGACCCAGGCGATGGCCGCATCCGGATCTGGAGAAGAGCGGGGGAACGCTTCACGGATGCCAACATCACCGAAAGGGACCCATGGGGTGGTGAAAGCATCATGATCTGGGGGGCAATCGGCATGAATCGCCGTATTGGGCCAGTCATCTTCCAGAATGTGGGTCCAGGACGTGGTAAGGGGGTCACTGCTGTTCATTACATCGACCAAGTTCTGAGGCCCCACATCCTGCCGCATTTCCAGCGGCATCCACAGAACCTGTTTCAGCAGGACAACGCAAGGCCGCACACTGCCCGTGCTACGCAGAACTTCCTGAGGCAGAACAACCTCAATCTGCTTCCTCACCCAGCCCGTTCTCCCGACCTTAACCCAATAGAGCATTTCTGGGATGCCCTTCAGAGGCAGTTGAACCAGCTCAACCCCAGACCCCAGACAGCAGCTCAGCTTGCTGTCGCTGTGGGCCAGGTGTGGTGGCAAGTCCCCCAGAGGCAGACCAACACTCTGGTGCGCTCGATGTACCGCAGGTGCACAGCTGTGATCAATGCTCGAGGTGGTCACACCAGATACTGACATTCTGCTGTTAACACAGGGTCAAGGTCAAGTTCATGTGACCTTATTTTCTACCAGAATGAACTTTGAAAGGACACTTTTGCGGTGTTTGATTGCTTTTTCTCACTTTCTATTACCAGTTCAAAGGAATCGTTGGCCAAATTACATCCAAATTTCTATACAGTTTGTTTTCGCGTTTTTTATGCCTCTGAGTATATTTCGTAAGTAATCTTAAAAAGGGTTTATGTAATAAATCTGCAAAGCATGAACAAGCAAATCACAAGACAAAACACGACGCGTTTCGATCTCTTAGGTCCTCTTCAGGCAAGTGTGGAAAAAGAGAGAATGTGAAATGAAATGCTGTTTTCATAAGAAAAAACTTCTGTGACATTTAAGTTCTCTGGTAGGTTGTTAATAAGTGCTAATGTTGTTCTGGCAGTTTCTTGATACACTTTGATTGTGTTCTTTATAAGTAATGTGCGTTTTTTAATGTTTAAGCTGCGAGAGGGATCTTTGAAGTTTTTGTGTATCATAAGAGATCGCTTTTCCTTCATTTCCGTTGCCCTGAGTGTTGTTTAGTTTGCCTGAAGAAGACATGAGAGGTCGAAACGCGTCGTGTGTTGTCTTGTGATTCTGTTTTTTTGTTGTTTGTTTGTTTGGGTTTTTTTTTTTGTTCATGTTTGGCAGATTTGTTGCATAAATTGTTTAAGATTTGTCGTTTTTTTTTTTATTTCCGCCCGCAATCGCCTCACTGTACAACTTCTAGTTAGTCCGGAATCTCCACAGCCTGTTGTCCTAGGTCACGTGCCACAGGATGGAGGTGTTGTCATATGTTAAGTCCTTTACCCGTACAATGTCGGTCCAGGATCTCTCCGATCTGTCCTTGGATGGCCAGCCTCCAGTGTACAATGCACAGTGCTTTCGTACACACAGTCGTCGCGGAGGTACATGCCCTGCAGTAGGCCAGCGTACAGTTCCTGATGATTTGGAGAAGTTTTTTTGTTGTCTTCCAACCTACCAGTACAAATAAAGCATGGTATGTCAATCACTGAATGTTCTGTCTCCCAACCTACCAGTACACATAAAGCATGGTATGTCAATCACTGAATGTTCTGTCTCCCAACCTACCAGTACAAATAAAGCATGGATATGTCAATCACTGAATGTTCTGTCTCCCAACCTACCATGACAAATAAAGCGTGGTGTGTAAATCACCAAATGTTCTGTCTGGGAGGAGAACTGCTTCAAGCCATTTTAGACCCTGCGGCCCAAAGGTGTGAGAAGTTCATGTCATTGTTCTCCTCCTTTGCCATGTGTGTGTCACAGGGTCATGTTAGACCCTGCGACCCAAAGGTGTGAGAAGTTCATGTCATTGTTCTCCTCCTTTGCCATGTGTGTGTCACAGGGTCATGTTAGACCCTGCGACCCAAAGGTGTGAGAAGTTCATGTCATTGTTCTCCTCCTTTGCCATGTGTGTGTCACAGGGTCATGTTCTCACCCATGTCTGTTTGCTTCTCTGTTGGCTTGCACGCCAGTGAGCAAGACTCAACAACAACAACAACAACAACAACAACAACATTAACACCGTCCACCTGATTTTGATTAAATGGTACAAGATATGGGCAAGACAAAGGTATTTCAATTCACAGATTTGTGATAATGATTTGTATAGAGAGGCAGACCACGTATCTGTTCGATCTTGCTGATGTCTGCGCTCTCCTGAATGCTTTTCTACTTTTGCTCCGTTTTATTTTTCTTTACCGAAACACACTTTCAGCATGCAAAGTAAGTGTGGAAGAAAAGAGAAAGACCGTAATCTGCCATGCTTGTGGTTACGATCAATGCAGAAAACGCCTCGAATAAAATACCCTTGCATAGATGACCTTTAAGTTCTGACTGCATCTGATCAGAAACCTGACCAGTGGTCTCGTTCATTTCCTTCAAGACGTCTAGCACAGATAGTCCATTTACAACATTGTGCTGTTCCTATCCTGTCAGGAGATCACAGTCTGATGACTTCTAAACCCAAATGATGCCTTCGGGAAATTGAAAAAAAAGGTTGAGGATTGAATGAATGAGGCTGAATAATGAAAAAATAAAAGAAAAAGAAATAAAAAGCCGCTGTGGTGCAGTAATGATGAACTGGTTTGAGGCTGGCATGTCTGGGGACTGCATGCAGTCAGAAGAATATTTAAGGAATATGTCAGCTCTGACAAGCGTTTACCCAGAGCTGCCCTGACAAGCACTTAGAGCTGCCCTGACAAGAACTTAGAGCTGCTCTGACAAGCACTTTGAGCTGCCCTGACAAGCACTTTGAGCTGCCCTGACAAGCACTTACCCAGAGCTGCTCTGACAAGCACTTACCCAGAACGGAGCATGATATGGGCTCAAGTGGTTAAAACAAAAAACTTAAGCCGTAAAATCGCATTTCATCCGTTTAATATATGCGCCCTTGAGGGATTGTTCAAACTCCCTAACCAACGCTGCAAGTGTCTGTACCTCTCGGGCCTGTTACACGCGGCTAACATCACGAAAGAAAATCATAGAGTACGGCTCTGTCATATAATCTCAGATCAGAGTAGAACATCAAAAAGATATCATTTTTCTTGTCCGCATCCTAGAAGGCCATTGTTTAAAAGGAAATCAGGTGTGGAGCCCTTCGTGTTCTGCTGTTATTGTAGACTGACTTTCGATTTTCCTTGCATGTCTACACCAGACGTGAGCTCGTGTGCACGCAGTCAGTATTGGCAAGATCCTATATCTGAATATCTGCCAGTGAACTTTACAGAACAGAATTTAAATAAGTTTGGAAAGCCTGCGTATCAGTGGTGTTTCTTCTTTCAAAACAGGTTCATTTTTTTTCCATGAAAATAACACAAAGGGAAAAAAACATTCTAATAGCAAAAATAGGACATGTGTGTTGTGTGGCTATTTGAAACGATTCATGCTCAATAGTTTCATTCTGTATATAGTGACTGTCTTGCAGTCACAGCATGACAACAAAAACAAGATTCTACGAGAAGGAAACAATATAACATGACGAGGACTCCAGCACTGGACTTGTAACTGTTACTATAATGAGGAGAAAGGTCATCATCATTATCATCAGCATCATCACATCATCATCATCATCATCATCATCACCATCGTCAGAGAAATCAACCGAATTTGTCTAGTCCTGAAGTTGACAACGCCGAAATGCACAAACATCAAGAACAATTAATACCTGTAACTATCACGTTAATGCCACACTTATTTTGAATTACTAAGAAACATGGTTCTCTCTGTATAAAAGCCAGCAGACTAGTTATTTATGAAATGTTGCTGTCAGTGACAACTTTCGTATCTGTGGAGAGTCAGTGAAGCCTGATGATATTGTCCTGTAACGTTTGAGACAAGTGGCATTTCTCCAGGAAAACCATAGCATGGGATAATGGCATTAGATCCCCATGCCCTGTGAGACCATTCACTTAGTGCCTGCATCTATCTGAAGAGGCAAGTACTTGGCACCAACACGTCATACAGATGTTGTTGTGACTGAAAGTGGCAGTTCCCATCGAACGTAAAGAGCTTTTATTGCCAATTCACAGGTAATTCTGTGCCGTCGTAATAGGCTTTGAAGTGATAACATGGAACGACATTAAACAAGTTTAATATTTTTATTCCAAGAAGCAAAGACCATACAAACAGGATCCAGCGAAAGAAAAGCAATCATCGACATAAAATAAAAATTTAACAAGAAAATAGTCGAAAAGAGTGACAAAAAAGAGGAGGAGGGGGGAATAACTCCGAAGAGAAAGGGGCTACAATGAATTCTACAAGAGCGTCTGGCGTCCACGCTGTGGCAATCAGACCGTGACCTCTGACCTGCCCGGGAGTGAAGCGCGGTCAGTGACCCGCTGCATCAGTCTCACAACAGGACATGACTGGTTGCACACAGCCCACTCCCCTTTCCGCCTGCAGGCAGGACAAACAGTAACCCCCTCTGCTGATTCCCCTTGATTGTCGCCCAGTGCTGGCGGGCAGTGATCTGTCATGACATCAGGAATCTGCACATACCTTTGTAGCCAGTCATGGGCCACAAGATAGCGGAGCTGTATTCAATCCAATTTTGTATTCATTGAATGTATTGTCAGGACTTATCAGGAATCTGTACATACCTTTGTAGCCAGTCACGGGCCACAGGGGCTGTAATCAATCAAGTTTCGTATTCATTGATGTTTTTGTCAATCCTGCATATCTCCAGTCTGCCTCTGAATGTCCTGCCTCCCATGTACAATGTGCAATGCTTTAGTGCACAGAGTCATGCATGCGGGAAATACACTGCCCGTAGTAGGCACGCTTACAGGGTCTGATCGTTGACAGGAAAGGTTTTGCATTCCTGTCTACCGTATAAGTAAAGCATGATATGAAAACGACCAGATGATTTGTCAGGGAAAAGAACTGGCTGCGACCCATTTTAGACCTGCATCTGATGATATGTGACAAACTGGTGTCGTTGTTCTTGTTATACCTGCATCTGATGATATGTGACAAACTGGTGTCGTTGTTCTTGTTATACCTGCATCTGATGATATGTGACAAACTGGTGTCGTTGTTCTTGTTATACCTGCATCTGATGATATGTGGCAAACTGGTGTCGTTGTTCTTGTTATACCTGCATCTGATGATATGTGACAAACTGGTGTCGTTGTTCTTGTTATACCTGCATCTGATGATATGTGGCAAACTGGTGTCGTTGTTCTTGTTATACCTGCATCTGATGATATGTGACAAACTGGTGTCGTTGTTCTTGTTATACCTGCATCTGATGATATGTGACAAACTGGTGTCGTTGTTCTTGTTATACCTGCATCTGATGATATGTGACAAACTGGTGTCGTTGTTCTTGTTATACCTGCATCTGATGATATGTGACAAACTGGTGTCGTTGTTCTTGTTATACCTGCATCTGATGATATGTGACAAACTGGTGTCGTTGTTCTTGTTATACCTGCATCTGATGATATGTGACAAACTGGTGTCGTTGTTCTTGTTATACCTGCATCTGATGATATGTGACAAACTGGTGTCGTTGTTCTTGTTATACCTGCATCTGATGATATGTGACAAACTGGTGTCGTTGTTCTTGTTAGACCTGCATCTGATGATATGTGACAAACTGGTGTCGTTGTTCTTGTTAGACCTGCATCTGATGATATGTGGCAAACTGGTGTCGTTGTTCTTGTTATACCTGCATCTGATGATATGTGACAAACTGGTGTCGTTGTTCTTGTTATACCTGCATCTGATGATATGTGACAAACTGGTGTCGTTGTTCTTGTTATACCTGCATCTGATGATATGTGGCAAACTGGTGTCGTTGTTCTTGTTATACCTGCATCTGATGATATGTGACAAACTGGTGTCGTTGTTCTTGTTATACCTGCATCTGATGATATGTGACAAACTGGTGTCGTTGTTCTTGTTATACCTGCATCTGATGATATAATAATAATAATAATAATAATGTATAATACTTATATAGCGCATTTCTTGTTACACAACTCAATGCGCTTACATCCACCATTTGCACTTATTCATCAACACTCGTTTACACAACGGGCTGCCTACCTGGGTAGTGCCGACTGAAGAGCTGCCAGCTGGCGCTTCATTCAGTCGTTTCCCGTGTCATCCAGTCAATATCGTTCACTCAGTTTCTTTACTTCCTTCATTCTTTTTTTTTTTCCATTTCTTACGCAGGGTGCATGCTGTGTGTAACGTGTCATCCATACATATCCATGATATGTGACAAACTGGTGTCGTTGTTCTTGTTATACCTGCATCTGATGATATGTGACAAACTGGTGTCGTTGTTCTTGTTATAAGAGCGCCACAGGGTTATGTTTTCATGCCGCCGGTCTCATCGTTATTGCGACAAAG
>CM065724.1:76608352-76618352 GCA_033310375.1 Conus canariensis
CTTTTGACCTTTAAGTGGGGGATAGTGAAAGCAGCACCAGCTTCGTGATTTTCTAGAACTGAACCATCGGTATAAACTTTGAGATGATTTGGATAATTGAGAAATAAATGCTCATTCGCAACTGTGCCAATAAAATTTATATTCTCATTTTTCTTTGCATTGGTATAATTAATGTCAAAATGTCCTTTTTGTAATACCCATGGAGGGATAACAGTACATGGATTACTACATTTTACCATATCTTCTAATTCTATTCCTGATTGTTGAAAAGTATCTAGAGTTTCAGTTTTTATTGTTTTAAGACATGATATGTTTTTGGCTCGTTTTGGGAAATCAACATCTGATCTTAAGCCAATTTCATTTTCGACATTGTTTTCACTTAAAGAGCCTTTTAACAAATATTTAGCGATGGCAAGCTGACGGCATTCATTTAAAGGAAGTACTCCTACCTCTCTATATGTTGCTATTGTTGATGTATGGAAAGGAACCCCCAAGGCCAATCGAAAAGCTTTACAATCCACGCTTTGTAATTTGTTTAATAAATATTTTGGAGCGGTGAAAAAAACTTCTTGACCATACGTAAGCCTAGAGCGAACAAGACTTATCGCTAGATGTTTTAGTACTCTGACATCTTGGCCCCAGTATTGCTTACTGATAACTTTTAAAAAATTTAAAGTCTTTCTTGCTTTAGATAACAAGTATTCAATGTGATAATTCCAGTTTAACTTAGAAGTAATATGAACCCCCAAAAACTTTACCCTTTGTTTATATTCCAAAATATCAGACCCAATATGGAGGGATGGTAAATTGGGTGGATCAGCACCATTGTTGAATAAAACCAGATGAGTTTTCTCAGTTGATAGAGTTAGTCCATTTTCAAACAAGTAGTTATTTAATTTATCTAATTCCATTTGATAAGCTTTTCTATAGTAATTTATATCTCTTTTTGGTGACTTCTTTTTCATGGACACATTCATCCACATGCAAATATCATCTGCATATTGTACTAAGTTGACATTTTTTGACAAACATTGAGGTAGGTCATGAAGTAATATATTAAAAAGATGGGGCGCTATTACCGAGCCTTGTGGAATACCCATTGTAGGCATGCGTGTAGTTGAATAGGAATTTCCCACCTTTGTTTGCATGCTTCTTTTCATCAATAAGTCTTTTATGTAAAAGTAGATGTTCCCAGACAAACCAATTTGTTTCAATTTATATAGTAATTTATGATGCCAAACACGATCATATGCCTTTTTTATATCAAAAAAGGTTGCTAGAGTATTCTTTCTGCGAGCAAATTGATGCTTTACCTGTGTAGTCAATTTGACAAGATGATCAATGGTTGACCTACCCTTTCGGAAACCAGCTTGGTTTTTTGGGATCACTTTATTTTTATTACAATAGAATATTAGTCTGTTTAAAACTACCTTTTCCATAAGTTTGCCTACATGCGAAGTTAATGATATAGGTCTGTAATTATTCTTATTACTTTTCGTTTTTCCTTCTTTAGGAATCGGTATTATGATAGAATGTTTCCATATTTTAGGGTTTTGTCCCTGTTCCCAACACTTTTGAAATAAGTCGTGTAGCAACAGTACCCAACTGTCTGGCAAATGTTTAAGTAAGATATTAGAAATAGCGTCCATGCCTACTGATGACTTTTTATTAGTCAGGGAAAGTATAGCTTCTCTCAACTCACGTATAGTAATTGGAGCATTGACATAAAGATCATCTTTCCGCTGTGGATCTTGATAGTCATCATTTCTTTCTTCATTTTCCCTGAAAATTTTATGATTTTTTGGTAGTTTGCTTGCATTCATTATATCAGCAAACATATCTACAAATGATTCTGCCTTTTCTGAATTGCTTGGTAATTCATTACCATCACATTTGATTGGACAGTGTGGCAAATGAACACCATTTTTCATTTCATTAAACTTTTTCCACACCCTCTGTAAGTCTTTATGGGTATGTGTTTCATTGGTGCAGAAATTTGACCAATATTCCCGCTTGACTTTTGCAATCGTTCTGTTACTCATGACATTTGCTTTCTTCATTGGAGCATGCGTTTTTGGTCCAGGATTTTGTAGGTATAATTTATATTCTTCTGTTTTCTTGTCAACCGCTTTCTGGCATTCATCATTCCACCATACATTCCCTGCATGTTTATCTGATTTGCGAGCTGCATATTTAGGAATGGCATAATCAGCAGCATTTAGTACTGTTTCCGTAAATTTTGAGTAATAAATGTCTATGTCATCATCTTTAATGCAATCTATGTTTTGTGCACATAAAAAAGCTCTAAATGTTTCCCAGTCAGCAAAGTTATAATTGTATTTAGGAATGACATCTTCATCTCTATCACTAAATATTTGTTGATCATTGACAGTGGTAACAATGGGTATATGATCACTTCCAAGCGTGTCACAAAGTGGTTCCCATGTGCAATTATGGGCCAAAGCAGGGGATATTAAAGATAGATCAATGGAGGTGGCTCTATGATTTGCATTGTCTGGAATTCTAGTCACTCTTCCATCGTTTAAAAGGTAAAGATTTGAGTCTACTATGTTTTCTAAAAATCTGTGACTAGTGACAAAAGCGCAATTTTTCTCCCAAAAAGGGGAGTGTGCATTAAAGTCTCCACAAATTAGCCACTTTTTGTTTGGATTTTGTGTTGTACGAATCCATTCCGTGTTAATTTCTGTTGGGCCTTTTGGTAAGTAAACAGAAACAACATTTATTATAAGTTGATCATTGAACTTTAGACTTGCAGCACATGAAAGAATATTAGGATCATTCTTAGGGGCTGGGGAATCGCACACTGTATACTGTATATTTTCATTAATGTATATAGCTGTCTTAATATTTTCTGTTTTATTTACTGTCTCATGCACTGGTGGATAATAATAATTTACCAGTTTAGGTAGGCTGTTTTGGTTTACATTCAAAGATTGTAAAATCAGAACCTGGTACTTTGAAGAAACAAGATGTTGAGTTAAATAAGACAGGTTTGTTTTTATAGACCTGCAGTTCCATTGTAAAACCTTAATGGGAACTGACTTTGTCATGATAAGGAAAAAGGAAAGTGTGAAGAAATTCGGTTATTTGTTTTTAAAAATAACACGAATAAACCTCACGTAAAAATGATAAATATAACGCAGAGAAATACACTTAAATAAAAAAAGGGGGAGTGGGAGGTGGAGGGGGGTGGTTGTTAATCAATCAACTAAACGAGAGATTATGATAACAATATTTCGCGATGGCAACAAGTCTCAAAAATATAATCCAAAGACAGTCAATAGCCAGTCATTGCACTGTTGAAGCTTATACAAAGCTAAGACAAGTACTAAGCCTAGACAAAATTTCTTATGGAAATGTAATTTTAGAGGAATCCTCAAGCTCAAGAAGTTCGAACATGTTCCATGATCTTCCATATCGTGGGTAAGGAGGGCATCTGCGGAGGCTAGGCTGTTGGGGTGAATGCCAGTGCTGGTGGTACATGGGAGGAGGAGGGCGTGATGTTCTTCGCGGTCTCTCCCAGAAAATGTCCCTCAGATGTCGGCCCACGTTGCCCGCCAAGATGCTGGAACCACGGGGGTTGGGGTGGATGTCATCCCTCATGAATTTGCCGTTGGTGGAGAAGTTAGAGTGGTTGATGAAAGAGACGTTCTGCATAGATTGTAACCCTTCACTTAGAAATGCGTTAAAAAGTTCTCTTTTGACATCAAGTTGGGAGTCACGCACGGGGATGATTTTGCTGACAACAATTTTGATGCTGGGATGGTCAGCAGCGATGTTCTTGATTACTTTTGTGAACTTTTGAGACGTGGTTTTGGGATCTGATGATCTGATGTCATTTATTCCACAATGAACAACAACTGCGTCTATATCTACTGGCTTGCCCTCCTGTTTTTCGATTACGGCTGTAGTAAATTCAAAAGTTTTCTGAATATCTTCAGTGGTGCGGCATTTACCCGACCGAACGGACAAGTCGTAGGACCAACCCAGTCTCTTTGATTTGATACCACTGAAGACAGAGTCCCCCAAAAGAACGACACGTGGAAGCTTTTCCCTATTGTGGCGCTTTCGAACATTCTTTTCTGCTTTGACGTCACGCGTGGACTTACTCTCATTGACGTCAGTTTTCATATCTCCAATTTGCTTTTGTTCTGTTTCGTTTTGTTTTTTGTTTTCTTTCTGCTTTATTGTTGTTTTGCCCGATGTTTTTGGTGCAGGGGTCAGTGGAGCAGTTCTCGCAGCATCCGCGAAAGTTTTTCCCGGCTTCGTATGGAAGCTAGGGAGTTCAACAGAGGGGCATGTTTCAGTCTTCTTTGGTTCTTTTTGTAAGACAAGACTCGGCGTTAGGTTTTTAATCGCATCGGTCAGGACTTTCACTGTCTTTTCTAGACTGTCAATGCGCTCGAAAAGCGATTGAATCATAGACGAAACAGACTCACTGACCTCCGTCTGGGTGTTGATATCTTTTGTTTCCGTCTTCTTCAGTTTATCTTGAGGTAAAGATTGTAGGCCTACCTCTGTCATGGAGCTCTGGGCCTGGTCCTGGCGTCCCAACGGTCCCAGCACATCTTTGCTTGGATTTTTAATGCCCACGCCTTTTTTGGTGCCGTCTCTTCTTTTTCTTTTTACAACGCTCGTTAGGCGTTCACCCAAACTTGTTGATCTTGTCAGCATAGGCATAGTGCCTTAGATCAGTAAAAAACTTCAGCAGGCGAAATTACTTCTGCTGGGCTATCTCCGCCATCTTGAAACTTGTGTCGTGTGTGTGTGTGTGTGTGTGTGTGTGTGTGTGTGTGCCTGCCTGCGTGTGTCGTTGCGCGCATATATGCGTGTGTGTGTGCTTGTGTGCATATGTATTCATATATGCATGCGTGTGTGTGTGTGTGTGTGTGTGTGTGTGTGTGTGTGTGTGTGTGTGCATGCATGCATGCATGTGTGTGTGTGTGTGTGTGTGTTGTGTGTGTGTCTGTGTGTGTCTGTGTGTGTCTGTGTGTGTGTGTGCTGTCAAAGTGTCTGAAACCAGAATTGTAACAAAGAGAAGTTTGACAAGTGGGTTTCAGTTTCTCGTTCTACACTGCTCTGAACCTGGCGAGATCCCGACTGATGAAACTTAAAACCGCACCCAGCATACGTCAAAATTACAAAAGCTAAGAGAGAGAGAGAGAGAGAGAGAGAGAGAGAGAGAAGACAAGCACAGGCAATGTACAAACGTCGATGCTTTCAAGACCACCATTACTGCCTTTGTGCTAGCGCTAGTGCAAATAGCAACAGTAATGGTCGTCAGTGGCGCGGCTGTTACGTTGTTAGTGGCTGTTGTAACACTGAGCCGTCCCAACAGTCTTGGTCAACAGGGACAGACAGACAAACCACAATTAGCCTCCCTTGGAACTGACAGGTACTGGAAAAAAAAAGTGGACCACTCCAAATGTCTGGGATTCAATCTGAGCTGGCACGACAGTTCAGCAATAGTAAGTGTTTGTTTTCAATGCCCCGTCACACATGAAGGTCATTGTAGACATGCTTCTTCTTCTTCTTCTTCTTCTTCTTCTTCTGCGTACGCAGGCTGATACTCCTGCGGACACTCCCTATATGGACAGGCAAGTATTAATCCCATCTACCCTACAAAGGGAGTGGAGTTTTGTGTGCATGACCGTTCCCCGAAGATGGAGTAGACATGTAATTTGGATCATTTTCAAAGTGTTAGAAGTTCTTTCTTTTGCATGACCGTTCCCCGAAGATGGAGTAGACATGTAATTTGGATCATTTTCAAAGTGTTAGAAGTTCTTTCTTTTGCATGACCGTTCCCCGAAGATGGAGTAGACATGTAATTTGGATCATTTTCAAAGTGTTAGAAGTTCTTTCTTTTGCATGACCGTTCCCCGAAGATGGAGTAGACATGTAATTTGGATCATTTTCAAAGTGTTAGAAGTTCTTTCTTTTGCATGACCGTTCCCCGAAGATGGAGTAGACATGTAATTTGGATCATTTTCAAAGTGTTAGAAGTTCTTTCTTTTGCATGACCGTTCCCCGAAGATGGAGTAGACATGTAATTTGGATCATTTTCAAAGTGTTAGAAGTTCTTTCTTTTGCATGACCGTTCCCGGAAGATGGAGTAGACATGTAATTTGGATCATTTTCAAAGTGTTAGAAGTTCTTTCTTTTGCATGACCGTTCCCCGAAGATGGAGTAGACATGTAATTTGGATCATTTTCAAAGTGTTAGAAGTTCTTTCTTTTGCATGACCGTTCCCGGAAGATGGAGTAGACATGTAATTTGGATCATTTTCAAAGTGTTAGAAGTTCTTTCTTTTGCATGACCGTTCCCGGAAGATGGAGTAGACATGTAATTTGGATCATTTTCAAAGTGTTAGAAGTTCTTTCTTTTGCATGACCGTTCCCCGAAGATGGAGTAGACATGTAATTTGGATCATTTTCAAAGTGTTAGAAGTTCTTTCTTTTGCATGACCGTTCCCCGAAGATGGAGTAGACATGTAATTTGGATCATTTTCAAAGTGTTAGAAGTTCTTTCTTTTGCATGACCGTTCCCCGAAGATGGAGTAGACATGTAATTTGGATCATTTTCAAAGTGTTAGAAGTTCTTTCTTTTGCATGACCGTTCCCCGAAGATGGAGTAGACATGTAATTTGGATCATTTTCAAAGTGTTAGAAGTTCTTTCTTTTGCATGACCGTTCCCCGAAGATGGAGTAGACATGTAATTTGGATCATTTTCAAAGTGTTAGAAGTTCTTTCTTTTGCATGACCGTTCCCCGAAGATGGAGTAGACATGTAATTTGGATCATTTTCAAAGTGTTAGAAGTTCTTTCTTCATTTGGGGAGATAGTGGTGTCAGCAGGGGAGGACGGGATCAGGTGGACAGCGTGTAGAAGTTAAAATGACGGGATCAGGTGGACAGCGTGTAGAAGTTAAAATGACGGGATCAGGTGGACAGCGTGTAGAAGTTAAAATGACGGGATCAGGTGGACAGCGTGTAGAAGTTAAAATGACGGGATCAGGTGGACAGCGTGTAGAAGTTAAAATGACGGGATCAGGTGCACAGCGTGTAGAAGTTAAAATGACGGGATCAGGTGGACAGCGTGTAGAAGTTAAAATGACGGGATCAGGTGGATAGCGTGTAGAAGTTAAAATGACGGGATCAGGTGGACAGCGTGTAGAAGTTAAAATGACGGGATCAGGTGGATAGTGTGTAGAAGTTAAAATGACGGGATCAGGTGGACAGCGTGTAGAAGTTAAAATGACGGGATCAGGTGGACAGCGTGTAGAAGTTAAAATGACGGGATCAGGTGGACAGCGTGTAGAAGTTAAAATGACGGGATCAGGTGGACAGCGTGTAGAAGTTAAAATGACGGGATCAGGTGGATAGCGTGTAGAAGTTAAAATGACGGGATCAGGTGGACAGCGTGTAGAAGTTAAAATGACGGGATCAGGTGGACAGCGTGTAGAAGTTAAAATGACGGGATCAGGTGGACAGCGTGTAGAAGTTAAAATGAAATATAATGGGAGGGATCATAGACGAACATCTCAGATGGACAAAAAGCAATAAGAAAATATTACGTAATGGACGTTGCAAAAGGTTATCGTTAATTTAGTGAGAGAATCAACCCATAGCGATTCTAAAAGAGTGAAACACAGCAGCATTCCTAGCATCTGCAGATGGTGTCATTTCTTGTAAGAAAGACTTCATTCAAACAAAGCCAAAAATGTTAGGGTGAACTGCGGTATCACTATGGCGTAGTCACTGGATGTCTGTGCATAGCTAGACTGCAGAGGATGTTTTTCTTTCTTTACGCGAGAAACGAAGTAAGTTTACTTTGGCTTTACGAATTTGACTGTAAATGTCATGAAATCAGAACAACGAAAAAGGGGAATGGATTATATCTTAATTTTCTGGATTACATAATCAGCATGTCACTTCATTTTTATTTATGGTACATTATCTGAAACAATGACAGGCAACGTCAGAAACACGAAATATAAACGTGCTTGGTGCACTCTTAATATATCAATTCATGTACTGTTCTACCATATGCATAGCTTTAAAAAGTCAGTACTGTGCAAATATGTCACTGCTACAGATATGATTATGCCGTTACTGTCATCTGTAGTCAGTTATTCTCCGTTTGAAGCATTTCAAAGATCCTGAGATATTTTCAATTTTCTGGTTGTCTCAAGCATTAGCAAAGCTGTATGAATGTAAGCACTGACGAATATTGGCAGCCTATACCTTCTTGTCATTACAATCCAGATTTTGAGGTGTCTTATAAGCTTTGAAAGGTATCCTGATTTTGTCCATTCTGGTTATTTTCAGCCAGTATCTAATGGATTTCAAAAACGAATAAACATAATTAGATCACACACACACACACACACACACACACACACACACACACACACACACACACATGCGCGCGCGCAGAGAGAGAGAGAGAGACACACACACACACACACACACACACACACACACACACACACACACACACACACACACACACACACACAAGCAGTGTAGAAGCGCTGATGTTTTTGAGCACCATTACCGCCTTCGAGTCGACAGTGGTGTAAATAGCACAGTGATAGTGGTAAGTGGAGTGGTTGACATAGTGTTAGTCAGTATTGTAACACCATGCTGTTCTAACAGTCTTGGTCAACAGGGGCAGACGACAAACCGCAATTAATCTGCCGTGGCACAGACAGGAATCGGAAAGTGGACCACTTCAAATGGCTGGAGTTTACTCGGAGCTAGCACAGCTTCTCGGCTATAGCATGTGTTTCTGTTTAGTGCGTCGTCACACATGTTGGTGATTGCAGACATCTAATCAAGGTGACTTTCACAATGTTAGATTGCTATCATTTTTTAAAAAATGGGGGAAAGAGGGGGTAGGTAGGAGATATCGTGTAAGAGGGAAAAAGATAGATATGGGAAAGATTACAGAGCATATGAGGTGATCCAGAATATTAAAAAAAAAGTATTGCTCACTGGACTTTGTAAACGTTTTCGTTGATTTAATGGGAGATTCAAACAATAACAAACCCCCCCCCAAAAAAAGATCAAATTCCTAGCATCTGTAGAAGGTAAAGTTTCTCGTATGAAAGGTCTCATCATAACAGTGAAAACTGATGTGCTGAACTGTTGTCTCACCATGTCCTGTACACTCCATAATTCACCAATATCTTCATCCCTAATGAACTACACAAAAGTTTGAAATCAGATGGAAACAAACCTGGTAGAGTCTTTTTATGAGGATTTGACTATGAATTGTAGTATCTTGAAATGTCTTTTTCAAGTGTATTTCTCATTGCTTTATATGTTAAAGCACAGTCGATCGCTGTACGATCTGAAGCACTCTTTACTCCTTTTTTTCTGCTGTTCTGTCTGCTTGGTCACTACAACCAAAGATTGTGTCCATCTTAGTTAACATTGGAGCCCTTCATAGGAAAACAGTATATCAGATACTTGAATGCAGAGAAAAAAAATCTCTGGGACTATTCTCAAAACAGCAGACCTTTTCATTTCAAACTGACTGAGAATCGACATAAAAGACTGCCATCGGTAAGAGCACTACATAGTATAACGCCATTAGAATGTAGACAAAAGCTCAATAACGAAGGTGAAAGCAAGCCTGTGAACTCGTGCACGGTGAATTCCATTCTACATCTCGGGAAAAAAAAGAAGCTGGTTATCGCGTGTTAATGGGATGTATGAAAGTAGAACACAAATTCCCTGATTTTGTGTTTGGATAGAAATGCCTTAGGTGGAATTTGGCTTCATTCATTATTGGATTAACAATAGTCAGAGTAAAAACAATCTCACTTAAGAGATCAATCTCATCATTTGAGCCAAGACACCAAAGAAACAAAGCAGACAGACTAACGGACAGACAGAGACAGTTACAGAGATAAAGTCAGAGACATGGAGAGACACAGAAAGACACTGAGACACAAGAGAAGAGAGAGAGAGAGA
>CM065724.1:76625852-76628352 GCA_033310375.1 Conus canariensis
CTGTGGTGTGTCTCTATTTGATGCCAGGAGCGCAGACACAACCAGCCGTGTCTCCCTGATGAGTTCCGACCCAGCGGACGAAAGGCCTCGGAGCAGGCAATGCAAATGTATCTGCCCTCAAAAGGGATTGTGATGGTTCCCTTATGCAGCTAGTGAAGAGTTTTCATATCTGTAACATATTTTCTTAATTTCATGTTCCCAGTTTCTCCATCTTCAAACCCCCCCCCCCCCCCCCCCCCCCCCTCTCCCCGCCCTGCATAAGTCCAAATCTTTGCCAAGTCATTACTATGAACACAGTTCAGTTGTTGGCCTGCGCTTGTTTTTTTCCCCCACTATTAGATTGTTCGTCTATGTACTTGTCTGACTTTATTCAAGTTTAAAAGGCTGTGCCAGTCTTGAATAAAAGTTACTCTGTGTTAGGTTTTCTTATGGGAGCAAAAAATACCCAACTTGTTTACTGTTTATCGTTTACTCTTCCCTGCCTCATTTCATTTCCGATTTTGGTGAAAACGTTCACTGACTACGTCATTCCCAAGAGAAATACCACAGCCATGAAATATTACAATTCAAATGCACGGCTATTCCATTTGTAGTTTTTCTTCCTCCTGTCTTCCTGCCTTTTTGTCTTTCTTTCTTTCCTCCTTTTTGCTATATATCTTGCTGTCTGTCTGTCTTTCCTCTTCTTTCTCTCTCTCTGTCTTTTCTTTCTTCCTTCCGTCCTCTTTTGTTTTCCTCTCGCATACACATAGTGAATGTGTCACTACGCCAAACAATAGAACATAAAATAAACCCTGACGCTTTGTATCAATTGCCCAAACACTAAAACAAAATCCACCAGAGAATGTCCATTAGTAATAAAACATACAGACTGGCATGGTACGCAAGAGTTGTGGTTACTTTGTTGGGGATTTAAAAAAAAAAAAAACAGTGGGGAAAAAGAGGAGGAGGCCCAACCTAACAAAAAGCAAAGGGGAGGGGGGGGGGGGGGGGTGGAGGACAATAAACAGTCTTTTTCTCGCTGTCGAAGAGTTTGTCTAGACATTGCAGTCACTGGCCCTGAACCGCGGTTTCTGGGATCTGGACTATCAGGTGAGAGAGAGAGGCTTCCACAGCAGCGTGCACAGCAGAAACTCCAGCTGACGCCTAATCTGACTGTATACTATGCTACAGAAGCAGCAGAACAACAAGTGATGATCAACCAGCAGACGCAGGAGCAAAATCACACAGCTAGTGTGGAAGCCAATTTCAACGAGGTGAACTGGTCGTCATCGTGGCTGTGATCATAGAGGTGGAATTCCTCAGCAAAGAAGAGGCGAGATAGAAACGCCTATACCCGACGCGGGGATGTACACACTGGAGAGACATGCCTTGCCAAGGGACAGAAATGTCGAACATGCCTGTGCAAAAACCACATAAGTGCTGTATAGAAGTGTCGAACATGCCTGTGAAAAAAACACAAAAGTGCTGTATGAACAAATCAGGTGTCGAACATGACTGTGCAAAAACCACATAAGTGCTGTATAGAAGTGTCGATCATGCCTGCGCAAAAACCACATAAGTGCTGCATAGAAGTGTCGAACATGCCTGTGCAAAAACCACATAAGTGCTGCATAGAAGTGTCGAACATGCCTGTGCAAAAACCACATAAGTGCTGTATGAACAAATCAGGGTCATTGCAGAGATTTGGCGACTCACACGTACTGATTAAAATCGACAAGTGATGAATACGCTGAAGCATGGTCCGCCGACCTGGATGTGTGGGTTGAGAGCTACATGTCTTCAAAATGGATACCGGGGCTGATGTCACGATTATGGAAGAGACTAATTGTAAGAAACCGTCACGCCGACCCGCACTTCATCCATCGTCGACAGCACATCTGAAATCATGCATGGAGGATTGAAGACGGTAGGTGAGTTCAGAGCATCAGCTACGCTCAACGGCCAAGAGTTTACCTTTCCGATCCTTGAGGTACCTCAATCAGCAGACATCAGTCACCATAACAGAGGTAGCTCATCAGACATCAGTCACCATAACAGAGGTAGCTCAGTCAGACATCAGTCACCATAACAGAGGTAGCTCAGTCAGACATCAGTCACCATAACAGAGGTAGCTCAGTCAGACATCAGTCACCATAACAGAGGTAGCTCAATCCAGACATCAGTCACCATAACAGAGGTAGCTCAAGCACAGACATCAGTCACCATAACAGAGGTAGCTCAGTCCAGACATCAGTCACCATAACAGATGTAGCTCAATCACAGACATCAGTCACCATAACAGAGGAGTAGTGCCCTCAGATCAGGACATCAGTCACCATAACAGAGGTAGCTCAGTCAGACATCAGTCACCATAACAGAGCAGTGTGTGGAGCAAAGGAACTGGCCAGGAAACCAAACTGTCAATAATGAAGATGATTGTGGAAGCATAGGGCTGCTGAAAACCTCCTAACCTTTTGCTTCAACAAACACAAGCAGCTCTAATGTGTCCTCACCGCTCGAA
>CM065724.1:76633352-76655852 GCA_033310375.1 Conus canariensis
TCATCGGAAGTATCGCACATACACAGTGAACATCGACGCACTACTGACTTGAAAGTCAGCCTCTCCACATAGTATCACTACGGAGAAAACGACGATTAAAACAAAATAAAGTAGGCTGGACACCAAAGCCTCGGCCGTTAGTTCTTGCTCTCTTCTCTCGTCCAAAAAAAATTATTATTTTCGTCATGAAGTTACCTATGTTATTTCAAGTTGACGTCATAATTTACGTTGACGTCACAATACTCGCCCTCCTCACGGAAAAACAATGACCGAATTGTTTTTTGAAGAAGAAGTAAACAAACAGCAGAATACACAAACCCAGAAATCACACATCGACTCGACGGAAAACGAAGCCGCTCACGGAAGCAGTTCGTGGAGTTCTTCCAGGGACTCCCACACAACAGAAGAACACAAGTTGTCGTCCCGACGAACTCTGAAGCCCTTTGACATGCTAGCTTGTTGCTGACCTCACGGACAACCTCTCCATACCCACACGGAGTAGAGACGGCGGCTGGGCATGGGCTGCATCCCACACCCAGATGGCAATGCACATACGATGTCTACTGACCACTCGGTCAGCCTCTCCATACCCACACAGGGTAGAGACCACACATGTCTACTGACCACTCGGTCAGCCTCTCCATACCCTAACAGGGTAGAGACAATGGCTAAACATTTCCGCTCAATAGTATTGTACGCCTTCTCACGATTCAGCAACTTTCGACTAGCAAACACGACTGGGTGAAGAAAATCATCATTCTCCTGGAGCAATACAGCACCCAAACCAACAGAACTAGCATCAGTCCTGAGAATAAAAGGATTACCCAATCTAGGTAACTACACACAGGTGCAGAAGACAAGATTCCCTGAATCTTCCTCAAAGCTTCAGCACACTCAGGAGTCCAAGAAATAGACCTGAAATCAATGCAGAAACGACACGTACAATCTTTCTTCCTGACGAACACAACTGGAGATGCATACGGAACCATTCGATGGCTCAATGATACCAAGATCCAACACGATACCAATCTCTCTCTCAACAACCTCTTTTGCAGAAAAGGGGATTTTATAACATTTCTTTCTAACAGGGACATCTGTTGCAAGAGGGATCTGTAATAGTACATCACCTGAGAAAGAACCTGGTTTGGGAGTCAAAATGTCCTGAAAATCATCAAAGATTGCACGCAACTCCCTGGTACTTTTGTCAGACAAAGTACAATCAAACTGTACGGAACTAACATCTTCATCTGGCATAGAAGACGCCATCGGAACAGTTAAAGTGGGAATGGGTAAAGCGTCATCACAGTCCTGGACGACACCAACTGTACAAACCACTTCACGAACAGTACAAACAGACTCCGGAGAGGGATCCACAGAAAGACCAACCTCTGGAGAACACTCAAGAGAAACCTGTTCCTGCTCACAAGCCAAAGGTGCTATCTCTGACCAAGGCACTGAAGTACCTTGTGAAAGAACGACTGTCGGTACAACATCAGAAGTAGACACAGCAGACACATCAGAAGACGTTAACTGAAAGCAAGACTTCAATGACTCATGCTTTTGTTTCTGAACAAGATCAGAACAGGAAATGTTCAGATCATCAGGGATCTGACACAAAGGCTTTTTGTCCCCAACATGCTTATCTCTAGCCCTCGTAACGGCGGCTAAAGAGAAAAGTTCAACAGATACATCACTGGACTCACCGCTTACAGAAACTCCAGCAACATTACCCACGATGAGATCTGCGACAGGGCTATCCAAGACACAACAAGTCAAATCACCCACAAAATAAGGACAACTGACTGAAACTGTAGCCAGTGGAAACTCATCCACACGACCACCAAAAGAAACACACTTCACTGTGGTTCCTAACATCTGAGCGTCAGAAACTAATCGCTTGCGAACGCCACAAATGGTAGCACCAGTATCATGCAGAACAGAACTCAAAGTGCCATTCACAGAACCAGACTCCAAATGCAATTTGCCTGAGAACTCACCAGCTACTAGACAAGCGAAAGGAGTATCAAGAACAGAGCAACAAGTACTGGACTGTTTGCTGTCAGCTGAGTTCTTGACAACAGTGGAGTTACTAACCACAAAAGGACATTCATCTGGGTGGCTAAGGTTACAAATCCTACTGGGGTTTCTACCTGACTTCCATGGACACCTAGCAGCTACATGTCCTGTCTATTTACACAAAAAAACACACACTTGCAAGCAGATCAGAAGCACTTCCTGAGGGGCTCTTACTACCAGATGTTTGACGGGCGCCACGACCACGATAACGGCTACCGCCAAAGTTATTTCCACAACCAGCCGAGTAACCAAAGCTCTGATGACCACAATAACAGCTACCACCAAAGTTACTTCCACGATCATCCGAGGAACCAGTGTAGTGGCCGCCGTTTTAAAAAGTAGAGTATCTGTTTCCTCTGTCAGACTGACCACAGTATGGAGTTTTATCAGACTGACCGGGATATGGATTTCTATCAAATTGACCAGGAGTTTTGTACCCAACAGAAGCAAAAATGTTTGTATCAGCTTTCCTAGAAAGCACCTTAGTGGGATGAGCATGTCTGTATGACTCTGCAGACTTGATCATTTCATAAAAAGTTTTCACATCTTTTTCACACAAAAAAGTAGCCAAGTCCTTAGAGACACACTCCAAAAACCGCTCACGTAAGATGAGATCCACCAGACCTTCAAAAGACATCATTTTTTGACAAAGAGACCCAACGGTCAAACAAACGCCTAAGTTCAACTGTAAAGGTTTCGAAAGGTTCATCTGAGCTAGGTTTAGCCTCACGAAAACGCTTACGAAAACCATCTGGAGTACATTGAATTTTTTTCAGCAAGCTCTCTTTCAAAAGCTCGTAAGACACAACATTATTTTCAGCGAGACTGTGACAGAAAGTTAAAGCGGAACCCTCAATTAATGCAGACAGGTATGTTACCCACAAACTCTCAGACCATCCCAAGGAACGAGCATGGGTTTCAAAACGAAACAAGTAACTGTCTATATCATCAGTTCTTTCCTTGAAAGGGGGCAACTTAGGAAATGTTGGGCGAGGGGCCTTAAACCTGGGAAAACCAGAACCCTGACTCTCACTGTCCTGTCCTGAGACCGCATTCTGCTGAGAAGTAACTTGAAACTGTATTCTTTTAGTTTCCTCTATCTCTTTTAGCTCAATTCTTCTAGTTTCCTCCTGCTCTTGTATTTGTATCCGCTCTCTTTTAGTTTCCTCTTGTATCTGCTCTCTTTTAGTTTCCTCTTGTACTTTCAACTGAAATTCTTTCAATCTCATTCTTTCCTCTCTCTCCATGTCCTGTGCAATACATTTATCAACATAGTCCAACAGAGCTGGTCCCTCCAAACCACATACTTTACCCCGCTGTAAATAATTAGCGAAAACTTTGTCCTCGTCCACAGAGGACACAACAGGACTTTCTTCCTTAGCTTTCTGTGCCATAATGAAAATATGAAATAATGTCCTGTCAAACCCGAGACACACACTAGTGGATCAAACACAAACAATTGCTATCACAAACAAAAAACCTTTGAAACCTCTGTCTACTGATATATATATATATATATATATATATATATATATATATATATATATATATAGCATATATATAGCATATATATAGCATATATATATATATATATATATATATGCTGATACCATCATGGGCATGTTCCTCAGCCGTGGCTACAGACCGAGCAAGCTACAACAGGCTTTGACAAAAGCACGAAACCTCCCCAGAGCTGAGGTGCTAATGTTCAGGGCAAAAACTGTCAACACCAGGGTCCCCTTCGTCATCACTCATCACCCTTCCAACCCACCACTACGTGACTGGCTCAGGGAGCAGCAGGCACTACTCCACACAAGTGCACGAATGAAAAAGGCTGTGCCTGAAGTGCCTGTTGTGGGAGAGAGAAACTCCAGGAGCATCCGAAACCTGATCATGCCCTCCTCCCTTCCCCAAGTCAAGCCTACGCAAGAACAGGCTGGGGTGATGAGATGCAACAACAGGTGCGTCATCTGTAGGGAACATCTGGTGGAGAGCAAAATTTTCTCCAGCGACACCACCGGAGAAGTCTTCAACATCAGACACAGCATGACGTGCAAGTCTTCAAACATCATTTACCTGCTCTACTGCCAGCATTGTCGTGGGGCGCAGTATGTAGGAGAAACAAAGAATGCCCTAAGAACACGCTTCTACCTCCACAGAACCCACATACTGCAAAACACAGGCACTCATGTTACTAGCCATTTCAACAGGAAAGACCATTCACTGCAGGACATGAGGTGCATGCCCATAGAGCAGGTCTTCACAAACAACCTTGCTCACAGGCACGCAAGGGAGCAGTTCTGGATCAACAAACTCAGGACATTCTATCCTCGGGGTCTCAACACTCTCTGACTCTCCTAACTGGTTAGGGAGGGAGAGAGGTGAAAAGGGCAGATAATGGGGGGTATGGTGAGGGGAGAGAGAGGGGAGATAGGACAGAGACGGCGACAGGGTTGGAAGGGGGAGGTTTTGAGGCAGACGGCCCCATGTGCAAGTGACAAACTCTATCCTTGGGTCAGAGAGGGAGATGAGTGAGGGGAGAATAAGAGATGGCCCAGGGTCTGGGGTCAGGGACCCAAGAGTGGGGGGCCTGGGGAATGGGCTGGGGACCTCGGGGGGCAGGGAGGTGGGGTCCCTGGGTGTTAGGGGGTGGCGGAGTTTAAGGGTCTTGGGTGCTTGGGTCCCCAGGGATCGGGGGATACAAATAATTAGGGGGTCCGGGGGGGGGGGGGGGGGAGGGACTGGGGGATGCGTGACTTGGGGGCTAGGATGGGGGCGGGTGTTCTTGGGGTAGGTGGGTGAATGAGTGAATGGGTGTGGGGTGAGATGGGGAGTTGGATGGGGGTGTGGAGTCGGGTGATCTGGGGGGGGCTTGGTGGGTTGGGGTGATGGTGAGGGGCCTGACACCCCTTGAATTTTTTCCTTTTTTTTTTTTTTTCTTCTTCTTCCCCCCCCCCCCCCCCCCCCCTTCCCTTCCCCTCTCCTCCCAGTCTTAGAAAGAAATTGAAAATTTGCGAACGTGGTTATCATTGTGAGCTTGACGTCATTGTAGGGTTTATAGAAAAACGTCATTATACTGATGACGATCTCTGCAATGCGTCACTGTCAATAAGCATCGATAAAGGCAATCGCCGAAATATTTGCAGTCCGGAAAAGTGTTGTTGTTTTGTTTTCTTGTGTATGATATATATATATATATATATATATATATATATATATATATATATATATATATATATATGAATTCCAAAGAAGATTTTTTTTTCAAACAAACATTAACGACAATCACTCTTAAAAAGACTAAGTATTATCAAACCCAACCAACAAAAAGATAGAGATAAACAATGAAACAGAAATTCAGGGATATGGGGAGAAAGACAAACACAATCGGTAATCAATGCAAAAAAAAAAAATCAGCAACAAGTATAAATCAAGCAATGACATGAGAGTAATAATGAATATAATCAATGTCTTGTTGTGATTTTTTTACACACTAAGCATTCAAAATGAAACAATACTTTTTTTTAACTGGTTCTGGGCAGCCACTCACACACTCACTCATTCAAGAGAAAAGAACCCTAAGAATGCTGAAGAAGCAGCACAATCCCCAAGTAAAGATAGAAATAGAAATAATCAGAGAGAGATAACGGAAGGTAATGAAACCAAAGCCCACAAAGGAAGGAAGAACTAGGAACTAGGCCCTCGTATCTCCAGAAACTATACAGAAGGAGATACCCCGTTACGCTGGAGACGGGAAAGAAAATAGACACAATCATACAACAAAACAATACAACACAACTCAATTGTTCCAAAGGAAAGTCTGTGAACGTGACCTATCCTTTTTAATTGGGGCAATTATAAGGGCACAAAACAAATATTACCACTAAGGTAATTTTAAATTCAGTAGCAAAAGAAATTTAACTACGGGGTCACCAGATGTTACGAATGGTGTGCAGTGCGTGTTTTGTTGTCTGACTCTCGCTCTCAAAAGTTTGGATGCGTGTACGACTTTTCTCCTACACACACCCACACCATACGAACACGGATAGCCAGGCAACACACGAGTTAGATTTTCTTTCTTTATATGCTGCCTGAACCATCAATATGAATTGTTACAAAATCAATACATGCTACTACATAGTATACAGATCAATTCACGTCAATTGAGACATCAATACATAAGACACTTCAATCATCAGATATCAGCGTATCATATTACATATCTTTTTTTTTCTCTTTTTTTTTTGAACAAAAATGTTCGTGGAATGTATTCTTTTTTTTTTCTTTTTTTTTCCTTTTTTTTCCGCAAACGCTTTTATTTGCTTGTACAGAAATTTACAAATGGAACACGCGAAAAGAAAAACAAAAAATAAAACAAAAACAAAAACAAAAAAGAAAGCAGCACTACAAAAAACAAAAATGACAGTAGATCTTATCTTGCATAAATACATTACAAAGCTGCAATAAGTTCGCAAGAAGAACAGCGATTCCTATTTAATATATACATATTACAAATAAGCACAACATTGTGTCTACACTGTCAGTGTCACACATTAAACTTACTATTTTGGAGCGTTTTCCTTTTTTTTTCAAAATCAATAGTCAGAGAGAGACAGACAGACAGACAAAGAGACAGACAAAAGACAGACAGACAGACAGAGACAGAAAAGAAGAAAAATCACAACCCTAGATTCCTAACGTTTTCTATATAGAAGCATAGGAATCGACATCAACAGTACAAATAAATTACATATCCAGAAACGATGGTTGACTTTTAGCTGCCACGCCAGGCTTTGCTCAGGACTACATACAAATCTTAGTTTTCAATAAAAAAAAATTCATATTTTTGCCATTTGTTTGCAAATTCAACATAGTTCAAATTCATTTTTGCAATGCATTTTTCGACTTGGTGTTTGGTTTTTAAATATTTCCTGAAGACAGGAAACAGAGGAAGCACCTTTTCAAGTCTGGATTTATATACAAGGAACTTTGCAGAGATAATAATGTAATTGAGTACGATATCAGTTTTTATCCGAGAGTCAGTGCCAAACAAAACAAGTTCCTTTGATAATACAATTTCAGGTACACTAGAGCAATTGTCTTTTAAAGAATTCTGAAAGTCAGTCCAAAAATGTGTTGTCACGTCGCATGTGAAAAATAGGTGATCTATAGTTTCCTTTTCAGACTTACAAAAAGTACATTTGTTATTTTCAACGATGTTCATTTTTTCTAGAACAATATTTGTAGCCAGGATCCTGTGAATTAATCTCATCTGAAACCATTTCAGTTTAATTTCTTTTATTGTGTGTGTGCGAAGAAATATATTTTTCCAGTTCAATTCTTTACCTATTTCATTGTTCCATTTCTCACAGCATCTTGGTTGTGAGTTATCTGCATTTAAGATATCATAATAAAGTCGAGCTCCTTTCTTTGCGCTCCAGATGATACCGAGAGCCTTTTCAGTAGTAGTAGGCATATTACTAGCGAATCTGATATTCTTTGTTCGAATATATTTTCTGACAGATTGTACACAACCTAGGTATAGCATAAAGTTTGTTTGAACGGTATGCTTTTGCTTGAATTCTTCATATGTCATGAACGACCCTGCTTGGTTTATTAAATCCGCAATACGATATACACCTTTGTCTATCCAATCCTTGAAACATATACTTTTCCCGTTTATTTTAATGTTTTTATTGTAAAAAATGTTTTCAGCCAAAACATCACTAGGATCCTCAATACTTACTTTGTCACCAAAGATTTTATATGCTTGGAAAGTGTCACTCCAAAAGGCATTAGTCTCTTTTCGGCTAACTGGTAAAGCATAACCATATTTTTCAAGATCTTTTACCAAAGGATACGTTGTTTCTATCACAGACTTCCATTTATGATTACTGAATTTAAGTTTTCTGATCCATGTAAGTTTCAATGCCATTATCATGTGTTTAAGTGAAGGTATACCTAATCCTCCATTTCTAACATTTTTTACTGTTGTTTTTCGGGCTATCCTATCTTGTTTGTTATTCCATACGAATTGAAAGCATTGCTTTTGAAGCTTATCCATAAAACTGTTTGGTGGATTAGGTAACAAGATCCAAAGATATATCAATTTTGAGAGAATCAGTGATTTTAAAACGGCTACTCTGCCAACAGGTGTAATAGCCCTCTTACTCCAGGCGTTAAATAACGATGTTATCTCGAGAAATTTGTCTTTGAAATTCAGTTCTAGGCAGTGTGATAGTTCTTGGGTGAACCATATTCCAAGGATCTTAAACTGTTTTGGATTCCAGTCTATTTTTAAGTGGGGCATATATCTAGTCTTTGATAACACTTTGCTTCCTAGCCAAACTGCCTTCGTTTTTTCAATATTCATGTACAACCCAGACACTTTTGCGAATTTGTTTAAGGTCTCTATTGAATGTTCAAATGATATTCTGTCCCCTTCGTTTGTCAACTGTGTATCGTCTGCAAACTGAGAGAGCTTGTGTTCAGTTTGGTTAATGTGTATTCCCTTTATGTTTTTATTTTCCCTGATCATAATGGCTAATATTTCTGCGGACAATATAAATAAATAGGGAGATATGGGGTCACCTTGTCGACAACCTCTTTGTATTTCGAACCATGTTGAGCTCTGACTGTTTACTATTACAGATGACTTGATTCCCTTATGAAAGGTCGTGATCCAACGACATATATCTTTACCAAATCCAAATGATTTTAATACCTTCAACATAAATTGCCAATTCAAGGAATCAAACGCCTTTTCAAAATCAATGGAGATAAGCATGCCTGGGAGTTTTTCTGTTTTTAAGTAATGGATTAGATCATAGATTAATCTGATGTTGTCCCCTATATATCTATTTGCCATGAACCCCGTTTGATCTTCATTGATTAACTTGGGAAGAACGGATTTAATACGATTTGCTATGCAAGAAGACCCTATCTTATAGACAACATTGAGCAGAGATATTGGTCTCCAGTTTTTAATGAATTCTTTGGTTTATCTCCTTTTGGGATACATGTAATTATTCCTTCTTTTTGTGTATTGGATAATTCCTCTTTTTGAAATGACTGGTTTAAAGCTCTGACCACAAAAACACCCAGCTGTTTCCAGAAAACTTAAAAAAATTCCGATGTGAAACCGTCTGAACCAGGACTTTTCCCGTTCTGCATGTTTTTAAGAGCATGTCCTGCTTCCTCAAGTGTTATTTCTCCCTCAAGCGATTCTTGTTCTTCCTCTGTTAATTTTGGCATTTCCTCGATCAAGTCCGTGATCTCACATTCTTCCACTTTTCTCTCTGTGTACAGGTTTTCATAAAAAGCTTTCACTTCCATCAGGATTTCATCAGATTTGTTTACTATCCTGTCGTCTGTTACTAACTTAGACATGTATTTACTTACGAAGTGTCTCTTTTCTAGATTACAAAAAATATTTAGTTACCTTTTCACCCTGGGCCACCCACCTTGCCTTTGATCTTATTAAAATTCCTTGCATTTTTTCATCTCTTAACGTGGCTAATTCTCTGCTAAGCAATCCAATTTCAGCATGTTATCCTCAGTTTTAGTTTCTTTTTCTTCTATTTCTGCTATTTGATGTTCTAAGCTGCACTCCTTTTCTTCTCTTTGTTTCCTTTTCATTGTTGCATATGCAATCGTTTTTGCTCTGACTTTCATTAACAAGAAATCCAAGAAAACGTTGACAGGCACCGTTAGTTGTACATCAGCTTTAGACAGATTCTCTACTTGTGCTTTGTCATAAGGAGCTACAGCATATTCTTGAGTAACGTTACCAATTATATCATTAATTTCTTCTAAAAATTGGCGATCTCGGAGTAGAGAATTGTTAAATTTCCAATATGTATTATGGATGGTTTGTTTACCAAATTCTAACTTTAAACTAACCATGGAGTGGTCCGATCGATATCCATAGTGGATGTCAGGATCTTTACATAAAAAATCAGGTATTCGGAAATTAAGAAAAAGTCCAATCTACTTTGTTTAAGAGGGCTTATCTTTCGCCATGTGTATCTCCTGCTATCAGGGTTATATTCTCTCCATATATCTGATAACTGCAGTTCTTCGATCATGTTCAGAACTGTATCCTGAGCTTTGGGATTGTTATTATGTTTATAGTTATCATAATCAATAGAAGGGTCTAATACAAGGTTCCAGTCTCCAACCGCTATGATATTACGGGTTTTAAAACTTTCTATAGTACTTTTTAGGTTTACATAAAAATCTGGGTTGTCTCTATTAGGTCCGTATACATTAACAAGAAGCAGATCGAGCTCCATATATTTAAACAGGATAATTATGAAGTTACCATCTTGGTCTCTGTATATCTTTTTTATCTTAAATTCAAACGTGTTATTAAACATGACAGATACAGCTCTAGAATTAGAAGTATGAGAAGAGAAAAACCATTTATAGCCCCATTCTGATGCAACGATGTGTTCTGATTTCTTATCGAAGTGTGTGTCTTGAAGACAATAAATTGAGTGTGATTTTTGTTTCAGATACTGGAATACGTCACGCCTTTTCAGATTATTACCTAACCCTTGGCAGTTTAATGATATAATAGAAATGCTATTCATGACTAGAATTTACATTTGACAATAGTTGACAAATATCATTTACAGAGAGCAGTGGTTTGGTAGACATACCTGTTACCTTTGAACCAGACAACATTCTTTGCAAGAGGTACAACATTCCTTGCGAGATGTCGATATTGCTAATGTATGTACTGACACGGGCTGTATACATATAACATGAGAAACAAAACATGGAAAAAGTCACAAATAAAGCAATATTGGAGATAACAATAATAACAACGTTAAAAGTGTGCACAGCACCTGAAGTCTTCACTTGAACGCCGTTCGTTGCCATGAGTTTCAAGTGTTGATAATTCGCATTCAAATACATACAATTTTCAATATTATGTGCAAAAAAGAACAAAAAGAAAACAAAAGACACACACACACACACACACACACACACACACACACACACACACACACACACACACACAAAGCACACACGCACGCACGCACGCGCACACACTCACCACACAAATGCCGCAAACTACGTACATAAGTAACACAACATATAAAACTAACATATCGTACTGGAAGCCCTTCCCCTTTCTCTGAACAAACATCATCAAATCCATGCTGCCTCCCTCCCCCCCCCCCCCCCCCCCCCCCCCCCCCCCCCCCCCCCCCCCCCCCCCCCCCCCCACTCGCCATCCGTTCATCCTGCAATAATTTCCTCGTCCCAACTCACACCCACCCTTGGCGAAAAAAAAAAAAAAAAAAGAAAAAAAAGAAAAGGCGAAATTAGACCTGCTGGAGAACAAGTCCGTGCACAAGAGCACATCATTCCAGTTAAAGGTCTGCACGGACAGAATAAACCACTGCAGAAAATACTAACGACAGTGGTAGTAGTAGTATAAGTAGCGGTAGTGGTAGCAGCGTAGTAGCAGTATCAGTTGTTGCAGCGATAGTGGGGTGGTAGTGATAGTACTATGCTAATAATTACAATGATAGTAGAAAGAAACTCGTGGAGAGCGTGGCAGCAGAGAGTCCTCAGAAGAGAAGCCCCTTCAAGCAAGTGTTTCGGCCCTTATCTCTGACACTCTAGGGGTTGGGCCACACCCGGTTCATGACTCGGATGTCCCTCTGCTGCCCTTTTTTTTTTTTTTCCCATCTTGGGACGAGCCATGGCTGGGATTCGAACCATGACCCTCTGGACATGCTCATTTTCCACTTAATGACTCGCGCTTAACCACTGAGCCACAGGACACCTGATATTGTAGGAAATTAAGCCTATGAAGTTCACTTTGTTCCTCCTGACCAGATCCAGCTTGAACACCTCTCTGCGCTTCTGCCATTGCTTCTGGGCTCTGGTTTTTCTCCCTGCAACTGAGAGCTGTTTCATGAGGCTGTAGCAGACGTTCCTACAAACCCTAGCTCCAATTCTGCAGTGAGGACTTTGACCTGATAGCCTCTCTCCTCAGGCTGTTTGCCAGATCAGCATACTTTTCAGTCTTGTAGATTGAGCTGCCTCCATTCTGTTCTCATATGGCACCGTGAGCTCGATCATGATCAGCTGCTTGGTTGACTTTGAGTGGACTACTATGTCTGGTCTCATGCCACTCTTGCTGATGATCTCTGGGTGACTCTTCCATTCTGGGAGGTCTGCAGTGCACTCCAGTCATCTGCCCCGTCCAGCAGACTCTGCCTGCATGTTTCGAGTGGCACTGTTGTTCTGCCATGATTTGCTGCCTCCTGCCGTGAAGAATGTTGCGGGTGCTTTTGGAGTCCTGATTTTCCCTTTTGTGGTGTGGTACTAGCCCAGACTACTTGTACAATCTCTTTGAGCACTTGGTTGTGCCTCCATGTGTACTTCCTTGAGCAGGGCTACTTTACATGAGCTTAGGACATAAAAATGATGGTGATCAACAAATTAATTAAAGGGAGGGAAACAGAGGGGCGGACGGAGGAGGGGTATGTGTGTGGCGCGCGGCGCGAGAGAGAGAGAGAGGGACAGAGAGAGAGAGAGAGAGAGAGAGAGAGAGACAGACAGAGAGAGAGAGAGAGAGAGAGAGAGAGAGAGAGAGAGAGAGAGGCGGGAACCAGGTAGCAGCGGCGATAGCGAATGGTTCGGGGAGGAGAAGGGCAGATAACAGAGAATCTCCCAGATTACAATAAGGGCCCAACACCACACCCTTCTCATGGGGGGAGGGGGGGGGGAGGGGGAGGGGGACAAAGGGAGGCACTCTTCTTTACTATCCCAGCACCAAAATTATGATATGGAGGACCCGCAACGTGACAATTCAATAAAATACAGAATTCCCGTTTCGCACTGGTCAACATGGGTCATTCCTGGGCTTTGACACTTCCCTCCCCCGAAGGAGACGAGAGAGAGAGAGACAGAGACAGAGACAGAGACGGAGAGACGAACACACGAACGAAAGAAAGAAACAAGGAAAGAAAAATTCAAGACATCGGACAGTTATGCACTCATAATGGTTGTAACGTCTGCTAATTGTTTTCTATTGAGGTAGAACCCGAATAGAAATACAGTTACCTTTCCATATCTTTAACTTGGGAGTGGGGGTGGGTTGAGAATCTATCTAAACGTGTACAACTGTATCAAATATCCATATTACATATCTTGATATCACTCACAGATCTCGCCGGCGCCGTCCACAGTGTCTCACATATACAATCAACGCACTCGGTTCCACAGTACCCAAGCCACAGTCTACAGCACTAAAGACGAAGGATAACCAAGGTCCCCACACGGTCAACACAGCCGTTCACAAACACAAGAGATGAAGAAGAAACAGGGTCTCAACACAGCAAGCACAATATAGCCTATTACGTCGAACTATCAGAAGAAGGACCGCAGATTCACAAGGCACAGTAATCCATAGCTGAAGAACCGCAGATTCACAAAGCACAGCAATCCACAGAAGAAGAACCGCAGATTCACAAGGCACAGTAAACCATTGAAGAACTGCAGATTCACAAGGCACAGCAATCAATATTGAATCCCCGGAGAACACGATTTCAGCAAAGTCCCATAGAACACAATAAACTTCGATTCGACGTATTGTTGATCTAAAACAGAAATTAATTAGTTTCTCCGTGTATTGATATTACAATGTTCACATCAATAAACTCAGCCCACCGACACACATGAGGTTGTACAATTAGAGCACATAAATATTCTTGCAGGAGTTTTAAGTCACTCTCGGCGACACAGCATTCACAACATTTTCATAACAAATAAATTTCCTGGTACATATTTCGCTGGTACCGTCATCGGAAGTATCGCACATACACAGTGAACATCGACGCACTACTGACTTGAAAGTCAGCCTCTCCACATAGTATCACTACGGAGAAAACGACGATTAAAACAAAATAAAGTAGGCTGGACACCAAAGCCTCGGCCGTTAGTTCTTGCTCTCTTCTCTCGTCCCAAAAAAATATTATTTTCGTCATGAAGTTACCTATGTTATTTCAAGTTGACGTCATAATTTACGTTGACGTCACACACTGCAAGTGTGATTTCGTTGCCAATATGATAAAATGTAGGCTGCAGTAGTGGTTAGTCAGAAACGAATTGATTACTTAAAGCAAAATAGCACAGACTTTACGTCAGAACAAGAAACCACGTATGTCACGCTACAGTTAGACGTTCTTTGTGTCGTCAGCCTTTGCTGATGAAGTGTCTCTGGAGCACGTTGGCACTGAAACGCTGACCAAAAGACAGAGAAACTGGAACTAGAGGGTGGATAGTGTCTGCGGCATCGGCGTCACGCATGTCTTTTCCATCCCAGAATATTTTTGAAACTCTGTCATGAATGTGACCCCCCCCCCCCCCTCCTTCTCCATAGATCCACTCTTCCTATCTTGCCTCCCCCCTCCCTCCCCAACATTAGCAAGATGAGTGGTATCAAAAATCATCATCATTATCATCATCATCATTATTATTACTATTGTTGTTATGATTATTGTTGTTAATATCATGAGTATAATATTGTTGTTATAATATTATTATCATTATTATTATCATCAGTATCATTATTATTGTTGTTGTTGCTGCTGTTGTTATTGTTATATCATTATGATGATTAGTAGTAGTATCCTTATTATTACTATTATTATTATAAGTAGTAGTAGTAGTAGCATTGTTATTATCATTATTACCACCATCATCATCATCATCATCATCATCATTATCAATATCATCATCATTATTACTTTTTGTTCTTCTTGTAATTATCATTATAATCATCATTGTCATTAGTATTGTGATTATTAGTATAACTGTTATCATTATTGTCATGATTATTATCATGATTATTACTATTATAATAAGTATTATAATTATCATTATTATCACCAACTACTTTTCAGGTATACTTGGATGACGAGCACAAAGAGTGTTAGCTGTGCTATACATCATTAACCACTCAGTAATTCTTAAGGCGTTTGTTATTGTTTCTTACCTGGAGGCCAGACATCTGTATCTAGCCTCCACTAAGAGAGGCTGCTATTGATGAACAGAGGCCAGACATCTGTATCTCACCCACAACTAAGAGAGGCTGCTATTGATGAACAGAGGCCAGACATCTGTATCTCACCCACAACTAAGAGAGGCTGCTATTGATGAACAGAGGCCAGACATCTGTATCTCACCCACAACTAAGAGAGGCTGCTATTGATGAACAGAGGCCAGGCATCTGTATCTCACCCACAACTAAGAGAGGTTGCTATTGATGAACAGAGGCCAGGCATCTGTATCTCACCCACAACTAAGAGAGGTTGCTATTGATGAACAGAGGCCAGACATCTGTATCTTACCCACAACTAAGGCTGCAGCATGATGAACAGCTAATCGAGGGGGAAAGGGTGTGGGTATTTGGGGAAGAAGACAGAACGGGTGGTGGGCGGGAGGAGCAGGACGCTAATGTGCAATTGATTAACTTTTTCGCAACACGCTGCGAGAATGATCGCGGCGCCTGACTTACCACTTGGCGACGTGAGGCTAAAATACTCGCGGCAAGCGATCTGTCACTCAGGACACGTCGCGAGAATGATAGCGACGGTCTTCTAAAAAATAAATCTAACCGAATTTCCTGGAGAATGTTTAAGCAGTGGTGTCAGCGTACAAATACTGTCTTTCCTACGTCATATCATACCAGTGAGCAGGCTACTAACAGTCGATTTCATTGGTTAATTTAAAGAGAAAGCAACCAGCCCATTGGCGTCTTCAAGCACTGAATCAGTGCTCCTTGTTCGAAGTATGTCATTACCAACTCAATCAAACAACAACAAAATAATTATTTTGACTTTTAAAACATTTATCACCAAGAAGATGACCGATAGCTCTATTTCACTGTACAAAAATAAAGTCACTGTCTGATTTAGACTTTTAAGGAAAATCAATTAAAATGGTCAAAATCAGGTGTCCTGAGGGAATTTCAGTGCTGTGACTGCAGTGTTAACTGGGCACATAGAGCAGAACGAGGGTCTGTGACTGCAGTGTTAATGGGCACATAGAGCAGAACGAGGGTCTGTGACTGCAGTGTTAACTGGGCACATAGAGCAGAACGAGGGTCTGTGTTGAAAGTGTTAACCTTAAGATCCAGCCATACCAAACTGATAAAACAACAGCCATCGTGCTGCTCTGCTTGATGTTGAAAGCTGTGAGCTGGGAGGTCTTGGGTTCGAGTCTAACCAGAAACGTTCGTCTGAGAGAGATTTCCCCTCAGCAAAAGTCCTACACAGAGTTCAGCATGCCAGAACTACAAAGTTGTGTTTCATCCACTGAATGGGTGTGTCATTCAGGTTGTCGCCCAAACTTCCTGATCAACACTGTGTGTGTGTATCTTGGCCATGGCTGATGGTGGGATATATTGATCCACTGAATGGATGTCATTCAGGTTGTCGCCCACACTTCCTGGTCAACACTGTGTGGTCATGGCTGATGGTGGGATATATTGCTGGAGGAAAACCATAAAGACAGCCATGGTCCCCATTCAGAATAGACCTCCACAGCATCATTATTATGCTCGTTGATTTTTTTTCCCAATTTGGTAGCCCTTCGAGCATCGTTCATGGTGACCTCAGTAGGGATTTTCTGTCCGAGGTCTTAGCATTAGACGGACGTGATAGTGCTCGAGGTCATGCTGGTGCCAGATCTGAGTACCTGCTACTGTCAGTAAGGGACTGCTGGCACCTGGTGTCCTGCATAATTTGGGCCAGAACAAGAGCCACAGAACACCACTAAAACTGACTCGACAGACATGCTGTGTCTCTTCTAGCGGGTCACCTTATGTCGACCTGTTATTGATTGAAAGCATGTGGACTGCTGGTGCTAGAGCTGTGATGGCACCACATGGATGGGGCTGTAAAGAGAGGGGTTGGAATGAGCAATGAAGGAGCAGTGCCATATTGGGAACATGGAAGATTACACAATCCTTTTTTATGTTGAGTAACACAAAATGTGAAACAATCAAACTCTTACACATTTCTAAACATTTCATCATACATAAATGATGTTAAGGGGTTGTTTGTTTTTGTTGTGTTTTTTTCTCAGGTCTATGAGAAAGCATTAGTTATATGCCATTAAATATTTGTAACCAATGGATTATAAAATCAGATCATATGCAATGTGTGGGGAAAAACAAACGTTTAATAAACAAATTCATCATTGCTTAATATATATTGAGTTAGCCCAGTATATGATTTAAGTATCTCTCCAGGAGGTATAAGGATAGTTTCAGTTTCAGTTTAACCAAGGAGGCGTCACTGCGTGCGGACTAGTTCATATACGCTACACCTCATCTGCTAAGTGTTGAAACCACACCACACATGATTTGAAGCTGGTGGCTAAATGAATTAACCATTAAGATGAGACAATTGAAGAAGAGGGTCTCGTGGCCACTACTTAGCAGATGTCTGACCTACGCATTAGCCCAACGCGCTGGTCAGACCTCGGTGAAATGATAGCTGTTTGAAAACTGTCTTTTCATTAAACATGTGTTAGTCACTAAATTAACGCCTCTGCCAAATTGTCGCCAGTGACAATTTGACAGTTAGCTGAGATGTGCCACATTGTTGTCAAGTCAAACAAATTAGCTCATCTCTGACAAATCAGCATTTATTCGCCAAGGCCAAATTGTCGCTGAGCGTATCGGTACCTTTCGATTATATTAAAGACAATAACAATTACGGTGTTTTTGAAAACGACGACGACTAAGACCATGCCCTTGACAGCTGCGATGGTCATGATGATGAGGAAGAGGAAAGGCAAAGAATTGCAGTAACAATGAATTTGATCGTACTGAATTTGTTGTTTTTTTCACTAGAACATTAAGTAAAATTCGTTTCCATCCATGCTCTCACACTCATTTGAGGTTTCAGCATTATCTTTGATGCACACATGCCCACCTATTTGGACCTAATTTGTGTCAACAATCCGACGGATTGGACCTCTGTTCTAAATCGACAGTCTAGCTGGGTGGAACCCCTCTTTATGTCAACAGCCTGCCTCATTGGACCCCTGTTTCCCATCAACAGTGTGCCTGACTGGATCTCTGCTTTGAGTCAACAGCCTACCTCATTGGACCTCTGCTTTGAGTCAACAGCCTGCCTCATTGGGCCTCTGTTTTCATCAACAGTGTGCCTGACTGGATCTCTGCTTGGAGTCAACAGCCTGCCTCATTGGACCCCTGTTTCCCATCAACAGTGTGCTTGACTGGATCTCTGCTTTGAGTCAACAGCCTGCCTCACTGCACTTCCTATTGCTGTCAACAGTCCGTCTGACTGGACTTTCAGGGTGTATGATGTCCAGACACTATTCCAGATCTAAGCTATATTGTTAAGACTTGGCAGACATGCCAGCAACATCCACCAGTGCTGCTTAATGAGTCACTGAATAGCTGGTAAAATTGCTCTGAGACCCTTGGAGAAGCAAAGACTTAACAGGTTTCCAATTAATTAAAGGGCAAAACTTTTCAGTCTTGCTGAACATTACTCCTACCGGATTGAGAGGAGAGAGAGAGAGAGAGAGAGAGAGAGAGAGAGAGAGAGAGAGAGAAGTGGTGTGGTGGTGTGTGTGGGGGGGGGGGGGGGCATCCCATATCAACAAACACTGTGACTACAATCAAGCAAGGGTTTGATGACAACGGAATCCCAGAAGATTGACAATATCACTTCACATTGGCAGCTGAGTAATCCATCTGAACATTCTTTTTGTCTCAGCTCAATTCAATTCTGTTCCGATCGTCCATTAGCAGAGCAACAATAAAATCACACAAGTTGTACAAATAAGTTCAAGAAATAAAGGGTTTCTGTGAAAGGAATGTTGGGGGCATCCGGGGACTTAGAGACACACAGGAAATCGTCATCGACAACGTCATTGTGCATGAGTCTACCACAGAAGACCGTAATTAGTGACTGCCACGTGTTATAATGCTGTCATGTGTCTGACCGACAAGTTTTATAAATGTTGTCAGAGGCTGAGGACTGATAATGAATGGAGACAAGTATCACCTCAGACGGCAAAAGTTCCCGGTGTATGGATATGGCATCAACTAAGATCACATCCAACCTGATCTACAGAAATTTGAACAGCAACCAAAGTAAGTGCTCCAAAGAAGGGCAGTGCCCGAGAGCATGTATCGGGTATGACCGAGAAAACTGGACGCTGCGCACAATGGCCGTGTACCATACTCAAGTCATTTACAGATTTGCCACAGGAGAACGAACTCTGGCCATGGGGACGACATCGGTGAAAAGCTTTCAGGACTGTGAAAGGGAATTTCATTAAGCTTCCTTCATTTTCATTCTACATAGCTGGTCAGATGACCACTGTGTGTTCCGATGCCAGCAGCCACAGACTGCAGACAATACTTCTCCAGACAGACAGAGAAACATCTGATCGCCTTTGCATCGCCCACAGCAGAGGAGCACCAACATGGACAGATCAAAAGGAGGGACTGTTTCTATATTACGACGATGGTACTGCATAGCAGAGCCAAGGGAAATAAGTCTTCTCAGCTGCACTAAAGTCACCAAGAATGGAATAAATGCAGAACAAAATGCCAGACCGTATGGTGGCCAGCCATTGGTCAAGATATGAACTGTATTATTGAGACATGCCAGACATGCCAGCAATATCAACCAGTGCAACGTTATGAGCCACTAAAATCTGATGAACTTCTTTGGAGACCATGGAAGAAGCTAGGACCCGGAATGTGTCATGGTAATGGGCAAAGGCTTTCACTCATCGCTGATAATTACACCTGTTGGATACGTTGAAGGAGGCCATTCTGTGATCAGTCTCCGCACCTGGAGTCAATACAAGGCGTTGCTGCATGACTTAGGGATGAACAATTATTATGCTGATGCTCGAATATGTACAGCCATGGTATTATCCCTCAAAAGTCACAGACTGAAACACTACGTCTGAAGGCCTTGTGAGTCCACCCAAACAGGTTTCTACTGAAACACTACGTCTGAAGGCCTTGTGAGTCCACCCAAACAGGTTTCTACTGAAACACTACGTCTGAAGGCCTTGTGAGTCCACCCAAACAGGTTTCTACTGAAACACTACGTCTGAAGGCCTTGTGAGTCCACCCAAACAGGTTTCTACTGAAACACTACGTCTGAAGGCCTTGTGAGTCCACCCAAACAGGTTTCTACTGAAACACTACGTCTGAAGGCCTTGTGAGTCCACCCAAACAGGTTTCTACTGAAACACTACGTCTGAAGGCCTTGTGAGTCCACCCAAACAGGTTTCTTTTCAAAGCGGTTTTGGTCTGATCCTCTGCAAACAGAGCAACAATAAAAAGACACACATTGTACAAAAATGTTCAGGAATTAATGTCATTTTGCAAAATAATCAAAATGTTATTAAACCATGTTTGAAATGGCTGCGCAATAAACATGTCACCATTTCCTTTGACATTTGTCAAATGACACTTCTGAGCTAGAATTCCAGCTAACCTGATATCTAAACTTCGTCTGTTTAGATCGATTGTTTTTAATGTCGATCAAATCCAAACAGATGAAAACGTATATTTCATATTTGTGAAGGTTTTGATTGTTTTACAGAAGACATTATTCTTATTCTTTCAGATGCGTTCCATAAAATTCTGCCGTTTATCATACATTAGCCTTCCCACGAGCAAGAGAGAGAGAGAGAGGACAGACAGACAGACAGACAGACAGACGACAGACAGACAGAGAGAGAGAGAGAGAGAATTGTGTGTGTGTGTGTGTGTGTGTGTGTGTGTGTGTGTGTGTGTGTGTGTGTGTGTGTGTGTGTGGTGTTTATCTTTGTACACCTGAAACATACCTGTCTTACTTCATCCCCCACCCTTCTTCCCTTCTCTCTTCCTACTGCAAGCCTCTTCACAATACTGCACTTTCCTATTTCGTTCAACTCCTTCAATAGGCACCCCAGCCCTCTACACAAATCCCCTTATCCCCCCCCCCCCCCCCCCCCCCCCCCCGCCCCTAACTATGTAACGTTTTCATTCCAATACCACTTAAACACATCGAAAGTGAAATGAAAAAAAAGTAAGGCTGACCAAAATAGGCAGAGGCGGGACTGAAAACAAACAAACAAGCTGAAATGGCTTCCAGATGAAAGTGCAAAATCAGCTTTCTTTGACAGATGATAAGATAAACTGCCTTTGCGATAAGGAGACAAAACAAAAAACAAAGAGACAGTGAGAGAAAGGAAAACGGTATTTCACAATCCTTGCAGGTGTTGTTTGACTCAGAGATTGATCAAGACACTGTGGTGGAGACGGGAAAGTGGATGAGAAACAGAAAGGTGCCAAGTGTGTGTGTGTGTGTGTGTGTGTGTGTGTGTGTGTGTGTGTGTGTGTGTGTGTGTGTGTGTGTGTGTGTGTGTGCGCGCGCGCGCGCGTGCCTGCGTGCCTGAGTGTGTGTGTGTGTGTGTGTGTGTGTGTGTGTGTGTGTGTGTGTGTGTGTGGAGGCGGAGGGGGGAGAGTGCGTGGGAGGGAGGGAGGGAGGGGGGCAGAGAAAAGGGGAGGGGAGGGGAAGGTCGTTGCAGACATTGGCTTCCTTTTCTGTGTGGGTGGGAATCTATATGTGTGACTCTGTGTCTCTGTAGCGATAGAAGTCTTTGTGACATGTGTATAAAAGAGCTCAAGATTCCATCTATAGCTTTGTGGACATGGTTTTGAGTGTGATTGTGTGAGTTGTGTGTGTGTTTTGTGTGTGTGTGTGTGTGTATGTGTGTGTGTGTGTGTGTGTGTGTGTGTGTGTGTGTGTGTGTGTGTGTGTGTGTGTGTACCTGACTGGATATATATACACGCATGTCAGTGTGTGGTGTGTGTGTGTGTGTGTGTGTGTGTGTGTGTGTGTGTGGGTGCGCGCGCGCGCGCGCGCGCGCTGTGTGTGTGTGTGTGTGTGTGTGGTGTTGGGTGTGTTGTGGTGGGTGTGGGTTGGTGTCCTTGGTATTCTTTAGCGTCAGCATTTTCTCGGCAATTAGACAACACTCTCTTGCAAACATGAAATTGTTGCCAGTATCAATAAATGCAGGCTGCAATCAAGGGTGAAGCGGGAACACATTGATCACTTAAAACAAGACAGAAACCATGTTGTTGACGTTAAAATCAGACGTATGTGCTATGTGAAAGTTAGCTGATGAAGAAGCATATTTGGAACAAGCTGGCACTCAGGCGTTGAATGGCACTCAAGGAAACTGGAACTACACGTGTGAAATCAAGGCAGTACATATGCAACCTGACCTGTATGCTGACCAACACTGTGTCTGGTATTTCTTAGTCATGGTTGTATGTGGTACACATTGTGGGAGGAGGCTTGGAGTACAACCGTGGTCTCAAACCAGAAGATAACTCCACAACAT
>CM065724.1:76660852-76663352 GCA_033310375.1 Conus canariensis
GGTGTTGGGGAGGAAGGCGGCCTGACGATAGTCGGTGCGGCACTGCAGCTGGCGGAGTTGGTGTAGATTACCCCTACGCTGTCTGACAGGGGCAGGTTGAATCTTGGCTTTGTCGAAGTGGACTTGGTCATTGAGTATTTTATACAGCATGGCCAGTCTGCTGGATCTTCGACGCGGCTGGAGTGAAGGCCACTGGAGTCGGTCAAGCATGGCGGTGACACTCGATCTGTTCTGGTATCTATTAACCACAAAGCGGGCTGCTCGTCGCTGAACCGCTTCCAGCTGTTTTACATGCGTGTCAGAGGAGGGGTCCCAAACTGTGCAGGCGTACTCTAGTTTAGTACTTCCATAGCTGAGGACAGATTTGGATGTAACGCACAGCCGTTCACATGAAAAAAAAAATGACGTGAGATGTAACAGAGTCAGCATATTCATGATCTCGGCTGCTGCCTCTCTGAACACAGACTGGTCAATACAATGTAAGCAGCCCTGCCCAGTGGCCACTGACGGACTCTTTAGCCCATCTCCTCACCTCCTGTTCCTTTTTTCTTTTTTTTCTTTTTTTTTTTTTTTTTTTTTGGGGGGGGGGGGGGGAGGCTTTCAGTCTCTGTCTGTGGGGGCGGCGCGTGTGACACCATTGCGTGATCACGAATCTACCAGACAAAGAAACTTAGATCAGAAAGAGACAAAGGGAAGGAAGCACAGAGAATAACAGAAGAAATGAAGACGAAGAGAAGACAGGGAGAAAGAAAGACCAGGAAAATAAAAAGAACAGGAAGCAAAGGGAGGAAAGGGATAGAAAGAAAGGAAGGTAGGAAGGAAGGAAGGAAGGAAGGACAGAGAGAAAGATGAGCAAAAGAAAAGGAAGGCAAAAGAAGAAGAAAAGAAAAGAAAGAAGAAGGAATATAGGAAAGTGAAATAAACGCAGGATGCAAGGAACGAAAGGGAGAAGAAACCAGAATGCCTGAATGAATAAATGAATGAAGAAAAAAAAAAGCAAACAAAAAAAGCAAGTGAGACAAAAGAACAAAAAAAGAAAAAGGAAAGGATGAGAGAATGCATATGTGTACGTCTACAAGCGCGCAGCGTATTATTTCACACACACACACACACGCGCGCGCGCGCGCACGCACGCACACACGCACACACACACCCACGACGCATGCACGCACGCACACACGCATGCACGCACGCACACAAGCACGCACACACGCATGCGCACACACACACGCATATACGCGTGCGCGCGCACGCACGCACGCACGCACACATGCACGCACGCACACACACACACACACACACACACACACACACACACACACACACACACACACACACACAAATATAGAGGCGCGCGCGCACAGAGAGAGAGAGAGAGAGAGAGAGAGAGAGAGAGAGACAGACAGACAGACAGACAGACAGACAGACAGACAGACAGACAGACAGACAGAGAGAGAACTCTGAACTCAACTCTGAACTCTGAAAAAGTTTGCTGCAAGGCCACCGGCCTGTAGTCAAAGGAGGTACATGTATCATGTAAAGACACAAAGGAGGTACATGTATCATGTATAGACACAAAGGAGGTACATGTATCATGTAAAGACACAAAGGAGGTACATGTATCATGTAAAGACACAAAGGAGGTACATGTATCATGTAAAGACACAAAGGAGGTACATGTATCATGTAAAGACACAAAGGAGGTACATGTATCATGTAAAGACACAAAGGAGGTACATGTATCATGTAAAGACACAAAGGAGGTACATGTATCATGTAAAGACACAAAGGAGGTACATGTATCATGTAAAGACACAAATGAGAAAAGAACTCACACAGACCAAACTATAAAGAATCTACAAAACCAAAAATATATCATTTCCTAACTGCATAGGATAAACCAACTGGGAAATTGCTTTCAGGTATTTTCTATGCAGTTTCCCCATGTTACCCTTTTAATACTAAAACAACAAAAATATTACACAGTTGAAATAGATTTCGCAATTTCTTCTTCTCTCTTTTTTAAAGCATAATAAATAAACATTGCAACAGAACGTGTAATAAACCTGCTGTCGCTCTGCAGATATAGTGTCAAATGTGTATTTTCGTCTAAATTTCTAAACACTTTCGTCAGATACTTTTCTCTAATTTCCTGATATACTGGACATACAAACAAAACATGATGTTCGTCTTCTGTAACCTTACAAAAAGGGCAAGAGTTTGATTTTTCTATGTACCTTTCATGAGTGCTAATATCGCATATACCCAATCTGAATTTGACAAAAACTAGAGAGAGAGAGAGAGAGAGAGAGAGAGAGAGAGAGAGAGAGAGAGAGAGAGAGAGAGAGAGAGAGAGAGAGAGACTCGCAACAAATGCATTTTATACTGAAAGAGAAACAGACACAGACTCACGGACAGACAGACAAACACACAGACACACAGACAGAGCTCTGCAATGCACTATTGACTTTAAAAAAAAATAATGCCAAGCATGCCACGT
>CM065724.1:76668352-76678352 GCA_033310375.1 Conus canariensis
AAGTCACTTCTAACGAAAGACGTAGATCCTAACAGCGGGTTACAACTGGATCATAATGAAGGAGAGGAGGATTATTTAAGTCGTCCGATTTCAAAAGAGGAAGTAATGTTTGCTCTTAGAAAAATTAAGAAATGTAAAGCTCCTGGACCAGACAGTATAATTGGTGAGCTGCTGAGGTATGCGTGTAAAACTGACCTGATTTTGAACTTTTTTGTAACCTTCTTCAATTCTCTATTTGATAAGGGAATTTATCCTGAACATTGGACGGAAAGTATTGTTCTACCACTGTACAAGAAAGGCAACGTGAATGATCCTAATAACTATAGAGGAATTTCTTTAAGTGACGCAAGTAGTAAATTATACAGCACTATTATCAATCGCCGATTACAGGAATGGGTTGAAGATAATAATATCACTGGCGAATATCAGGCAGGTTTTAAGCGCAATTATTCAACTGTTGATCATATATTTACTTGATGGCTTTGGTGCAAAAACAGTTTTCTTTAAATCGTAAGCTGTATGTCGCTTTTATAGATTTTGAGAAAGCATTTGATTCTGTTAATCGAACTATTCTGTGGCCTATTCTCTTAAAAGCTGGTGTTCATGGAAAAACTGTTTAGATGCATAGTTAGCATGTATTCCTGTGTTAAAGCTAAGGTTCGGTGTGGAGGAAATATGACTGACTACATTCAATGTACCTCTTGTGTAAAACAAGGGGATGTGTGCAGTCCTGTTTTATTTTCTCTTTTCATTAATGAATTAACATCAGAGGTTGTTAGAAATGGAAAACATGGTGCACAATTTACTTGCGATGCTCTTGAGTTGTTTATTCTTCTGTTGGCAGATGATGTTGTTCTGATGTCTGAAACTATTATTGGCTTACAAACTCAACTAAATAATCTATCACGATCTGCATCTTCACTTCAGTGAACAATTAACATGTCAAAAAGCAATATAATTGTGTTTAGAAAGGGTGGGTTTTTAGGAATTAGAGAAAGGTGGACTTATAATGGAGTGTTTATGCCTGTGGTCAACGTATATAAATATTTAGGAATATATTTTTCAACGAAATTAAGCTTTACTTTTGCATGCAAGGATCTTGCCAGTAGAGCTAAGCGTGCACTACTATGTATCATGCAACACTTATCAAAATTAGAAAACCAGTCTTTGAAATTATTTATAAAATTGTTCGATTCTCAGGTACAGCCTATTGCTCAGTATGGAGCTGAAATCTGGGGTCTTTATGATTCTGCTGTTTATTGTGAAAATGTCCATTTATTTGCATTGAAAAAGTTTCTAGGAGTGAGCATGCGAACACCTAACGATTTAATCTACGGCGAAGTAAACAGATATCCAATATATTTGAATTCTGCGACAGCTTGCATACGTTATTGGTTGAAAATAACACAAATGGAAATGTCAAGGTTGCCCAGGAAAGCATATAATATGCTGTATGATTTGGATGGTAGAGGGAAAAGAAACTGGGTTTCTAACGTGAGGACTAAATTACATAAACTTGGATTTGGCTATGTTTGGCTACAACAAAGCGTTGGGGACATAAATGGATTTCTTCGAGCATTTCGGAATAGATTGATAGATTGCAGATGGCAAGAATAGTCATGTCACGTTCATGAAAGTGACCGATTTGCTTTTTATAGACAGTTCAGATCTATACATTGTGTGCCAGTATATTTATCTATTGAAATGGATAATCATTTAAAATATATTATGACAAAGTTCAGATTAGGTATTTCTGATCTTTCTGTTCATTATTATCGTTATAAGAAGCATAACAAACTTGAACTGACATGTCCGCTTTGTAAATGTGCCGAAGAAAATGAAGTTCATTTTGTGTTGTGCTGCCCCGCTCTAAGTGACCTGAGGAATCAGTTCATTCATCAAAAATATTGTAGACATCCTTCTTCATTTCGACTTTCATTACTAATGGCATCTACAAATGAAACTACTGTAAAACGTTTTGCTATTTTCTTGTACAAGGCATTTAAAATTCGAAGTATAGCATGTAGTTAAGCATTGGTTGTTGTATGTTGTTTAATATCGAGTATGCTTTTAATTGTGGATGCCTAGATGCTTGATGATTTGCTTATTTCTGTCTGAAAAGATTTGATCTCAACATCCCCTTCATTAGGGGCCATGGCCTGTATGAATAAAATCCCTATCCGTATCCGTATCCGTATCCTCTCTCTTCTCTCTCTCTCTCTCTCTCTCTCTCTCTCTCTCTCTCTCTCTGTATGTAGATGGTGCAATAAAACCAATGCGCTACTGGTTCAAATTGCAAAAGCTGTCACTTGCTAGACTACCAAAACAGGCATATGAAATAGAAAAATCTGAATTATTTCAATGTACTAGAAATCGGAGTGTACAAACAAATTGGGTATCTTCGATAAAACATTGTTTGGATACTTATGGCTTTTCTTTTCTTTGGTTAAATGGTAGAGTGACTTATGAAAAACTATTTTTACGTGAACTTAAACAACACACGATTGACCGTTGTAGACAAAATTGGGATAGTAAAATACTTGATAGTGACAGATATTCAACATATCGTTCCTTCAAATGCTTATGGCAGCCTGAGAAATATTTAACTGGTATCACATTCCTAAATTTCGCAAAGTGTTTGTAAGATTTCGACTTGGTAGTGGTGATTTGAATGTCCATCAAAGACATACACTGAACTCCAAACACTGTCCATTCTGTCACCAAATCGAGGATAAAATACATTTTGGATTGTTTGTCCATCCTATAAAGATTGAAGAGATTAATACATTTTGCCTCATACTAAAAATGTTCATCAAGTCATTACTTCTTTTACTGCAAAATGAAGAGAATCATAACTCGCTCTGTAGCTATGTTCATTTTTTAAAGCACTAAAACGAAGAGAGGAATTGTTGCCAGTTAACACAAAAATGCCAGAGTAATTTCAGGATGAACATTTTGTTATGCAAATATTTTCTTTCATAATTTTCAGTATATTCGCCGGGCGCGTGTGTGTTCTACTTTTGTTCTTGACCTCATTGCAGATAGGACGGTGACCTTTGCAATTAAACTATTTGGGTTTGAGTTCTCTTCTCTCTCTCTCTCTCTCTCTCTCTCTCTCTCTCTCTCTCTCCTCTTCTCCACACACACACACACACACACACACCACACACACACACACACACAACACACACACACACACACACACACACACACACACACACACGCACAGAGCAATCAGGATTACCAGTTTATATCATTTTACAACGTCCACCTTCGACTCCTTCAACCCCTTCCTCCTCTCACCCCTTTTCCTCTCTCTGTCTGGCCGACTTTGGATACAAGCCGACACGACACTTCAATGCTGACAATGGGGCAGGGAATGTTGATGTCACAATCACTTGGTTCATCAGCCCTGCTTTCTTCCTCCCCCACCTTATCTGAAAGAGGTGTGCACTGCGGGAACGCCACACGCTTATTTCCCCTCACTCTGTTACCATTACAGAGAAAGCTGACACCTCTACCCCCTCCTTCACTCCCCCTCTACCCACTCCGGATTCTGGGGGAAGTGTCAGCACTGTCCTGCCAGGTATGTTACACGATGCTCCTTAACTGGGCGAAGGTTTCGTTGCCATCTGTGTCAGCACTGCCCTGCCAGGTATGTTACACGATGCTCCTTAACTGGGCGAAGGTTTCATTGCCATCTGTGTCTGTGCAAGTCTTACAGGAGTGCGCATCGTAATTTCGTCCATCAACATGAATGCTGACGAACATCAGGATCTTAGAGACTTGATCCCAATGACATCAAGTGACACTGTAGGTGGTGGAGAATGACTGTCTCCTTCCAGATCACACCCCCTCCCCCCCCCCTCTCCGAGCACACACACAACACACACACACACACACACACACACACACACACACACACACACACCACACACACACACTACACACACGCACGCACGCACGGGTCATACACACACACACACACACACACACACACACACACACACACACACACACACACACACACACGCAAGCACGCACGCACGCACGCACGCACGCACGCACACACACACACACACACACACACACACACACACACACATCCTTTTTTCCACAATGAATTTGGCGTGGCCTCTCCTGTTCCTCTGACAGCCTGACAATCAGACAGACATCAGTGACATGATGGGTAGCTTAGCCAGCAGAAAGAGCAACTCAAACCTCTCTACTTCACTGATCATCATAGACTGACCACAACAAAGTGGTCAGTGTGAATTAAACTCCACACTGGAGTATGCAAGAGGTGGACATGTTCATCTCTCCCACTCTGAGGTCTTGTGTCACGTTTCACTGATCAACCTAGAAGAATTGTTGAAACAAAGTTTCTAAGTCTTGAGATTGTGCATTTCCCTTATCAGTGCCATATTTGAACAGTATAACGTTATGCCTGTACTAGACAAAAAATCAGTCAAGATGATGAATAACTATTCTATTGTAACAGTTTAACTTTTTGCCACTACTTGATAAAAACTGTTAAGATAATAGATGAATATTACATTTTAACAGTATACCTTTTCGACAGTAATCAATATTATCTGTTAAGATGATCACTGAATACTATCTCTTGGCAGTTCAACTTTACATCTATACTCGGTGAAATCTGTTCAGGTGACTGGTGAATGCTGTTGATGTTTGAATGGTTTGTCGTAGGTAACTCTAATCAACGTGTGTACACGGACTAAGAGTGTCCTAGTACCAAATTACTTCATCCGAATATGTGACCACATTGGAGAATTGATTCCCTTCCATTGTTTGGCTGTTATCATTGTCTCATACGTTTATTAAAATCTGCTCAAAAGTAGAGTAAAGATTTTAAATGAAGGTAGAGACATTCGTGTTAGTATTGTCTTTCCAGATGAGATCTCTCACATTTTACTGACTGCTAGAGAGCAAGCATGAGGACTTGTCACGCCGCTCTCCCAGATACTTCTCTACAAACCAGGTTCTGTACTGTCAACAGACCCTGCGTTCGTGGACTCCCTGCTACTGGCCTAGCACAAGGTCAAGAGCCAAAGCTTCCGCTTGGCCAGTCAGCCATTGATCAGCCGACCCACTGCACGAGAGGACCAGTCACTGGCAACCAGAGAGAGATCCACACACCCTTCCAACTAAAAGACTTAGTATTAGAGAACCCTCTGGACACACGCTCAAATGATCAAAGCAATCCCTCCATTTATGATGAGGTGAAGGTATTACAAGCCGGCCTAAGCAAAGAAAGAATAGTTCCATTGAATTTCCATTAATGTGTATAGTTTACTGTTGTATACACATGTAAAAATGGTGTGCGAAATTGCACTTAACTTGTGTCAGTTGTTTGTTGTTCATATATCATTTTATGTCTGAATTTATTTCTAATTCTGTCTGTGACTCAAAGCAAAAACACTTGTTAGTGCATAAGCGTAAGGTAAATCGATTCTGAGCCTTTCTTGAATATTGTTGACAGTTCCGAGAAATGTAAAATTTTCTTTGGATGACGATTACCAGAAAATTGTTCCTTCCACTATTAGTAAGAGAGCGGATGGAGGTAAAATGTTGCTACGAAAACTACTCTAAACTCTAACAGACGAAACACTCTCAGTCGCTGATGACCACAATTGCCACCCCTCGTCGTTACACCTGGGCATTGTGTCATTTAGCACTACTTACCTTCATGTTTCACATCCACACACAAAGTGTTGAGGTACAGTGTGTGATACAGTAACAGTTACATTCCTTGTTCACATTAACGTCATCTGAATGAAGCAGAGATCGTCATCCTGGAACAATAAACTTAGAGGTCCTTTCTGATTCTACAGTGCGAAGCATGAACATCAAAGCGAAAGAGATTTTTTTTTTAAGTCTCAAATTCTGTGGCCCTTCATGCCCTGCTCTCATGGTGACCTCAGTTTCGATGTCCTCTCCACGTCTGTGGCCTGGGTTTGGTTCCGTCGGGGTCACCGGTATCGGCGAGTCCATGGGGGGTCTGTCGTTGGACGGACGTGGTGGCGCCCTCCGTAGGGAGAGCTCACTCACGCCGGCTCCGCGACTAAGCCATTATTGTCGTCAGTAGGGGGATTAGTAGGTGGTGTCCTGCGTATGTTAGATCAGAACATGTGCCACTGAACACCACCGAAGTGACTCGGCAGCAGTGCAGTGTCTCCTCCGGTGGGTTGCCTCTTGACGACTTGACATTGACTGCTCCCTGTGGATTGCCGGTGCCGGGGCTGCGGCGGGGCTGACCAGGCTGAGGCTGTGGACGGGGTGTCGGAATGAGCGGCGTGGGTGCACTGCCTCTGAGGTGACGCAGAGGTTGGGACAGCAAAAAAAGAAAAAGAAAAAAAGTGAAAGCAGGGACATGAATAGAACGATAAGTTCTAGGTGTGCACTATGTATGTTCCCTGTATCATGATTCTGATTATTGTTATCCTACTCATCATTACGATCACTATGATTTTTCTTTGGATGATTATCATTTTTTCTTTGTATCTCCCATGCTATTTCAGTGGCATTACTTTCACGCCTCGCTTTCCAGTTCCACCCTTGCAGCCACCCCTGGGTTGTCTGGTTGAAGATCTGGCATCGACAGTTTACAGGGAGCGGTCCATATCAAACTGCCATGACACTCTCACAGACACATTCCTTATATCGTGAGTGGTTCCAGATTTCCTGCTTTGGTGCATAGCGAACCCACGTACAAATGACTCTGAGGGGAATCGAACCCACGACCTGTCAGCCCACAATCTGTTGTTGGTATTGTTCTTATTGTCATAATTGTTTTAATTATTATTACCATTATCATTACTTTTATCATTTTCATGACGATGATGATGATGATGATGATGATGATGATGATGATGATGATGATGATGTCGTTGTTATTGTTGTGATAATAAATATCATTTTTAGTAGTAGTAGTAGTAGTAGTAGTAGTAGTAGTAGTAGTAGTAGTAGTAGTAGTAGTGTAGTTGTCGTTTATCATTGTTTGTTAATTTTGCTATCGTTATCATCATCGTTATCATCATCATCTTGAGGATGAGATGATGACGATGATGATGATGATGATGATGCTGATGATGATGATGATGATGATGATGATGATGATGATGATGATGATGATGATGATGACATCACCAGTGACGACGAGGAAAGACCACTGACCACAGGGAAAGTCTTGATGAGAGGAAGAAAGACTGTCACCTGGGATGCTCTCCAGAGGGCATCCAAGACCACCTGGCGAAAGCTTGGCCGTGTCTGGAGTTGTACTGTCGTCACCTCTCATTGAAACAGCGCTGAGTCAGGCTGCAGGGTGTATACAGCAGTTCATGATGGTGGCGCTTTTCGCCTGTGGGCTCTGCAGTCAGCACTGAGTCAGGCTGCAGGGTGTACACAGCAGTTCATGATGGTGGCGCTTTTCGCCTGTGGGCTCTGCAGTCAGCACTGAGTCAGGCTGCAGGGTGTACACAGCAGTTCATGATGGTGGCGCTTTTCGCCTGTGGCTCTGCAGTCAGCACTGAGTCAGACTGCAGGGTGTACACAGCAGTTCATGATGGTGGCGCTTTTCGCCTGTGGGCTCTGCAGTCTTGAAATATGGGCTGGTACCCCCAGTGACCATTACACAATGGCATCTGCCAGGGAGCAATTACGTCTCTTGACGTGTTAATGGAATGCCCTGTGTGTGCCTGTACCCTACGTAAGCACAGCGCAGGCTTCCAAGCGTGGTGCAGGATTGCTCCCAGCTGGTTTGTTCGGCAGTTGAGGACAGTGCTTCTCTGGGTCCCACTTGCACATTCGGGTGTACTTTTTTTCTTTCTTATTTATCACCATTTATTACTATTGCGATCATCATCATCATCATCATCATCATCATCATCATCATCATCATCATCATCATCATTATTATTATTATTATTATTATTATTATCATTATTATCATTATTATTATTATTATTATCATCATCATTTTTATTATATGAGTATTATTATTATTATAATTATTATTATCATTATTATTATTATTATTATTATTATTATTATCATTATTGTTGTTGTTGTTATCATTATCATTATCATTGTTGTTGTTGATGTTATTTTCATCGTCATCATCATCATTGCTATTACCATTATTGGTAGTAGTAGTAGTAGTAGTAGTAGTAGTAGTTGTTGTTGTTGTTGTTGTTGTTGTTGTTGTTGTGGTAGTAGTAGTAGTAGTGTTCTTGTTCTTGTTGTTCTTTTTTCTTGCTGTTGCTACTGTTGTTGTTGTCGTCGTCGCTGTCGTCGTACTTTCGTAGTTGTTATTGTCATCATCATCACCATCATCATCATCACTATCATCATCATCACCATCACCATCATAATCATCATCATCGTCATCAACATCATCATAATCATCACCATCACAAAACCCTCTTCTTTAATTCTCTCATCTCAGTCATTGATTCCTATATCCATCAGCTTTAAATCATGCGTAGTGTGGTCTCAAAACTTAGCGGATGTGGTGTGACGTGTACGGACCAGTCCGCACTCTGTGACTCACTCCTCGATGAAACAGAAACTGAAACAAAATCGTCATTATGATCATGATTATTGTTGTTGTTTTTGTTGTTATATCATCATCATCATCATCATCATCATCATCATCATCATCATCATCATCATCATCATCACATCATCATCATCATCATCGTCGTCGTCGTCATTATTATTATTATTATCATTATTGTTATTATTATTATTATTATGATTTATATCATTATCATCATCATCATCGTCATCGTCATTTGTGTCTTCTTGCAATACAATCTCTTCTCTTCAGTCAGGATCGGATCGACACTGTGTGTGGCGGGTCGTTGTTGGAACTCCGATGTATTGCCTCAATGTGTAAGTATGTTTCAATTGATGCTACCCCAGACCTGTCAATTCACTCATTTCTCCTACGTTGATTATTGTCATTCAGTGCAGTGTGGGGCTTGCCAGCAGACCAAATTCCCAGGCTCCAGCGAATTCTAAACAGCACAATGTGACCCGTCCTTCATGAGAGAACACCAGATCACATTACACAACTACAGAGGGAGTTTCACTGGCTGCCTGATCAATATTGCTATCAACACAAACAAGCCACTCTTGCCTTCCGTTTCTTCGATGGTTCTCTTCTGCCATACCTCTCCTCTATACTCCGCGTATACCAGTCATCACGTACTCCCTACACTTCCAGTCTGAAATTCCTGAAGACATCAAAGCGAATTTTCATATCGTTTGATGAGCGTTCTTTTAGTTTTGCTGCCCAAATGTCTAGAAACCAGTGCCTCCCCATCTTACACAACCAGTCCACCTTTCCTTTTCAAAGTACAGTGGAAAAACGTGTGTTTTCTGCCCAGCATTTTGAACAGTGTTCTTCCCACATGGTTAAGCATAATAGTAATTTATGTAGTTAGGTAGTTGTTATATGTGAATGGATGGAGGTCTCGATGGTGTATGAAAGCGCAAAGAGATAGTTTCAACTAGAATTAAGCAATACAAAGGTATTTATTTCTATTCTTCTTCTTCTTCTTCTTCTTCTTCTTCTTCTTCTTCTTCTTATTCTTCTTCTTCTTCTTCTTCTTCTCGTTATCATTATTATTTGTATTATCATTATTATTATCATTATTGTTGTTTGTTGTTGCTGCTGCTGCTGCTGCTGCTGCTGCTGCTGTTGCTGCTGCTGCTGCTGCTGCTGTTGCTGCTGCTGCTGCTGCTGCACTTGTTGCTATCATTATCATTATTATTATCATCATTATCACCATCATCATCACTATTATTATCACTACTTCTAATATTATTGTTATTGTTGTTATTATTATTACTATTATTATTATTATCATTATTATTACTATCATCATCATCATCATTATTACTTCTACTACTACTACTACTACTACTACTACTGCTACTACTACTATAGTTAGCCGTTCCGACATGGGACATT
>CM065724.1:76683352-76688352 GCA_033310375.1 Conus canariensis
GGTCAACTCCGTGAGCGGTTGACTCCCATTTGCGAATCTGAACAAAATCATTGATTATTCGTGTTTCTTTCTTATGTTTGTTTCTTTGTTCATTTGTTTGTTTCACTCTCGTGTACAGTCTGACTTGTGCCAGACACCCATGTGTATTTCCTGATAGGTCTGCACCTTGTTCTAGTCCTCAGTGGAACTTTTCAACGTGTGTCTGTTTTAGCTTCTCTGTTTTCTGTCTTTGTTTTTCGATCGTACAGTTTTGGTTTGCTCTTTTGTACCCTTTTCACGTCATTCTTGTCCGTGTTCCTCTGCTGAGTCCGTTGAACAGAACTGAAAAATGCCTTGAATAAATATCATTCACTTGTTTTAGACTTCATTTGTAAATCAACCTGTCAGAGCAAAAATCGCTCGGTCAGTCATTCTCTTCCTGCTCCTTGTCCTCCCTCCTCCTCCTCCTCCTCCCCCTTCTCTTTTTCTTCTTCTCCTTCTTCTTCTTCTCCTTCTTGAAAAATGTGAAATAAAATACATTAGACGTTCTTTCTTGTTGCTAGTATTTTCGTTCCTAAATCACACTGTCTATCATTATCAGTTGACATCCTTTCCCTCTGTGTGACTGTCTGTCTGTCTGTCCCCCCCCTCTCTCTCTCTCTCTCTCTCTCTCTCTCTCTCTCTCTCTCTCTCTCTCTCTCTCTCTCAGCTTCCATTGTCACATTAAAAAGCATTTCATGTGCATCTCATCTGATTGTGTCCTGTTGTATTCGATGTTATCATCCCTGTTCGGTTACTTCATTACTGTGTTGTTGTGCGGACTGTGGTTTCCTTCCGCGCATCTTTGGTATAGATGTGTAATATTTTAAGTTGTTTTATTTTGTGTGTGTGTGTGTGTGTGTGTGTGTGTGTGTGTGTGTGTGTGTGTGTGTGTGTGTGTGTGTGTGCTAACAACACCTCCAAGAAACATGAGAGGTGTTCAGTGTTTGGACATTTTCCAGCCTGGGCTACCTCTATGCAACACACGAATACCTTTGTGAAAATGGTCAATTTGTTTCAACGGTGTTTTCAGATCATTTGCTTTTCGTACGAATTATTTCCCTTGGCTCCCACTGGAAGAAACGTAAAGGCATTCAACAGGGAGACCTAAGCGTCATTCAAGTGAGAACCGATCATGAACTGTAGAGTATTCAACACAAGAAATTAATTCGTCCAGCACATGCAGTTAATGTACAGAAATCGGAGGAAGAAATACGAGATTCAGAATCAGATGACGTATTCATCTAATGGTCTTGGCCCAGTGTGAGATAGTTTTAAACATCATGCTGTATTCCAGAGTCAGAAGCATAGCAAGCATCACACAGAAAATACAAAAGGCAATACGCTGTGAAACGTGGTTTTTGCCTAGATGTAAAAGAGAATACAACTGCAGAGAAAAGTTCCAAGCAGATTCACTAGTCGTCGAATTCATAAATCTGGTCAGCTTAAAGAAGACAGCTGTCTAGATTTCATAGCAGTTTCACCAACATCTAAAAGTGCTGAATAAAACAAAAGAGTGATAGGTTCATCGCTTTCCGTCTGTTTTAACCATGGACAGATCGAACAATCGCTAACAATCCTTGTGTATCTCAAACGACGCGTCATCAAACTGTAATGTACATATTGAAGTTGTACGTTCTTGAGTGCTGAGAGAGAGAGAGAGAGAGAGAGAGAGAGAGAGAGAGAGAGAGAGAGAGAGAGAGAGAGAGAGAGAGAGAGAGAGAGAGATTCATCAACCCGCTTTTGGATTCACTTTCGAAACTACTTATTTTTTCCATGCAAGCAAGACATACAATGTATAACGGCAAGATACCAGAAAGGAAATCCTTTGTACTTTACACTCATCTTCCATTTTGTTTCCAGAGCACCGTACAAAGGCAGTTCCCGCATTAGTACACGCGTCTCTTGGAATGTGTCACATTTTTTTCACCATTCACACAGGTGGTCTATTCTTCAGGCGTGATACTGGATATTCTGGGAATCACCTGGAAGAATAAGGATGCACCTTCCATTTCAGTGCCGAGGGTAGATCCAGGAGTTCGTGACATAGTTTCTCATATCAACAGCGATTCTTCGTCTTCGAAGGAGCTGCCTCCTGTTCGAAAGAATGCGTCTTGTCGTGTGTTATATTGTACCACAGTTCCCCCGTGGGGATACCGGGGGGTCTTTTGTACAAATAGTTCCCCTTCCTTCTGGACATTCTGTGCTAGTAACGTCCACTTTTCCTTTCGCTCTCAGTAACTCTGTCTCCTTCTTTTGCTGTACTGTCGTCTACTGTCCTTTCTGTCTACCATATCTTTTATCTGTCTTTTTCCACAACCTCTTCCCACAAATTTCTGCACTCAACGAAGTCGGACTGAACTGACTATACTCTCGAGCATAGTGTGAGTATCCCAACAGGGTAAAACGAGTTCACACGCTACCAGATACTGGAACGCTGAAGAAGAAGAAGAAAGGGAAAGAAGAAGAAAAGAAGAAGAAGAAGAAGAAGAAGAAAAGAAGAAGAAGAAGAAGAAGAAGAGAAGAAGAAGAAGAAGAAGCAGAAGAAGAAGAAGAAGAACCACAACCCTGTCCTCAAGAAAGACACGTTGCCATCGTATATTGTCACCTTGTTATGTTCCTCTTTTTTTTCTTTATACATTTCTTACCTTATTAATGGGGACTGTAAACAAATCCTATATTGTTGCCATAGCTGTTTTTACATGCGCCTGAATCACAAGGCGACCCGAAATATTACATAGCATTGTATAACAATTCAATTGGATTCAATGTCCATCTGGCGCCGAATGTGACAAGTAAGTGATCGCTCGTTCTTCATTTTTGTTGTCCTGAAAGTTGTTTACCTTGCCTGAAGAAGACCTAGGAGGCTGAAAAGCGTCGTGTTTTGTCTTGTGATTCGTTTGTCCATGTTGTTTGGCAGGGTTATTTCAATTGTATGAAAAGCAGTTTTGCCCTTATGAGGTTGCTTTGGGGGTGGGGCCAAGCTTGGCTTTTGCTTTTTTGAGCATTTTTGCCAAAGAAGTAGCGTTTTAGAAAGTAGAATACAATGGTTTTTGCGGCAATGTTTGTAGCTTTTGTTTTAAACAGAAATAAATTCTCATCTTTTTGCGAGCGCTCTCTCTCTCTCTCTCCTCTTCTCTCTCTCTCTCTCTCTCTCTCTCTCTCTGCGTGCGCATGTGTGTGTGTGTGTGTGTGTGTGTGTGTGTGTGTGTGTGTGTGTGTGTGTGTGTGTGTGTGTGTTTGACTCAGAATTCATTATAGGCTATGTAAAATCATAAATCTATAGCTGAAAATTTTGTAGATCCAAAAAGCACATGTACTGATATAAAACCTTGCCCTTCCGAAATACTTCTTTTTAATTTGGATGTCACAAGATATTTAGAATGCCGCTGTTGCCCATTCCTTTGAATTAATTGTTAATGGTGTTTCTAGCCCTACCGATGACTAGGGGCCATACTAGCGCTGTAATGTTGTCAACTGACTGACTGAAACCAGTTTATTGTCAGATTAACTCATGGTTGTACTAACAAAATTTTGTCATCATCTCCTTCTACGGTTGTTGTAAACCTAATGTTCTTTTCATTCATGCAAAAAAAAAACAACAAAAAAACTCAGATAAATCTTTCTTTCCTAAAGTCTTTGACCAACTGAATTGCTTTTTTTTTTTTTTTTTTACATTTTTCATGAGCTCAAAAATGAGGTATGGGGAATATCTCTGAACATGGTTTTCACAGAGTCGGTCTGTGGTGAAGAGGAAGATACATCTGACGCCCTTAAATAGCTCAGTTATTGCATGACTTGTAATCATGGACCATGGATTCTATCAACCTTATCCAAGAGACAACTTCACAGCACTTTAGCTTCGGCAATTGTCTGCAGATAACTTATCTAGATTTCATTTACGCTAATGTTCATAATCCCACTTACCTTCAATCATTTTCAGTTTTCTAGCGATCCTCTCCCCCTCGATAACAAGGAGATTTACGACATCGTGGTTCTTTTGTTTTTTCTTATCAAATACGTCACGACGATCGTCGCTAAAAAAAAGACCACAGACCATAGGTGCTATCACCCATACACCTTGTATCAGTCATTGGCACCAGCCAAAGATGTAGATACGAATAATTGTATCTTTGCCTTTGTCTCGTTGGTAATTTCATTGCCGACATTACAGGAATTCAACACGTTCTGTCGATCTGATTGACTCTCTGTCTGTCTCTTGTTGTATGGCAGGCTGTTGATTGACTCTCTGTCTGCCTGTTGCTGTATGGCAGGCTGTTGATTGACTCTCTGTCTGTCTCTTGCTGTATGGCAGGCTGTTGATTGACTCTTTGTCTGTCTCTTGCTGTATGACAGGCTGTTGATTGACTCTTTGTCTGCCTGTTGCTGTATGGCAGGCTGTTGATTGACTCTCTCTCTGCCTCTTGCTGTATGGCAGGCTGTTGATTGACTCTCTGTCTGCCTGTTGCTGTATGGCAGGCTGTTGATTGACTCCGTCCGCCTGTTGCTGTATGGCAGGCTGTTGATTGACTCCTGTCTGCCTGTTGCTGTATGGCAGGCTGTTGTTTGACTCTCTGTCTGCCTGTTGCTGTATGGCAGGCTATTCACTACTCTTCACCGCTGTTAGCGTCAAAACGCCAACGTTGAAGCGCACACGGGGTGGTCTGCGCGCGGACAAAGACTCTGTGCGTGCGGTAGTAGTATTAGACCAACCTTCCTGAACAGCAAAGACGAGAAGTGATTGGCATACGTGCTTACAGGTGGAGAGCACAGCCTGGGATGTGAACGATGCCTTCTCCCGGAGGTAGTCTGCCACCTTCGTGAGCGAACAGAACACCGAGAAAGGTGGAATGGTGGGAATGCGAGGCGATATACGTCTCTGCTGTAGCAAAGTTCAGTTTGTTCCTCGATTGACACTAGAAGACAGCGAAGACATCCAACAGGTGGAAGAAGCTTCTCCGTGAAGTTACCAACCCTCTCTG
>CM065724.1:76698352-76700852 GCA_033310375.1 Conus canariensis
AGAGAGAGAGAAATAGAGTGTGTGTTAGGAAGAGAGAGAGAGAGAGAGAGAGAGTGGGTGTGTGTGTGTGTGTGTGTGTGTGTGTGTGTGTGTGTGTGTGTGTGTGTGTGTGTGTGTGCGTGAATGTGTGAATGTGTGTGTGTTGTTGTTGTTGTTGTTGTTGTTGTTGTTGTTGTTAGCATGTGAACTGCTTTTCCACTTTTCTTTTGTGTTTTAACGATTTAAACTGTAATAGTTGTAGATTTTTACTACCTATAGATAAAGATCCTATACACAATTTCGTGCAATTTCGCATATGTGTGCCTGGTGGTTTTGGAGCCTTCAGCTTGACAGACAGACAAACAGACAGACAGACAGACAGACAGACAGACAAAACGACCGGACCTCTCGACATTATACCTAACTACAAGATAAAAATCAAAAAGATTTGTTTTCAATCATTTTGGCGTGTGGGGGGGGGGGGGGGGGGGGGGGAACTTCGGGAGTGCTTTTGTTTGTTTATAACAAAAGAGTCGTAAAATAAAAAAATAAAAAAGAAACCGTTGATTTTTAAGCAGCTCACGGTAGGGAAACTACATACTTGGCGAGCACACGCGATTTAAAGGAAGAAATAGCTAAGCATTACGGGGTATTTGGGAGGGAATGCAGGGAGTTATTTCACAAAACGTTTAGCTCTTTCTACGGAGTTTTTGCTGAAGGTTTTACCCCGTCATTATTAAAAGGTGTTTTCACAGAAAACTGTGTTTTGTCCACAAATGCCTGTTTTCAAAGCAAAATACCTGTTTTCCGTGGATCGTGAGCTGTTTTATAACGAATAGATAACTGTTTTCCCGTGGTAGATAGCTGTTTTCACGCGGGGGAGGGGGGGGGTGTGTATATGGGAGGGAGGGGGGCGGTTGTGGGGCGGAGGCAGGCTAGGGGTAGAGAGGAGATGTGCGGGGAATCCGACTGAATTCAGGATAGGTGTCTTGCTTGGAACACGAACAAAACCACCGCTTAACCGACATAGATAACTGGTTTCACAGGTTCTATAACCACCACCCACCACCACCACCACCCCCCCCCCCCCCCTCCTTCTCCCCCGTCCCCCGGCTAATTAGGTAAAGTCATGGGGAAGTAAAAAAAACGATCCCGGTTAATTCTCAGTTTCCACGAGAAAACGGCGGGTGTTTTTTTTTTGTTGTTTTGTTTTGTTTTGTTTTGTTTTTGTTTTTCCTGGATTATGAACTATTTTCATGGGGATCTAACTGTCTTCTCGTGATTCATTAGCAGTTTTCAAAGGGGAATAATTATTGTCTTCCTGCTCGTGCGTGTACGCACTAACGCCTTCACAAACGCAACAGACATACACAGACATGCAATATATGCTTACACGCACGCAGACACCGTATATGCATACACTCACATGCATGCATACATGTTTTTACAAAACATATTATGTGATAATGCATACACCCACATGCATACATGTTTTCACAAAACATATGTGATAATGCATACACTCACATATGCATGCATACGTGTTTTCACAAAACATATGTGATACACTCTTTTATGGCACCACATCAACATATCAAACGTATGATCAATGACTTGTTCTTTACATTTTTTTATGCGAGGAAAGTTGCGTGTGAGTTGTACCTTCTGTGTTGATGAAATGCACACACACACACACACACACACACACACACACACACACACACACACACACACACACACACACACACACACACACACACACACACACACACAAAAGAAAAGAAAAAGAAAAAAAACAAGAAGTGGGGAAAAAAAGACGATTGGAGGCTCCACAAATAAAAAAAGAAAGTAGAAAAAAAATATAAGAGGCTGGAAACTCCGCCAAAAAACAAACAAACAAACAAACAAAACGAAATTCTTACTGGTTTGAGCGGAGAAATAACTGTCTTACTGTGATTTCTTATCACTTCTCACGGGGAAATAACTGGATGTAAAAGAAATGATTATCTATCTGCACATTACACGAAGGAATAAATGGTTTCCCAGAACATTCATCAGGTTTGAAAAAGGGGGGAGGTGGGGGGGGGGGGGGCGTCAACTTTCTGTAATTGATTTCTAATGCTTTTCAGACGGAAGTAACTGTCTTCCTATGAGTAACTGTCTTCCTATGAGTAACTGTCTTCCTATGAGTAACTGTCTTCCTATGAGTAACTGTCTTCCTATGAGTAGCTGTCTTCCTATGAGTAACTGTCTTCCTATGAGTAATTAGCATTCTCCAAGGGGTAAATATTGTCTTTCTAGGACTTATTAGCATTTTCATTGCGGAAAATAGCTGGTTTCCTGTAATTCATCCACATTTTTTACGCAGACATAAGCGTCGTCTTACCGTGACGATGATCTCTCAGCCATTCTAACGGGAACGGTCACTATTCTTCTGTGACTTAGTAGCACTTTTCATGTGTAGAATAACTATAAATCCCTTTTTATGGGTAAGATGACTATCTTCTTGTAATTTTTTTTT
>CM065724.1:76708352-76710852 GCA_033310375.1 Conus canariensis
CTTCCTTTTCCCCTGCGGGTTCCATGTCAGGGTTTGGCGTGTAGTGCTACATGCTGACTTCCTGAGAGTGTGTCCAATCCAGCCCCACTTCCTCTGCAGAATCTGCTTGGCCACTGGTTCCTGTTCTGCTTGCTTCCATAGATCTTCATTGTTGATCTTCTCTGGCCATCTGATTTTGAAGATGCGCCTCAGACAGGTGTTGATGAAGGTCTGAATTTTTTGCTGTATTGCCTTGGTCATTCTCCAAGTCTCGCAGCCGTAGAGCAGAACCGACTTCACGTTTGAATTGAAGATACAGTGTCATAATACGTAATGCAAAAACAACACATTGCATTGCATAGAACACATCATGGAACACGACGCACTGCCACACACAAGGTAATGTAATGCATCGTAATGTACTGCAGCCTGAAGCAGATCAACAGAATGCCCTGCGATGTCATGCAGTATGAAACGATTCGATAGAATTCAACGCCATACCGTGCAAAGCAATGACAGAAGAATCCAACGCCATACCGTGCAAAGCCATGATAGAATTCAACGCAAAACCGTGCAAAGTAATGCAATTCAACGTTGCACACCACACCGCAGTACAGAACATAGCAAAGCGATGCAATGTCACGTAGTACAGTGAAATAACAGTTGAATACAGAACATAGCAAAGCGATGCAATGTCACGTAGTACAGTGAAATAACAGTTCAATACAGAACATAGCAAAGCGATGCAATGTCACGTAGTACAATGAAATAACAGTTCAATACAGAACATAGCAAAGCGATGCAATGTCACGTAGTACAATGAAATAACAGTTCAATACAGAACATAGCAAGGCGATGCAATGTCACGTAGTACAATGAATAACGCAGTTCAATGTAGAACTCAGCAAGGCGATGCAATGTCACGTAGATGAAATACAGTCCAATACAGAACATAGCAAGGCGATGCAATGTCACGTAGCACAATGGATAATACATTTCAATGTAGAACATAGCCAGACGATGCAATGTCACGTAGTACAATGAAATACAGCTCAATGCACCAAAAAAAAAAAAAAACTATAGCGCAGTGCAATACACTGAGCACAACACAATGCGAAAACAAAAAGATGCAACGTTTGAAAATGTAAATCTAACAACAAATTACGTTACATATAACACAGCATAATGGAACGTTACGGAGGATGATACAAAATGTAACGCATTGCAACGTATTGCAGTTCGGAGCATAGCACTATAACACGAGGCAGGTCAGCACAGTTCTACACAATGCTATTAGGCAGGTCAGCACAGTTCTACACAATGCTATTAGGCAGGTCAGTACAGTTCTACACAATGCTATTAGGCAGGTCAGTACAGTTCTACACAATGCTATTCGAAACAACATAGCTTCATGCAATGTCATACAAATGTAAAGCAGCGTAACACAACACGACACCGCATAATGAAACACACAACAGAAGAAAAAGCAGCGCAGTGCAGTACAGAGAAACACAGTACAACGCAGTACTGTGCAATACAGAGAAACACAGTACAACACAGTGCTGTACAACATAACGCCATGCATCATCTCATCTCATTCCCGTGACCTAAGTGGCCGTAGGGGGTACATGAAGGACGACTCCGTCAATCTTCTTCTCCAACAGGGCCCGTCCTCTGCTTCTCGCAGGAGTTCAGGCAGCCAGAGGTTGGCCCAGTCTATCACGTTCTCCGACCAGCTCTTTCTCTGCCTGCCTCTGCGCCTTTCTCCTTCAAGCAGTGTCTCGCAGGATTGTCTTTGCCGGCGAGTCGAGTCGTGTCACGTGGGCAAACCACATCAGCTTTTTCCTCCTAACTGTAGCCAAGAGGGGTTCCTGTGGTCCTGTCAGTGTGGTTACCTGCTCTCGGACAGAGTCGTTGGTTCTGTGCTCTGTCCAGGAGATGTGGAGCAGTCTTCTGTATGCCTTCTGCTCTCGGATAGAGTCGTTGGTTCTGTGCTCTGCCCAGGAGATGTGGAGCAGTCTTCTGTATGCCTTCTGCTCTCGGATAGAGTCGTTGGTTCTGTGCTCTGTCCAGGAGATGTGGAGCAGTCTTCTGTATGCCTTCATTTCAAGGGCCTGGGTCCTTCTCTCCGACTCCTGACGTCAAGGTCCAGCGTTTACTCCCGTACAGGAAGACTGAGAGGAGGATACAACACCATTCAGTGAGCAGAAACAATACAACACAGTCTTGGTTTCACCAAGGAGGAGTCCATATACGCTACACCACATGTACTAAGCCACGAGACAACAGGGTACAAGCATTTAAGCAAATAGAGACATAGGTGAACATAATGATAAAGATCTAGTTGCAAAGTGAGACGACTGCAGGCGGAAATCTAAACAAATCATAAATAAATGTTAGCGAACCGCCAAGAGAAACGTGGGCAAACGAGTCACAAGACAAATCTGTATTGTGTCCTTCGGAGACAATCGGCCAGTCTGGAATTTCACCCGAGGTGGAGTAGTAGCCATGTGGATGACGT
>CM065724.1:76725852-76728352 GCA_033310375.1 Conus canariensis
GTATGTCATCTTTTCTGCTTTTCTGAATCATTTTGAACACGATTATGCTCTGTCTGTCTGTCCGTCTGTCCGTCTGTCTGTCTGTCTCTCTGTCTGTCTCTCTGTCTGTCTCACTCTCTCTGTGCCTCTCTCTCTCTCTCTCTCTCTCTCTCTCTCTCTCTCTCTCTCTCTCTCTGCGCCACTGTCTATCTGACTCTCTCTGTCTGTCTTTCTCTGTCTCTGTCTCTGTCTCTGTCTCTCTCTCTCTCTCTGAATCCAAAAAACAGAGAGAGAGAGAGAGGGGGAGGGAGAGCATAAAGAGACACTGTACTGGGTGTATTTCAAGACAGAGGTAACATGCATTAGCGGAGGCAGATATCCTGAAAATAGTGCCAGACATCCCATTTACCTATTAGCTGCATCACCAAAGGTTCAGCGGTCCATTTTTAGTCTTAAGGACAGGGAAATGGGCTAACAACTCCCTCAACCACCCGTTTTATACATGGCTTGTGACGTCAATGACACACACACACACACACACACACACACACACACACACACACACACACACACACGTACACACACACACAGACACACACACACACACACACACACACACACACACACACACGCACACACACACACACACACACACACACACACACACACACACACACACACACACACATACACACGTGTGCATCCACACTTACACACTCAGAAGAAGAAGAAGAAAAGAAGTAGATGAAGAAGTAGAAGAATTTGAAGAAGAAGAAGAATTTGAAGAAGAATTTGAAGAAGAAAGAAGAAGAAGAAGAAGAAGAAGAAGAAGAAGAAGAAGACAGACAGACAGACAGACAGACAGACAGACAGAGACGGAGGAAGAGAGATTCAACATGCACTGTAGAACCTGCCCGCCCGTGAATCTGTCCAAATGGAGAATGATAATTTCATCTCCACTGCAAATAACGACAAGACTAGCTAGTAACAAACATTGCCAATCTATCGACATGGAAAATGTTGACAAAGTGTCTGTTCCACTACACCCCTCATTAGTCTTTGTACATTGAATATGTTGACAAAATACACAGCAACCGAGAGTATCAATCCTCCGTCACTGAGGACATTGACAATGTACACATCAACAGTCCTCATCATTTTTTCGGACAACAAGAATGTTGACATGATGTCTGTACCAAACTTAAAAGAAAACAATTACTCTACCGCCGAAAGCGACCGACAAATCACAAGACAAACACGAAGTGTTTCGACCTCTTTGGTCTCCTTCAGGCAAGAAAAGCAACATTGAAGACAATGAATACAAAGAACGAACAAGTCGCTCATCTTCTCAAACTAGGCGAAAAATGGATGTAGAAAAGTGTCTGTATTTCAACCAGCATTGTTCGTCTGTCGATACTGCTGATGTCAGTTACATGTTTACATGGCAATCATCTTCTGATATTGATTGATATAAGCACAGTCGATTGCCACAGACGCCATCAATCTGCTGACACCGAAGAAACTGACAAAGGGCATCGCAACTGACATCGTTAAATTAATCCATTGAAACTGAGATGTTGGCGATATTCAGTTTTCAGTTTCATCAAGGATGTGTCACTGCGTGCAGACTGCGCTACACCACATCTGTTAATTTTAGAGACCACACTGCGCATGATTTAAAGCTGATGGATAAATGAATTAACAACTAAGATGAGAGAATTGAAGAAGAGAATCTCGTGGCTGCAATTTGGTCGATGTCTGACCTACGGATTAGTCCGATGCGCTCGTCAGACCTTGAGTGTCAACCTAACATTGACTGCCGATGAAATACATCGCAAAAGATGCCGTTAATCTATCAAAACTGGTGATATTGACAAAGTACATTGCAACAGACGTCATTATTGTATTTACAGTGATGATGTTTACGAACTGTTATGCGACAGATGTCGTCTATCATTGAGGATGTTGACAAAGTGCCGCGAAACGGAAATCACTAATTTACTAACGATGTAGAGCTTGGCAAAGTGTATCACGAAAGACCCCCCCCTCTCTCTCTCTCTCTCTCTCTCTCTCTCTCTCTCTCTCTCTCTCTCTCTCTCTCTCTCTCTCTCTCTGTGCGTGTGTGTGTGTGTGTGATAATATTAATAATAACGACAATAATGATAACGACATTATTATTATTGTTTTCATCATCATCATCATTATTATTATTACTATTATTATTATATTATTATTATTATTATTATTATTATTATCGTTATCATCATCATTACTACTACTACTACTACTACTACTATTACTATTATTAATTATTATTATTATTATTGTTATTATTGTTATTATTATAACAATTATCATCATGATTATTATCATCATTTGTAATACTATTGTTATTATTGTTGTTGTTGATAATGTTGTTCTTGCTTTTGTTGTTTTTCTTCTTACTATTTTTGTTATTGATATTATTATTACTATCATCATCATCATTATCATTCAATGGAAGAACACATCACACTACTCG
>CM065724.1:76763352-76770852 GCA_033310375.1 Conus canariensis
GTTTTTAGCTGTTTTTTTTTCTTCTTCATTCAGTGGTATCTGCTGGTTAAGGACATAATTTCCGGGCAGGGTCTATTGAAACAGAATGAACAAAAGAAACAAGCCTCTTTTGTCTGTACCTTTTTTACATTAGGACGAGCTTATCTCTTTGTCAAAGAAACCACCTGCAGCGTTTTGAATTGTGTAGGTAGGCTTGGGCATTCCAATGGGAGATAATTCTCCCCTTCCTTGCCTCCTCACGCCCACGCCTCTCCGTTCTGTCCATGCCCCCCCCCCCCCACCCCCCACCCCCCACTCCCATTCCTCAGAGCGTTCCATTTCCCTCTGCCTCCAGTGTTTAATCCACTGTGGCGAGTCACATGATGCCAACTGGTGTTCATCGGTAATAGCGCTTCGTCCAAGTCTTTTGGAATCTAATTGCGAACTGAGGCGACTGCGGGTTGAAATCTAAACAAATTTGAAATGTTAGTGATAATGCACCGCCCAAAAAACGTAGACAAACGAATCACAACACAAAACATAACGCGTTTCGACCTCTTAGGTCTTCGTCACGCAAGGTACGAAACTCTCCGGACAACGAAAATGAACGAGCGATCACTTATCTTCATCCAGTTCGGCACAAGATAGACGTTGGACGTTCATACAACCACCACCCACGCCCACCCCCCGCCCTGATCCCATCCATAGCCTCCAACCCTCCCAACTGCTTTTCCAGACCCCCTCCGTGTCTTCACGTGACTCCAGAGCCCTAACGTCTAACTCTTCAAAACATTCCTACAATCCCCTACAGTCTAACTCTTCAACACATTCCTACAATCCCCCTAACAGACTAAACTCTTCAACACATTCCTAGAATCCCCCTAACAGTCTAACTCTTCAAGACATTCCCAGAATCCCCCTAACAGTCTAAACTCTTCAACACATTCCTAGAACCCCCTAACAGTCTAACTCTTCAACACATTCCTATAATCCCCCTAACAGTCTAACTCTTCAACACATTCCGAGAATCCCCCTAACGGTCTACTCTTCAACACATACCTAGAATCCCCCAAACGGTCTAGCTCTTCAACACATTCCTAGAATCCCCCTAAGTCTAACTCTTCAACACATTCCTAGAATTCCCCTAATAGTCTAACTCTTCAAGACATTCCGAGAATTCCCCTAATAGTCTAACTCTTCAAGACATTCCCAGAATTCCCCTAACGTCTATCTCTTCAACACATACCTAGAATCCCCAAACGTCTAGCTCTTCAACACATTCCTAGAATCCCCCTAATAGTCTAACTCTTCAACACATTCCTAGAATTCCCCTAATAGTCTAACTCTTCAAGACATTCCGAGAATTCCCCTAATAGTCTAACTCTTCAAGACATTCCAGAATCCCCTAATAGTCTACCTTCAAACATTCTGAATCCCCTAAGAGTCTTACTCCAACAATTCAACCCGCTAATAGTCTAACTCTTCAAGACATTCCGAGAATCCCCTAATAGTCTAACTCTTCAACACATTCCTAGAATCCCCCTAATAGTCTTACTCCTCAACACATTCCTAGAACCCCGCTAATAGTCTAACTCTTCAAGACATTCCGAGAATCCCCCTAATAGTCTAACTCTTCAACACATTCCTAGAATCCCCCTAATAGTCTTACTCCTCAACACATTCCTAGAACCCCGCTAATAGTCTAACTCTTCAAGACATTCCGAGAATCCCCCTAATAGTCTAACTCTTCAACACATTCCTAGAATTCCCCTAATAGTCTTACTCCTCAACACATTCCTAGAACCCCGCTAATAGTCAACTCTTCAAGACATTCCGAGAATCCAATCTGTGAGTTAGCTTTTTATCAAGGAAAAAGATGTTTTAAAAAAGGGTGAAGTCGTAGGCAAGCTTTATGGTAGACTGATAAAAGCAAGTGGATTTTATTTGAGGGTGATAGGTAAAGAATGTTGCTTACAGCCCAGCCGACCGCAAAGGGCCATATCAGGCCTGTCACCGCGGGGAAGACAACTCACAAGTCATAAATTGAAGAGTGATAGAAATGAGCAGACATTATAGCAAGGGGGAGAGAAGTGAGTGGGCCTCATGTGGATGTTAGATTAGGATGATAAAAGTGAGTGTATATAGAGCAGGATTATAGAAGTGAGTAGATTTTTTTTTTTTTTTTTTTTTTTGGGGGGGGGGGGTGTCCATCTCATAGTAAGGTAAATTGAAGTGAGTGGATTTAACAACATGGCGATCGAAGTGAGTGGACTTTACAGTGGGGGATATAATAGTGGGAGGGTTTTATTGTGAGTGATAAAAGTGGGAGGGTTTATGCGGAGTGATAAAAGTGAGAGGGTTTTATTGCGGAGTGATAGAAGTGGAGGGTTATTGCGGAGTGATAAAAGTGAGAGGGTTTATTGTGATGTAAAAGTGGGAGGGTTTATTGCGGAGTGATAAAGTGAGAGGGTTTATTGCGAGTGATAGAGTGGGGGTTCCTAAAGCAGGGTGACAGAAGTGAACAAGTTTCACAGTAGGGTTACAGAAATGTGTGGGTAGGGTAATGGCACCAGTCAGTTTCCTGGTGAGGTAACAGGCCTGAATGGATTTGATGGCAGTGTGACAGCCGTGAGTGGCTTTTATTGTGGAGTGATATAAGCCAATGTATTCTATTTAGGCTGATAGCAATCCGTGGGTTTTGGATTGAAGAGTGATAGAAGACTACGAGTTTCACAAACAGCGGCGAAGAAGTGAGTGGGTTTTATGGCCGGGTGATAGAAGAGAGTTGATTTCATAGCAATGTGATAGAAGTGTGTTGATTTCATTGTAGAATGAGATAAATCAGTGTCAATTCATCGTAGAGGAGTAGACGAACGTGCGTTTAAATTTGTGGGGTGATTGATCTAAACGATTTTTTTTTTTTTGCAGTAGGGGCTTATATGTGAGCGGAATTTCAGAAAGGTAAAAGAAGCGAGTGGCCTTTATGCCGTGGGGTGATAGAACTGAGTGGGTTCAATGCAGGATTATACAAACGAGCAGCCTTATGACTTTAGGATGATAAAAGTGAGAAGACTTCAATCAAAAGTGGATTTCATGGTGAGGTTCAGCCCCACGGGCTTTGTAGTAGGCTTACAGCCATAAGCGGGCTTTCTAGAAGCGTGACGGAAGTAAGCGAGCTTTAGGAGCCATAAGCGGGACTTTGTGGCATAGATACGGATGTAAGTGATTTTCATTGCAGTTCTTTAGCCGAGGGAAGGCTTCGCAATACAGTCATAGCTTTGAGTAAGCTTCGTTCGACGTGAGTGGACTTTATGGGTAGGATTTTCTTGCCGTATATCGTTATAAAAGGCGGGCAATGCGCGATTTATTGGCCCTCCTTTCTCTAGCTGCTCCGCCATTGTTCATTCTCTCCCCCTCCCAAAGCCTGCCCCCTACTCCCCATTCCGCTTTAAGAGCGTGCACGCACGCATGCATGGAAACACACACACACACACACACACACACACACACACACACACACATGCACGCTCGCACGCACGCACTCACGCACGCGCATGCACACACACACACACACACACACAACACCACACACACACACACACACACACACACACATCTATTTATTTGTGTCATATAAAACCTGTTACGGTTTTCAAAGGCGTTAAACTATTGAATCTTGAATCTTGAATCTTGAATCACACACACAAACACGCACGCACACACGCACGCACGCACTAACGTCGCTCACGCGCGCCCACACACACACTCACACCACACACACACACACACACACACACACACACACACACACACACACACACACACACACACACACACACACACACACACATCTATTTATTTGTGTCATATTAAAACCTGTTACGGTTTTCAAAGGCGTTAAACTATTGAATCTTGAATCTTGAATCACACACACACAAACACGCACGCACACATGCACGCACGCAAACGTACGCTCACGCGCGCCCACACACACACACACACACACACACACACACACACACACACACACACACACACACACACACACACACACACACACACACACACACACATCTATTTATTTGTGTCATATAAAACCTGTTACGGTTTCCAAACGCGTTAAACTATTGAATCTTGAATCTTGAATCACACACACAAACACGCACGCACACATGCACGCACGCACTAACGTACGCTCACGCGCGCCCACACACACACACACACACACACACACACACACACACACACACACACACACACACACACACACACACACACACACACACACACACACACACATCTATTTATTTGTGTCATATAAAACCTGTTACGGTTTTCAAAGGCGTTAAACTATTGAATCTTGAATCTTGAATCACACACACAAACACGCACGCACACATGCACGCACGCACTAACGTACGCTCACGCGCGCCCACCACACACACACACACACACACACACACACACACACACACACACACACACACACACACACACACACACACACACACACACACACCCTGCTCCATCACATTTCTGTATTCAAAACCACAAAAAGGTTTGCATCCTGCATGTAAACAAACTCTCATCATCAGGAACTGAAATCGTCAATGTTGCTGTCTGGTGGTGCCAGTACAATCAGGGAGAAAAAAATCTTTGTGGGTGTGTGCCCACCACATCCTCTCCTCTGTCCTTCTACTCTGTTGGCACTTTCAGCCCCATCTGTGTGGGTGTGTGCCTACCACATCCTCTCCTCTGTCCTTCTACTCTGTTGGCACTTTCAGCCCCATCTGTGTGGGTGTGTGCCTACCACATCCTCTCCTCTGTCCTTCTACTCTGTTGGCACTTTCAGCCCCATCTGTGTGGGTGTGTGCCCACCACATCCTCTCCTCTGTCCTTCTACTCTGTCGGCACTTTCAGCCCCATCTGTGTGGGTGTGTGCCTACCACATCCTCTCCTCTGTCCTTCTACTCTGTTGGCACTTTCAGCCCCATCTGTGTGGGTGTGTGCCCACCACATCCTCTCCTCTGTCCTTCTACTCTGTTGGCACTTTCAGCCCCATCTGTCGCATCCGTTCCTATCTGACGGAGAACAAATGACTTGTATTGCCTGACCCTCTGCCAGCAGAGAGCAAAGCCGGAGAACAAATGACTTGTATTGCCTGACCCTCTGCCAGCAGAGAGCAAAGCCGGAGAACAAATGACTTGTATTGCCTGACCCTCTGCCAGCAGAGAGCAAAGCCGGAGAACAAATGACTTGTATTGCCTGACCCTCTGCCAGCAGAGAGCAAAGCCGGAGAACAAATGACTTGTATTGCCTGACCCTCTGCCAGCAGAGAGCAAAGCCGGAGAACAAATGACTTGTATTGCCTGACCCTCTGCCAGCAGAGAGCAAAGCCGGAGAACAAATGACTTGTATTGCCTGACCCTCTGCCAGCAGAGAGCAAAGCCGGAGAACAAATGACTTGTATTGCCTGACCCTCTGCCAGCAGAGAGCAAAGCCGGAGAACAAATGACTTGTATTGCCTGACCCTCTGCCAGCAGAGAGCAAAGCCGGAGAACAAATGACTTGTATTGCCTGACCCTCTGCCAGCAGAGAGCAAAGCCGGAGAACAAATGACTTGTATTGCCTGACCCTCTGCCAGCAGAGAGCAAAGCTGGAGAACAAATGACTTGTATTGCCTGACCCTCTGCCAGCAGAGAGCAAAGCTGGAGAACAAATGACTTGTATTGCCTGACCCTCTGCCAGCAGAGAGCAAAGCCGGAGAACAAATGACTTGTATTGCCTGACCCTCTGCCAGCAGAGAGCAAAGCGGAGAACAAATGACTTGTATTGCCTGACCCTCTGCCAGCAGAGAGCAAAGCCGGAGAACAAATGACTTGTATTGCCTGCCCTCTGCCAGCAGAGAGCAAAGCGGAGAACAAATGACTTGTATTGCCTGCCCTCTGCCAGCAGAGAGCAAAGCCGGAGAACAAATGACTTGTATTGCCTGACCCTCTGCCAGCAGAGAGCAAGCCGGAGAACAAATGACTTGTATTGCCTGACCCTCTGCCAGCAGAGAGCAAAGCCCTGAAAGTGCTGCCGCCGCTCGCTCCGGCGCCTCTCGTGCTGCTGTCTGTAGACCAGCCTGTCTTTTGTCTCGCTCCGGCGCCTCTCGTGCTGCTGTCTGTAGACCAGCCTGTCTTTTGTCTCGCTCCGGCGCCTCTCGTGCTGCTGTCTGTAGACCAGCCTGTCTTTTGTCTCGCTCCGGCGCCTCTCGTGCTGCTGTCTGTAGACCAGCCTGTCTTTTGTCTCGCTCCGGCGCCTCTCGTGCTGCTGTCTGTAGACCAGCCTGTCTTTTGTCTCGCTCCGGCGCCTCTCGTGCTGCTGTCTGTAGACCAGCCTGTCTTTTGTCTTAAAAGACTTGGATCTTTAAAGGAGGAGAAGCGGCAGAGGAGGGGGAAGGGAGGGGGTGAGATATGAATTGAATGTAATACCATTGTCGTGTGTTGGTGGAAAAAAATTGAAATACAGCTGTGTGTCACATTAAAAAGTCATCTTGCCATAAAGATGTTGGGAGGTGTAGACAGACAGGCAGACAGACAGATAGATAGGAAGAGAGCAAGAGAGATAGGTAGGTACATAGACAGATAGATAGATTAGATAGATAGATAGATAGATAGATAGATAGATAGATACATAGATAGATAGATAGATGTGAGAGAGAGAGAGAGAGAGAGAGAAACACAGAGATAGACAGACAGACAGACAGACAGACAGACAGAGGCGGGAGCAAGGAAGGGAGAGGCAGACTTACAGAAACAGACACAGAGGCAAACAGACAGAGACAGAGAAGGACACACTCCAGCGTGCACGCCCACACACATGCACGCTGGCACACCGAGAGAGAAGCGAACCCTTGACCCTTCACTGTCACACATGCGCTCCATATACCATCGAAGCGGAAAGCAACGTCGCTAAGCAACCCATTCATCACAGAATCTGCCTTGGAGTGAGTGGATTGACCGAAGTCGCCGGAGACTTGCAAATGGCATCAACATGTCCATCCTGTGTCAGGTCCTCAGAGAGGGTTGTCTGGAATGACCATTCCTGCCATGACAAGTCCACCTCGTTATTGTTGTGTCGTGTAGCTGAACTTGTCAATCAATTTCTCCCTCCCATCAAACACCACCCCATTTTCCCTGAGGAGAGCCCATCACCGCAGCTTGACGTTCCGCCAGTAAAAACAATACACACAGAAAATTGATCAACAGATTGAAAAGGGGGGTGGTAGAAACACAGTGCAAGGTAAACAAAAACAGCCACGATGTTTCGCTCTCTAGAGGTTTCGTCAGGCTGCTGATATCTGACACAGGGCCCATGGGGCGAAAGGTTGCCACGAGATCTACTTTTTCTTTGGGCTGAAAGCTCTTTCCACCACTGTCTTTATATTGGTCATTCATCGTGTTCATGGGAGCCACGCTTTTGTATTTATTATAACATTCTCTCTCTCTATCTCTCTCTCTCTCTCTCTCTCTCTCT
>CM065724.1:76775852-76780852 GCA_033310375.1 Conus canariensis
TTCCGTCAGAGGAAATAAGAAAAAGAAATATCAATTCATTTTCTGACTGCCATCGGCGATAGTGCGCATATTTCTGCCTGCCCTCTCTCTCTCTCTCTCTCTCTCTCTCTCTCTCTCTCTCTCTCTCTCTCTCTCTCTCTCTCTCTCTCCACATCTTTGAAAGTCTTCGGACTGAATTCCAGTTTTCTCCAGGAGTTATCTCCCCATAAATTGCTGTCTTCCATGCCACTTTTTCGTCATCCTGTCCCCACCAGTTCAAGAAGACATTGCACGACGTAAGTGCTCTACATTTCTTCGTCTTCCTCTTGCTCCTCCTCTGCCTCCTCTTCCTCCTGCTCCTCCTCCTGCTTCTTCTCCATCTTCTCCTCTTCCTCTTCTTCCTCGTGCATTAAGGCAATCATATTCTTCTGAAATCTGGCGAAGGATGACCCTAAAACGTTTCAAGAAAATGTAAGGGACATGCCAGCTATCTTGTCGTTCATCTCGCAACCAATTTCAGACCGCACTTTGCAAGTTGTCGAATCCCACCACCACCACCACCACCACCTCCCCTCCTCTCTCTCTCTCTCTCTCTCTCTCTCTCTCTCTCTCTCTCTCTCTCTCCTCTCTCTCTCTCTCTCCCACGAAGTCTCCGGGTGGTGACAATACTTTTCCTGCCATGAATAACGTATTGTCGAGGATTTTAAATTCCTGTCTAGTGTCTATCTGCCTGTCTGTCTGTTTGTCTGTCTGTCTGTTTGTCTGTCTGTGTCTGCCTTTCCATGAGCTAGCAAGGGAACGGTGGACTTAATTGTTATTGTGGCACTGTGTCACACCACCGCCTCTAGGATAAACATGGTTTCCAAAGAGACGTAAACAATTTAGAGCCAGAAACATTTCCAGAGTTAATTTTTATTAACATGTCACGTATGAAAACAAAAAAAAACGAATTTTGAAAACAATTCTAAATGAGTCCCGCCCAAAACACGGACAAACAAACTACTAGATAAAACACCACGGGTTTTCGACCTCTTACATCTTCTTCAGGCAAGTCGAACAGTATTCAGGACAATGAAAACGAAGAACGAGTAATCACTCATCTTCTCATATTTGTCGCAAGAAAGGCGCTGAATGACAACGAGGCAGTTAGGAAGGGGACAAAGGGAGTTAATAATAATGATGAAAATAATAATCATAGCAACATCAATAATATAAATGAGATGATGATGATGATGATGATGATGATGATGATGAAATTATGTTGTTGTTTTTTTCTAAATAAAGAGAGGATTACTGCCACTTAGGTGATGGTCTGACGATAGTAGTTGCGGTGTTCATAGTGGCAGTACATACAGTCGGAGAGAAAGAAGGAGGGATAGAGAATTGTCGAACAGCATGTTTGCAGTGGCAACAGTGGTGTTGGTGGTGGCTGAAAATGGGCGCGCGTGCCGGCACTTGCATGGGTTGCCCTCTAGGTTACTCAACGGATAAACAGAGGCCGAGTCTGGCCGCTGTACAATAGATTGACCACACACACACTGGAATTGTAACATTTCAGTTTTGTTTTCAGTGAAACTTCTGGTTCGACCAAGACTATTTTTCAGCGCTAACGTAATTGGCAACCACGTGCTCTGTCTCTGTCTATCTGTCACTGTTTCTCTCTGTTTCTCTCTGTCTCTGTCAGCCTGTGTCTGTGTCTGTCGTCTGTCTGTTCTGTCCTGTCTCTCTCTCTCTCTCTCTCTCTCTCTCTCTCTCTCTCTCTCTCTCTCTCTCTCACTCCTAAGGACAGATTGAAAATCTCAATCCTTGATCGAATAAAAGTTTTCTGAGTTTTGAGTTCTGAGCTCTCTCTCTCTCTCTCTCAACAGATATATATATATATATATATATATATATATATATATATATATATAGTGACAACTGTTCACAAAATTGATTGCAGCCACATCTCCTCTCTTTTCTCTCGTCTCTCTCTCTTCATACAGAGAGAGAGAGAGAGAGAGAGAGAGACAACTGTTCACAAATATTGACTGCAGCCACACATTTCTCATCGGAAATGGTGTGTAAACTTATCATTTATTAAAAGATTTGAACGTAGAAATGTTGTTGATTTTTTCCCGAGCGAAAGGAATGGGTGGATGGGGACATGCTCAGTGCATACCAACTGTCTTCTGATATCACTGACCAGGTCAAACAATTATGAGGGCCCTCAAAATGCTTTTTTTTTTAAAGGACGCGAAATCAATAAAGCAAAGCAACACACACACAACAACACACACACACACACACACAACGACACACACACACACACACACACGACACACACACACAACACACACACACACACACACACACACACACACACATCAATGTACTTATTAAACATCATCTCCGGCGACAGAATGTGGCAGGCATAATAGAAGCATTTTATTTTATTAAAATTTGTTTTCAGCTAGACAACAAAAACATCACAAATATTGAACATTGAATTTCGATTCTAAACGAGGAACGAGGGAGATAACTATGAACAAGTTTGGACATGTCAGCTAATCCCTCTAGTCCGAAAAACAGCAAACAGTCTAAACATCTGACGATCAGTGCATTCTGTTTATAAGAACTTCTGAATTTTGAAGGGGTATTTGAAACCTGTTTTCTTTTTGCCGAAAAAATTCCCCCAAACTGTTTCAATACAACATTATCTCCGCAGAGATTAATGCCCATGTCATAAATTCGTAAAGTCTCTGGAGTCAGCAAATTCTGTGTATACAGAGAGAGAGAGAGAGAGAGAGAGAGAGAGAGAGAGAGAGAGAGAGAGAGAGAGAGAGAGAGAGAGTGAAAACTTCTTAATTGTGTTTGTGCAAACCCAGTATTCTGGAGACAGCGGCTAACCTGACAGGCAAACACAAATAAAAATAGTGGCAGTACGTAAGTGAATGTCAAGCAAGTGCAAAATCACGAACGTGTACGTGTGTGTGTGTGTGTGTGTGTGTGTTTTGTGTGTGTGTGTGTGTGTGTGCGTGTGCGTGTGTGTGAGTGTGTGTGTGTGTGTGTGTGTGTGTGGTGTGGTGTGAGTGAGTGCGCGCGCGCGCGCGCGCGCGCGTGTGTGTGTGTGTGTGTGTGTGTGTGTGTGTGTGTGTGTGTGTGTGGATGTGGGTGTGGGTGTGGGAGAGAACGGGTGCGTGTACGTGCGCGTGCATTTGTGTTCAGAAATGCACAGTGAAACTGAAACGTCAAAGAGTACTTAGTCTTTCGAAGGGAAGATAATACAGCATGCATTCGCACGCGCATGTATAAAACACACACACACACACACACACACACACACACACACACACACACACACACACACACACACACAGAGAGAGAGAGAGAGAGAGAGAGAGAGGAGAGAGAGAGAGTATAATCATTATGCTTTACAGAACCGAGCAAAAATCAGTATCGAATTGTCACAACACAAGGGTTAAGTCAGAAGTCAGGAAAACAAAAGAAACAACAACAACAACAAAAACAAACACCTTTCTACCAAAACACACAGCATCATCCCCTCTGAGCTGGACTCCTGATCTGATAATTCCCCTGGACCAATGTTCTGGCAGAGCAGTCAGTGCTAATGGTGCCACCGCCTGCTGTAGTAGCAGCAGCAGCAAGCAGCAGCAGCAGCGGTAGCCCAGCCTGCTCTTCTTATCAGCACTATCATCGCCAGAACAGTCATAGCGAGCATTTGGCCAAGTTCCAGGATTGACAAGTGTGTCTGCTGGTTGCCTGGCATCGGAACAGGCTTGTGCCTTATCGCCTCGTCATCAGTCCTGCCAGATTGTGTGAGAGGGAAGAAAAAACATCCATTGATAATGAGTCTGAACAGAACACACACATTTACTCACGCATGGGTGTTTCCATTAGTTGCAGCTTGTTACCGAAGTCATCGTCATCATTCGGCAGTTGAAACGGGTCGATTTGCTGTTTGTTCGACCGCGAGAGGATCTTATATGCAGAACAAACTAACACAGATTAGGCAGAACATTCGAGAAGGCGTGAATGTTAAAAGCTTACAATTTTGGTTCGCGAATCAATAAACGTATTAAGAAATTCTAATTTCTGCACACCTGTCGAGCTTAAACCTTAACCCTAACTCTAATCTGACCCTTTCCTAACCTTAAGTGAATGTAACCGTAACCCTAATCCTAAACCGTGTAGAAATCTCTCAACAGGTAACAAACACAAATCTGCCTGCTGTTTCTGAATCTCTAAGAGTGAGCTCTCTTGATCAAGACAATTGTACTGAACCAAACTGTGCCTTTTTTCCCTGTAGACAGACTCTGCCAAGGTTGAACGGCACCTGTATTTGTCATTTCACCTGGATCTGAACCACCGATCGGCACCAATGCCTGATGGATAGACCACTGGGCCACATCGTATCTTTCCGCCAGGTTGCATTAAAACCATTTCATTCGTTTATGAGTATTCTTGTTGACGATTCCTTGTATCAAGACCTTTACATCAGCACTAAAAACTAACTGGTGTCTTTCTTGTAGACATATTCTATTTTCCAATTAGTTTCGAAATAAAAATGTTATGGACAAGTCCATATATGCAACACCACATCCGCTAAGTTCTGACACCGCACCACGCATGATTTAAAGCTGATTGAGAAATAAAGTCACGACTACGATGAGAGAATTGAAGAAGAGGGTCTTGTGGCTACGACTTAGCAGATGTCTGACCTACGCATTAGCCCAACACGCTGGTCAGACCTTGAGAAGGGCACTGACCCACAGACAAATGCCGCGGATGAACATACAAAGTTGGCGGTGGTAACGCGCAACCGAGCATGTACACAGGTTCTTAAAGATGGATACCATTCCATGATGAAGTATCCACACTTTTCGGCTGTCACTTGCAGGGTACTAGGGCCCGCGTATGGCACTTCTCTTCCAGGTACTAGGCCCGCGTATGTCACTTCTCTTCCGAGTTGGGTGTTGAACACTGTGCATCGTTTGCTGCCTGCAAGACAGTCAGTAGAA
>CM065724.1:76785852-76790852 GCA_033310375.1 Conus canariensis
ACGTCCGAGTCTACTCTAATTAGCGTCCATTCTGTGCGCACGCTGAAGGGCAGACCCCTGAAAGCATTTTTTCTTTCTTTTCTTTGCTTGTTTTCGGGTTGTTGGGGGGGGGGGGGGGTGGTTGGTTTTTTTTATTCTTTGGGTTTTTTTTATAAGTGTGTGGGGTAAGGGGCGGTAACACAGGCAAATTTAAAGGGCTTGGAAATGAACCGAAATCTGACTGAAGTTCGTTCACGTCACTTTCTGAAATGAGCCGAAATCTGACTTGAAGTTTGTTCACGTCACTTTTGAAATGAGCCGAAATCAACTGAAGTTCGTTCACGTCACTTTCTGAAATGAGCCGAAATCTGATTGAAGTTCGTTCACGTCACTTTCTGAAATGAGCCGAAATCTGATTGAAGTTCGTTCACGTTACTTTCTGAAATGAGCCGAAATCTGACTGACGTTCGTTCACGTCACTTTCTGAATAATGAGCCGAAATCTGACTGAAGTTCGTTCACGTCACTTTCTGAATAATGAGCCGAAATCTGATTGAAGTTCGTTCACGTCACTTCTGAATGATGAGCCGAAATCTGATTGAAGTTCGTTCACGTCACTTTCTGAATAATGAGCCGAAATCTGACTGAAGTTCGTTCACGTCACTTTCTGAATAATGAGCCGAAATCTGACTGAAGTTCGTTCACGTCACTTTCTGAATAATGAGCCGAAATCAGACTGAAGTTTGTTCACGTCACTTTCTGAAATGAGCCGAAATCTGACTTGAAGTTTGTTCACGTCACTTTCCGAAAAATGAGCTGAAATCTGACTGAAGTTCGTTCACGTCACTTTCTGAAATGAGCCGAAATCTGACTGAAGTTCGTTCACGTCACTTTCTGAAATGAGCCGAAATCTGATTGAAGTTCGTTCACCTCACTTTCTGAAATGAGCCGAAATCTGACTGAAGTTCGTTCACGTCAGTTTCTGAACAATGAGCCGAAATCTGACCGAAGTTCGTTCACGTCACTTTCTGAATAATGAGCTGAAATCTGATTGAAGTTCGTTCACGTCACTTTCTGAAATGAGCCGAAATCTGATTGAAGTTCGTTCACGTCACTTTCTGAAATGAGCCGAAATCTGATTGAAATTCGTTCACGTCACTTCCTGTCATAATATAAGCAATCAGCCAGCGAATTTAGAGGGGGCTGCTGTCCGCAGGTTCATTCCCCTGTCTCTCTGTCTCTGTCTGTCTGTCTATCTGTCTGTCTGTCTGTCTGTCTGTCTCTCTCTCTCTCTCTCTCTCTCTCTCTCTCTCTCTCTCTCTCTCTCTCTCTCTCTCCCATTCCTGTCTTTCTCTCTGCCTGTCTGCCTGTTTCTCTGTCTTTTATCTCTCTCTCTCTCTCTCTCTCTCTCTCTCCTCTCTCTCTCTCTCTCTCTCTCTCTCTCTCGTCTCTTCTCTCTCTCTCCTCGTCCCATTCCCTGGTCTGTCTGTCTCTCTCTCTCTCTCTGTCACTTTGTCTGTCTGTCTGTCTGTCTGTCTCTCACTCTCTCTCCCTCTCTCTCTCTTTCTCTCTCTCTCTCCTCCCTCCCTCCCTCCCTCCCTCTCTCTCTTTCTCTCTCTCTCTCTTCCTCTCTCTCTCTCTCCTCTCTCTCTCTCTCTCTCTCTCTCTCTCTCTCTCTCTCTCTCTCTCTCTCTCTCTCTCTCTCCTGAGTGGACCAGTGGGTGGCATAACATTGTGCTGACCATGTAACTGTTCCATCAATAACTCACGGTCTGACGGCTGCTATAGGAGGGTGTCCACTCACGCCGGGGCCTCTAACCTGATGACGTAATAGGTCGCTGCCATGCACACACGTCACACACCTCGCCGACGATAAATCCTCTGTTACGTCATCCCTTCTTAGCATAACGTGGGGGGAGGGGGGAGGGGGGGGGACGAATCCGTGGATTTTTATTGCTGTTGGTATCATTTTTGTTGTTAATGTTGTATTGTCACGAGTAGTAGTAGTAGTAGTAGTAGTAGTAGTAGTAGTAGTAGTAGTAGTGTATTATTATTATTTTTATTAGTAATGATAATAGTAGTAGTATGATTATGATATCATTATGATTATTATTATGATTATTATTATTATCATTATTATATCTTTCCTATTATTATCACTGTTATCATTATTAGTGTTATTATCATTACTATTATTATTGTTATTATTATCATCACCATCATCATTATCATTATGATTATTATCATCTTCATCATCATTATCATCATCACTATTTTTATCATTATTACTATCATTGATCAACTCTCCTTCAACTGCTCTACCCAGTTTGCTCTCTCTCTCTCTCTCTCTCTCTCTCTCTCTCTCTCACTCTCTCTCTCTCACTCTCTCTCTCTCCGTATGTGTTTGTGATAGAGAGAGAGAGAGAGAGAGAGAGAGAGAGGACGGACAGACGGACAGACAGACAGACAGAGAGACAAACTAAGGATATCAAAGAATACCCTATCCACACAAGGAACACGCACTCACGCACAAACACATAGACACACATGCGCGCGCGCATACACACACATACATTCACAAACGCACGCAAGCACGCACGCACGCACACACGCACGCACACACTCACGTAAGCACGTATGCACAACACACACACACACACACACACACACACACACACACACACACACACATGCACACACACACACACACACACACACACACACACACACACACACAACACACACACACACACACACACACACACACACACACACACACACACACACACACACAACACAGAGGGCCAGAGACAGACACAGAGAGAGAGAGAGAGAGAGAGAGGAGAGAGAGAGAGAGAGAGAGAGAGAGAGAGAGAGAGAGAGAGAGAGGAGAGGCCATAGCAGAGACATCCCATCCAAAGACAACAATGCTGGGAGATGTTGGAATCCACACAAGGTATTTTCTTTCCATCTTCGTTCAGCCGACGCAACACCAAGACAAATCCCACCCTCTTCTCCGGGCTTCCTGCCTCTCTAACTCATCCTTCACACGACAAATAGACATAGAGACACCACAGACAGAGGAACGGACAGACGGACAGACAGACATACAGACGACAGACAGACAGACAGATAGATAGATAGATAGATAGATAGATAGATAGATAGATAGATAGATAGAAAAAAGAAGACAGAGAGACAGACTAAATGATTGATAGAGAAACCGACAGACCGACAAATAGACATACGGATGGACAGAGAGAGAGACACTTGACACTTTTGACACTTTGATATTTTATTGTCATTACCAAAAGGTCTTTTGACAAGGGGGGAGAGGTAACAGAACAATAACATTTCCCTCTTCCTTTCCTGCAAACAAATAGTACACTTTCATTCCTAGTGTGTATCAAATCCAAAATTAACGAAAACAAATAAATTCGTAACATTTCGTTATGTCCTCACCTCACGCACAGGAGTAATGCAGTAAGGTTTTAAAAAAAAAAAAAAAAGCACCTTAAGACTGACTCGACCATCCGCTGAATCAAATGATGACATTGTATTTTGCTGATGTCTTCAACATAAAAAAACCCCAGAAGACACAGAAAGAAGAGAGAGAGAGAGAGAGAGAGAGAGAGAGAGACAGAGAGACGACAGACAGAGACAGACAGAGACAGACAGACAGACAGACAGATAGCGACTAGACAGACAGAGGAGACCAGCGCATGTGCAAACCAAAGCATTTCATTTGTATTTAAAGCAAACCTCACTCACACACACACACACACACACACACACACACACACACACACACACACACACACACACACACACACACACAAAACACAATCGATCAATCAATCAATCAAATCAATCAATCAGTCAATCAACCCGCGTTCAAACAAAGGCAACAAGCAACGGAAAGAAAGCCGAGAAATCGAACTAAGGAAGCTGTAGCTAAATCCAACCCACTACCAATCAGCTACAAATATGCCCGTGCGTTTGAACTCACTACCAATCAGCTACAAATATGCCCGTGCGTTTGAACTCACTACCAATCAGCTACAAATATGCCCGTGTGTTTGAACTCACTACCAATCAGCTACAAATATGCCCGTGCGTTTGAACTCACTAACAATCAGCTACAAATATGCCCATGTGTTTGAACTCACTAAAAAAATCAGCTACGAATATGCCCGTGTGTTTGAAATCACTAACAGTCAGCCACAAATATGCCCGTATGTTTGAACTCACTAACAGTCAGCTACAAATATGCCCGTATGTTTGAACTCACTAACAATCAGCTACAAATATGCCCGTGTGTTTGAACTCACTAACAATCAGCTAAAATATGCCCGTGTGTTTGAACTCACTAACAATCAGCTACAAATATGCCCGTGTGTTTATTGACTCCCTGTTTGTGGCCAGCAGAAGAACACTGAAGGATGGTGGGGGTCGGAGAGGGAGGGAGAGGGGGGAAGGGGAGGGGGGGCTGGCCAGGGGTAGGGGGAGTGGGAGGGGTGATGTGGATAGGGTTTGGGGAGGGGGGGGACTTCCTGTTGATTCGTCTTCATCAGCGAAGGGCAGACCACACGTTGTACGTTTGAGGATCGGAGGAGTGTGTGTGTGTGTGTGTGTGTGTGTGTGTGTGTGTGTGTGTGTGTGTGTGTGTGTGTGTGTGTGTGTGTGTGTGTGTGTGTGTGTGTGTGTGTGTGTGTGTGTGTGTGTGTGAACGTTTTGGATTATCTCTCTTTGTAGGGGTTTTGGATAACATAAAATCCTTGGTTTTCTAGTTTGAAGTGTGTGTGTGTGTGTGTGTGTGTGTGTGTGTGTGTGTGTGTGTGTGTGTGTGTGTGTGTGTGTGTGTTGTGTGTGTGTGTTCGGGGAGGGAGGAGGAGGAGAGGTTTCGGAGTGGATATGGCAATACACCCGGATTCATAAAAACAGATCCAAAGTAAGCTGTCAGTGGTTACATAGTGACTAAACCCTTCAGTTCCATACAGTAGGTCTAGATATATATGACAG
>CM065724.1:76820852-76833352 GCA_033310375.1 Conus canariensis
TCAGCAAGTGATGACCCTGGCCTGGCCTCCAAGTGATGACCCCTGGCCTCCAAGTGATGACCCCTGACCTCCAAGTGATGACCCCTGGCCTCCATGGGTATATCCATGACCCATGCGGGTTCTCGGGAATCATGGGTCAGCAAGATCAGGATCTTGGAACCAGGGATCTTTGGACCGCATGGATCTTTAGATCATTGGACACTTTGACCTGGGATCTTTAGACTATAGAATACTTTGAAAGGATCTTTAGACCATGGGACAGTTTGACCTGGGATCACTACAACACAGGATACTTTGACCAGGGACTTTGACCACGGGATACTTTGACCAGATCATGGGATTCTCTGACCTGGGATCTTTCGACCATGACCATAGGATATTCTGACCTGGGATCCTAAGACAATGGGATTCATTGACCTGGGATCTTTAGACCATGGGATACTTTGACCTGGGATCCACATACCATGGGATACTGTGACCTGAGATCTTTAGACCATGAATTAGATCTAGTTTGACTTTAGATGTTTAGACCATGGGGTTCTATCACCTTGTATCTTTAGAACATGGGATACTTTGAAGTGGATCTCTAGATGATGGGACACATTGACCTGTGATTCTTAGACAATGGGGTACTTTGACCAGGGATCTTTAGACCTTAGGATAGCTTGATTTGGGAGTCTCTACACTATGGGATACTCTGACTTGGAATCTTTAGACCGTGAATTAATTTGACCTTGGAACTTTAGACTCCGGGATACTCTGATCTGGGGGTCTCTAGACCATGGGAAGTTTTAACCTGGGATCGTAAGATCACAGGATACTTCGACCAGGGATCTTTAAACCATGGCATACTTTAACCGAGGGTCTTCAGACAAAGGGGATCTTTGTTTCTGCGGATCTTTCTACCATCGAATTCTCGGGCTCCAGGGCTCGGCCATTGCCCGAATCTATTAATCATCTCCCGACCGTTGAACGGGCTTTCAACACCGATGCCGCTTTCAGCTCAGAGACTTCGGTGCCAGAATGACACACGGCTGGCGTCTGACAAGCCCAGACGGTTCCTTGCTCTGGGGAAAGGGCTGGAACTGTTAAATGTTCCCAGGAGACCCATAGAGACTAGGGAAGGGGGGGGGAGTATTTGTCACCTCTCCTCCCCCTCGACGCAAATGACTTCCACGATTCGAAGTCACGAACCTTAGTAGTACACCAGAGAACTGTGACAGTTGTGTCGTGATGGGTGGTGGTGATGGTGGTGGTGGTGGTGGTGGTGACGTGGTCGTCGTCGTAGTCGTTATGGTGATGATTGTAGGTAATCGAAGTTTAAGATAATGAGGAGGTGGCGGGGGCAGTGAGAATGTTGGCAGGATGTTGTCAAAGTGCGTGGTGGGTGGTAGGGTGTGAAGTGGGGGTGGGGTGGAGGAAGGGGGGAGGAGCAGCAGGAGGAGGAGGAGGAGGAGGAGGAGGCAAGGGGAACGGGCAAACTGCAAGATTAATTCCTTCACTACGTACCAGCATACGCTGTGTGTGTGTGTGTGTGTGTGTGTGTGTGTGTGTGTGTGTGTGTGTGTGTGTGTGTGTGTGTCTGTCTGTCTGTCTGTCTGTCTGTCTGTCTGTCTGTCTGTCTGTCTGTTGTCTGTGTCTGTGTCTGTGTCTGTCTGTGTCTGTCTGTGTGTGCGTGCGTGCGTATGTGTTGTGTGCGTGCGTGTGTGCGTGCGTACGTGACTGCGCGCGTGCGTGTGTGCATATGCGCAGTGTGTGTGTGTGTGTGTGTGTGTGTGTGTGTGTGTGTGTGTGTGTGTGTATGCGCAGTGTGTGTGTGTGTGTGTGTGTGTGTGTGGTGTGTGTGTGTGTGTGTGTGTGTGTGTGTGTGTGTGTTCACCTTATTAACAGAAACTGCTAACATACTGAACATTTTTTTCCTGACAGTTCAAAAATCCTCAGAAAAAGTACAATTGAAATGAAAACATAAACCAACACATTCACCGAGCTCAGGTCGACCTTCCCTCCTCCACAGCAGCTTGCTGCCTGTTTCGCCCTTCGGAGATCTCATCAGGTGTGCTATTTCTAGTTGATATAGTCGCTCGTGGTTAGTATACTCAGGAACAGAGTACAGCTTTTCAGGGAGACGTCCCACCATCTTGTTTATCATGCCTTTGGTAGAAAACGTTTTCAAATGAATATTGTCGTCAGCATCTTCTCACGATCTCGTCAGGGCACATTGTTTACACTGAGTTTCAAAACGGAGTGACTGTGGGCAGAAAATGAAGCAAATGTGAACATTGTTTACAGCTAAGTTTGTTTACAGCTAAGTTTGTTTGCAGCTAAGCCGAACCGGAAGACTATGTGGGACTGCAAGGGTTCTAGAATAAAAACTATGAACAATTTCTTTTAAAAAGAAAAAACCACGACTCATGATTTAAAATTAAGCCAAATCACATTGTTTTACGCCCTGCCGACCACAAAAGCCATATTAGGACTGAAACACTATTCTAAAAAAAATAGAGTGAGAAAATTAAGATTCAAAGTTAAAACTCAATACTAAGTTATTGATTAACATCAAAAGACGTACCAAAAAAAAAGAGTTTGTCACTCTCAGGTCAAAATCAAATCTTTTTGAAAACATTCATTTCGTTCCAAAACTCAAAAATCAAATTCGGGCAAACATCCTGGAACAAGGTCTTCATATTGAATCTGCCGTGAAGCGATTACATCTGACATCATGTAGTTCCTACATTCAATTAGAACGTGTCTAGATTTAAAAGCAAAGCAAATCATTAACAATGAAAAGACAGGTCTCAAACATTGTACTGTCATTTATCCATGTAAATCATAAAAAACACAATTTCCTGGCTAGTTCAAAATGACATCAGAGATGAACTTATCACGGCAAGATTGTCGTGGAATGGGCATTCAAATGTTGATGCTTTTCAGCATACACATCTCTACACTCGATGTAAACATTCTTCTTCTTCTGCGTACGCAGGCTGATACTCCTGCGGACACTCCCTATGTGGACAGACAAGTATTAATCCCATCTACCCAACAAAGGAAGTGGAGTTTTGTGTGTATGACCGTTTTTTATCCCGCCATTAAGGCAGCCATACTCCATCTTCGGGGAAAGTGCAAGCTATGTGTAACGTGTCATCCATACCAACGGCCAAACTGGCCTTCTCTTCCGAAAGTTGGTGATGGGATTTTACGTGTGTACAAGATGTTATGCGTGCGTTCACACACGGAACCTCGGTTTATAGTCTCATTCGGACTGTATGGGAAATGGAGTCAGAACTAATGTTAACTCCGAGGGAAAAATCCCCCTGTTCCGAAACATCCCGGCGAAGATTCGAACCCGCAACCCTTGGATTACGAGTCCGGCGCTCTGCCAACAGAGCTATTCCGGCCCCGATGTAAACTTGATCAATGCTGAGCGATTTTTCCGCACAGAATGCATCAGGGAGCTTCCCAGCTCTTCAAAGGGTAAGAATGAGCAAACCAGATGCGACCAGTCTGTAGTGTTATTCACAATAGTGTTTCCTTTTCACGATTTCTCTGTCTACAAGAACAGCAGCAGGGGCATCGGCAGCAGCATCGAATTTGCCAGTATTGCTGCTGCCGATCACAGTATTATATCGCTGGACTATAAGCTACATTCTCTCTCTTTCTCTCTCTCTCTCTCTCTCTCTCTCTCTCTCTCTCTCTCTCTCTCTCTCTCTCTCTCTCTCTCTTATACTTTGGCAGCTGCAGTTTACAAAGGTTTCTATGGCGTCCTAGTGATAGAGGTTCATAGATTCTGTGTTTACTGATTGCTTGATTGCAACATTGATTCACCCGCTCCTCAATTCCTTTATTCACTCACGCATTGCTCTTCCCCTCCGTCTGTCTTGCCTTCTCACCATTACTCATTAATGTATTCCGTCTTCGTGCCTTCTCACCATTACTCATTAATGTATTGCGTCGGTCTTGCCTTCTCACCATTATCATTAATGTAAATCCGACTGATCTGCCTTCTCACCAATACATCATTAATGTATCCGTCTGTCTTGCCTTCTCACCATTACTCATTAATGTATTCCGTCTGTATTGCCTTCTCACCATTACTCATTAATGTATTCCGTCTGTCTTGCCTTCTCACCATTACTCATTAATGTATTCCGTCTGTATTGCCTTCTCACCATTACTCATTAATGTATTCCGTCTGTCTTGCCTTCTCACCATTACTCATTAATGTATTCCTGCATTCGAGCTCTTCCCCTCCGTCTGTCTTGCCTTCTCACCATTACTCATTAATGTATTCCTGCATTCGAGCTCTTCCCCTCCGTCTGTCTTGCCTTCTCACCATTACTCATTAATGTATTCCTGCATTCGAGCTGGCAGCAGCAGTTACTACTGCAGTACCAAAAGACGCTTTGTCATAGATGTTGGGTTGTGCACGAGTGTGGCGTGGAATACACGACATACTTGACGAAACGCGAAAGATTCGGAGAGGGATACTGGAAGAAAGAGAACATGGAGAAGAATGTTAATGCCCACATGCTGAGGTTGAAGGAGGTTGTGTTTGAGAGGAGGAGGGGGGGGGGGCGGAAGAGACGGGAGGAGGAGGAGGAGGAGGGGAGATAGAGGAATGATTGACAGACCAGAAAGGCCTCAAGCAGAGTCCACTCTGAGTGGTCTTGTCACTTCGTGACAAGAAATACCTGCACCGGAAGTGTCTTCCGGAACACGTCTGTTTCCTTTTCCGGTTTCTTTTTTTTTTCCTCCCTTCTTCCGCCATTGTCTCTTCCGGCCAGGCTGTGGCTTCAAAGCGGTCGTCAAAAAGCTGTTCCGTCGTTTATTCATTTCGGTTATGTCCCAAGGATCTGCCAAACAGCAGACCGGAATTCACACTTTTTGACATCACTCCAACGATTACAATTCAATTGTAGACAAATTTTCGGTTCATTGAATGGCAGAGTGGAGTTTGGTTTTAAGCAACTATTTGTAATTTCTCGTTTTTATTGTAAGTTTCAACAAATATGACTGAAAAAAAACTGTGTTTTGGTATGCTATCGTATAAGTAGACTTCTCGTTTAGGAGGAAAGCTGGTGCAATAACTGTCCTTTTTTCTTTTTCTTTTCTTTTTTTTGGTAAACTGGTTTTATGACATTTTGCAAATATGTCATGTCAAAGTGATTAATTAAATAAACTCTTTCAAGCATTTTAGGAGATGAGGGAGATGACATGTCGCTGACTGTGACTGAAAAGAAAAAAGAACAAAAGTTCAAAACTGACCTTTCAGTTTAAATAATTCTGTCGTGTTGTTGTGATTTGAACTACAGTTTCTTAACGTGTGCACATAATAATGATAATGAATACTTATATAGCGCCTATTCTCGGCTAGAGACCAAGCTCTAAGCGGTTTACAATCCACACTCGCTTACACAACGGGCTGCCTACCTGAGTAGTGCCGACTGAAGAGCTGCCAGCTGGCGCTTCATTCAGTCGTTTCCCGTGTTTTTGTCAATATCGTTCAATATCGTTCACTCAGTTTCCTACTTCCTTCATTCTCTCCATTTCGCTCGCAGGGTGCATGCTGTGTGTAACGTGTCATCCATACCAACGGCCAAACTGGCCTACTCTTCCGAAAGTTGGTGATGGGATTTTACGTGTGTGCAAGATGTTATGCGTGTGTTCACACACGGAACCTCGGTTTATAGTCTCATTCGAAGGACTGTATGTCCTGATTAAGCCTCCCAGTTGGCCTAAGCTGTAAACGATAATACTAGTTGACCAGTTAAGGACACTTCAACACCAGTGCATTGCTGGAACAATCTTGCAGTGAGTAGAGATGGCAAGCCCCAGCTATGCACCTACCACCTATCCTGGAGTCTTGAAGACCGTTGAAACGCAATCAGCTTCCTCCACTCCTCCCGGTTCTCAGACGCTCTTAGGCAGTTTGCTGAGTGTGAGGCCAGTCCATGCACTGATGTTGTCCTCCCATCTCTTTCTCTCTCTTCCGCTGCTTCTGCCTCCTGGCACTGTTCCTTGTAGAATGGTTTTGGCAAGTCCTGTTGATCTTCATACATGAGCACACCATCTCATTGTCCTTCTTTTCCATGTGAACAACAGGTCTTCGTATGATCCAATGGCTTGCCTTGCATTGGTCTGGACCTCCGAGGTGGTTTTGTGCTCTTTGTAGGAGATGCCAAGGATATTGTGGAAGCATGTCATCTCTAATGCCTGAATGCTTCTCTCAAGTTCAGCAGTCAGAATCCAAGTCTCACAGACGTAGAGAAATATGAATGGCAATGCTATACACCGTTCCCATCAAATGATCAATGAACTATTCAGTCACCAGCCAGTGTGCATCAAATGATCAATGAACTATTCAGTCACCAGCCAGTGTGCATCAAATGATCAATGAACTATTCAGTCACCAGCCAGTGTGCGAAAGCAAACTCCCTTTATCAAGCTGCGACCTGTTAATCGGTACCGGACGTAGTACATGGGGGAAATGCCAAGGACGCGGCATAGAAGGGGGTGGGGGTGGGGTGGGGCGGGGGGACATTACTGAGGCTCTACTGGCAGTTCATCAGGCCTGCTATGGCTTGCTTCCAGATTTGGGGGTCACAATTATGTAACGAACACATAAATTATCCAAACGACCAAGAGGCAGTCAAAGAGACTTCTGCTAGTTTCTTCTTGCTTCCCGGAGATGAGTACGCTCCCAGATCAGAAAGGTCGGTCATTGTGTCCTTTGTTGTCTAGTACTATGATACAATATAAGCAATAATCTATGTCAGCATTCGTTGCGTGATGGACACAGACACAGACACACACACACACACACACACACACACACACACACACACACACACACACACACACACACAGAGAGAGAGAGAGAGAGAGAGGCACGCTCGTACGCACGCACCGCCGCACACTCTCTCTCTCTCTCTCTCTCTCTCTCTCTCTCTCTCTCTCTCACACACACACACACACACACACACACACACACACACATGCGCGCGCGCGCGCGCGCGCGCGCGCGCGGGCACACACACACACACAAACAGAGAGAGAGAGAGAGAGATGCTTGCAGAGGAGACTGGCGCCGCTGAGCATTTTTGAAACGCTTTGATGAACACTCCAATAGCCGCAGCATCGTCTTTTATGTGTCTGTCTTGCAATCCTTATGCCCCATGGACTACATGACAATACGACACTTTTCGCTCCAGTTCCGTGTTCATCTCTTGACCTCTCATGACAATACGACACTTTTCGCTCCAGTTCCGTGTTCATCTCTTGACCTCTCATGACAATACGACACTTTTCGCTCCAGTTCCGTGTTCATCTCTTGACCTCTCATGATAATACGACACTTTTCGTTCCAGTTACGTGTTCATCTCTTGATCTCTCATGATAATACACTTTTCGCTCCAGTTACGTGTTCATCTCTTGACCTCTCATGATAATACGACACTTTTCAATCCAGTTCCGTGTTCATCTCTTGACCTCTCATGATAATACGACACTTTTCGCTCCAGTTCCGTGTTCATCTCTTGACCTCTCATGATAATACGACACTTTTCGCTCCAGTTCCGTGTTCATCTCTTGACCTCTCATGATAATACGACACTTTTCGCTCCAGTTCCGTGTTCATCTCTTGACCTCTCATGATAATACGACACTTTTCAATCCAGTTCCGTGTTCATCTCTTGACCTCTCATGATAATACGACACTTTTCGCTCCAGTTCCGTGTTCATCTCTTGACCTCTCATGATAATACGACACTTTTCGCTCCAGTTCGTGTTCATCTCTTGACCTCTCATGATAATACGACACTTTTCGCTCCAGTTCCGTGTTCATCTCTTGACCTCTCATGATAATACGACACTTTTCGCTCCAGTTCCGTGTTCATCTCTTGACCTCTCATGATAATACGACACTTTTCGCTCCAGTTCCGTGTTCATCTCTTGACCTCTCATGATAATACGACACTTTTCGCTCCAGTTCCGTGTTCATCTCTTGACCTCTCATGATAATACGACACTTTTCCATCCAGTTCCGTGTTCATCTCTTGACCTCTCATGACAATACGACACTTTTCGCTCCAGTTCCGTGTTCATCTCTTGACCTCTCATGACAATACGACACTTTTCGCTCCAGTTCCGTGTTCATCTCTTGACCTCTCATGACAATACGACACTTTTCGCTCCAGTTCCGTGTTCATCTCCTGACCTCTCAAGACAATACGACACTTTTCGCTCCAGTTCCGTGTTCATCTCTTGACCTCTCTTCGGGCCTCTCACTTTTTGTTCTCTAAATTTTCGTTTTTCTGTTTTAACCTATTTTGCCAACATACCACACAGGACTTTTTCTGTTTTAACCTATTTTGCCAACATACCACACAGGGCCAGCTCGACATCCGTGTTCCAGTTCTACGCCCATCTCAGCAAAGCAGTTATTGTCGGACGGATGGGGGTTAAAACTCTTGTTGAGAAATAATAAATGTTTACCATAGATATAACCTAGAACCATTTTTCTTTGTTTTCCTAAAAGCAGCGAGAGATTTGCTCCGAAATTCATGGAGTTAAAAGGGATTTAAGACGGTGACCGTTTAAAGAGAGAGATACCGATCCGGATATTTTATTCACAAATAGGCCATTGCCCCTCGTGAAGGGGTGCATCTGGAAATCATTCGATATTTTACACGTTCAAAAACTGATTCAATGCTTTACATTAAGAAACAGGAACAGATCGTAACTTAAATGCTTTGTATAGGTAAATTGACAGATTTCTAGTTGTTCGTGCATTATTGGAAGCTAGAAGTAAACTTAATCTGAAAAGCCTTGGAAATCTGTAGTATTTCAAATGTATATAACGTTCTCTTACTTCGTTTAGTGAAGGACAGCACAGAACAAAATGCACTTCATCTTCTTTCTCTTCTTTACACAATGGACAAATCAAATCAACAGGGGTATGTTGTTTGTATCGACATCTATGTACAGCAATATCTGAAATACCCAGTCTGAATCTTGTTGTAATAATCCTGATATGTCTGTCTAGATTTAACGTTAAATGCATTTAATCTATTGCTATTGTGCAAAAAGTCTTATATACACTAAATCTGTCACTATTCTTGACATGAAAATCCCATTCTTACCATCTGCAAAGTACAAGTCTTTCTTTAAAGTCAGCGAGAAACTGTTTCACTCCCTCAACACCTTGGTTTAACCACATATAACCAAAGTCAAATATGTATAACTTACAGCGAATGTCAGACGCCCAGTTTGTCTTATCACGAGAGTCTAATTCCAATAATGTTCTACATGCTTTTCGCGGTAATCTTGACTCATCCATTCTTGTCAACTTTAATTAGTAGTGCATACACCTAACGGCAGAATTTATGTAAACAGGGTATCTATTTGTCTCACTATACACAAGGTCATTCGGTGTTTGTAACTGAACTCCTAAAAACTTTTTCAGAGCAAAGAGATGTACTTTTTCACAAAAGTGTGCAGCATTACTTAGCCCCCACAAATCAGCACCATACTGAACAATGGGTTGTATCTGCGCATCAAATAGTTTTAAATATACAGCAAGAGAATTGCATTTTAACTTACGTAATTTTTGCAATATACATAACAACGCATGCTTTGCTCTGCAGGCAAGGTTCTTACAAGAAACAGTAAATCTCAACCGTGTTGAAAAATAGATGCCTAAATATTTATAAACATTAGCAACAGGCATAAGGATTCCAATGTTCACTAGCTGCTAAGTACCCTTCTTTTCTGAATACAACTGTATTACTTTTATTCATATTCACATTCAGATGGAGTGCTGTTGCTGCCCTATGTAGACTATTTAGTTGCGTCTGTAGCCCAACTATTGTTTCCGACAGAAGAGCTATGTCATCTGCCAAAACTAATAATTGTAAATAGTTCAAAATAATCATGCATAAATGTTGCACCATGTCTTCCATTTCTAATCACTTCTATTGCTGCTTCATTTATAAATAAAGAGAACAGCACCAGAGAGAGAGAGAGAAACCCGGTATGTCTGGTCATATGATCATGCATTTAGTTGCAGTATGGTGTCCCACTCTTTAATTATGACATGGAGCCTCGGTGTGTTGGTGTGGTTCAGCTGCTGTTGATGGATGCTCCTTTCTTCAGGACATCCTGGCGTGTTTTTAGTTCCAGACTGAGGACTCCCCTGGACAAAGACAAAGGACATTGAAAACTAAACAATGAATGAACTGATTACATCATCAATAAATACCAAATAACTGATTACAATTTCAATAACTGATTACATCATCAATAATACCAAATAACTGATTACATCATCAATAAATACCAAATAACTGATTACATCATCAATAAATACCAAATAACTGATTACATCATCAATAAATACCAAATAACTGATTGCATCATCAATAAATACCAAATAACTGATTGCATCATCAATAAATACCAAATAACTGATTGCATCATCAATAAATACCAAATAACTGATTGCATCATCAATAAATACCAAATAACTGATTCATCATCAATAAATACCAAATAACTGATTACATCATCAATAAATACCAAATAACTGATTACATCATCAATAAATACCAAATAACTGATTACATCATCAATAAATACCAAATAACTGATTACATCATCAATAAATACCAAATAACTGATTACATCATCAATAAATACCAAATAACTGATTACATCATCAATAAATACCAAATAACTGATTACATCATCAATAAATACCAAATAACTGATTACATCATCAATAAATACCAAATAACTGATTACATCATCAATAAATACCAAATAACTGATTACATCATCAATAAATACCAAATAAAGTCGTGTGCATGGAAAGCTGAAAAGTTCGATGAACAATGATCACACACACACACACACACACACACACACACACACACACACACACTGCTGCTGAAATAAGACAAGGTCTAGTAATTCCGTTTTAACGCTACATTCGTTCCTTTGAGCGAAATGAGAATTATCTACTTTTTTCGATATTATCCACACACACACAAATTCCATTTTTCAAAAATCTGCATGCTAAATACTGATTTGTCTTTTTTTTTAAATCAACTATTTAGAAGGTCTTTATTTTCAAGAGTATTTCCGAACACAACAAAAAACATACCGACATGCATGCGGCAACAACGTAGGTTATCGAAAAGAGTGGGTTTATGAAAGAAAACAGAAACAAAACAAAACAAAAAACCATCCGGGTTTGACACTTGGTAAACGCACTCTATCAGGAACACACACACACACACACACACACACACACACACACACACACACACTGAGAGACAGAGACACAGACAGACAGAGACATAGACTGACACAGAGACAGAGAGAGACAGACAGACACAGACAGGAGAAGCGAGGGCTGCAAGAGACACACACATAATTCAATCAGTTGTTTACGAGGGGGAGGGAGGTCGGGAGAGGGGGTTGGGTTGGAGGGGGGGGGGGGTGTGGAAGAAGAAGAGGACGACGAGGGATGACAGAGTGGCCCAACTCCAACAAAACACTGCCCCTTCCTCTCTCCGCTGCCCACCCAATCAATGGCGCTGGTCAACAAGATCAGTTGGTCAATAAATTACCGCGGCCCACCTTTTGTGGGCTAGCACGTTGACATGTATATGAATAGGGGACAGCAGCCCACCCTCAACGGCCAAAGCGGTCGTTGGCCGTAGCGCAGATGGGTGTTCCCACATCGCCTGGCATCTACGACATCCCTATTCTGCCAAAAGTGCCAGATTTGATATGTTCACAGAGAGAAAAAAATCTTTTATGCGTCTCTCTCTCTCTCTCTCTCTCTCTCACTCTCTCTCTCTCTCTCTCTCTCTCTCTCTCTCTCTCTCTCTCGCAATACCTATTTTGTCTGCTTTTCACTTTCAATTGGCCTCTTGTTAGAAAAGATAAAAAAAACAATGCGTGAGCAAGCGAACAAACTGTGTAAATACCATCGAATTGAATACAATATGCATTTCAAAACGAGAGAGAAGAGAGAGAAGAGAGAGAGAGAGAGAGAGAGAGAGGAGAGAGAAGAGAGTAAATCCCAAAGTTTCGACACACAAAAGAAAAAAAGAAATCTAGGAAAAGTGTAAGTTGCACAGGGCTTTTAGTGCGGTTGCTTCATCGGACGGGGTGGTTGGGGTGGAAGGGATGGTGAAGGTGGTGGGGGAGTAACACACACACACACACACACACACACACACACACACACACACAACAATAATAATATATATTATAGAATATATACAGATATCTTTATTAGATAGATAGATAGATAATAGAATAGATAGATAGATAGTAGATATCCACTTTAATTTTTAAGAGAAATTCAGACTACAATCCTAATTTGAAATCCTCGTTTTCCCGTCACTAAATCCTCCCGCTTATTTTTAATTAAGAGACTTTTTTTTCATGTATGCAGGAGGATTTACTCAATTTTTTTTTTTTTTTTTTTT
>CM065724.1:76840852-76843352 GCA_033310375.1 Conus canariensis
GAGAAAGAGAAAGAGAGACAGACCGACAGACAGATAGACAGAGACAGACACACAGAGAGAGAGAGAGAGAGAGAGAGAGAGAGAGCAACAATAGTACAATAGTAACGGAAAGGGTCGAAAATGAGGAAATGAGAAAAAACCGCAGCTGGACACACACACACACACACACACACACACACACACACACACACACACGCACACGCACATACATACGAATGCACGCTCGCACGGGCGCACGCTCTCTCTCTCGCTCTCTCTCTCCTCTCTCTCTCTCTCTCTCTCTCTCTCTCTCTCTCTCTCTCTCTCTCTCTCTCTCTCTCGTTTTGGTTTTGGCGTTGGTTTCACTGGTTCAAATCAATATTGCGATTCGTCCCCATCCCACTCAGAATAGTGATTACAGGTCTTGCCAACTCTGTAACTCAATGTCCATTTGTCTCCGTACAATTAAAACAGCTCCTGAAATATCACACAACTTTGATGTTTCGCTTTCAATGGCTCCCTTTATGTACTTTTTTTTTTCTTTTTAATTTCGTCGTCGTCGTCGTTGTCGTCTTCTTCTTCTTCTTCTTCTTCGTCGTCGTCGTCGTCGTCGTCGTCGTCGTCGTCTCTCTTCTTCTTCTTCTTCTTCTCTTCTTCTGTTGCTTCTCCATCTTCAATCTTTTTTTCTTCCTCTTCTTCGTTGTATTATTGTTCTTTTTTCTTTTTCTTTTTCAAGTTGTTTTCCTCCATCTTATTCCTTTTATTATTCTTGCGTTTCTCGTTTTTGCTCATATTCTTATTCTTTTTTTCTGTATCATCATCATCATCATCATCATCATCATCATCATCGTCGTCGTCGTCGTCGTCGTCGTTGTCGTCATCGTCGTCATCGTCATCATATCTCCATCGTCGTCGTTGTCGTCGTCATCGTCATCATCATCTTCATCATCATCATTATCATTATCATTATTATCATCATCATTATTGCTGTTGTTGTTGTTGTTGTTGTTACTATCATTTTTGTTATTTTATCTTTATTGTTATTACTATCATTATAATGTTATTATTATTATTATTATCATTATCATCATCATTATTATTATCATTATTATTATTCCTCTTTTCTTCCTCCTCCTCCTCCTCCTCCTCCTCCTGCCCCCCTCCCCCCCCCCCCCCACACCCCACCCCCACCCCCTCCTTTCTTTTCCATTCGTCTTCTTTTCTTCCTTGCTTTTTTTTTCTGCATTTTTTTTTCCTCTTCATCATGACAGTTTTCCATTGATTGATTGATTGGTAAGGGTTCTCTTTCCCTTTTTTCTGTCATTTCTCTTTTTTTCCCCTCCTGTTTTGAGAAGGTATTTTCTTTTCAAATTAAACTCTACAATTCCAGACCCATCCCTTTCCACTAACACAATCATTGCCCCACCCAGCCGCCTCGCCCCACACTCATCCCGACAGAAAAAAAACAAACAGACAGACACAATACGCCTTAAGTGACAGAACTGCCCGAATCGATGTGAAATTTCCAGCCTATGTGTTCCGTACTTCCTCCTCCAGTTGATCTGTGTTGTGTGTGTGTGTGTGTGTGTGTGTGTGTGTATGATTTGTGTATATTTGTCTATGTGTGTGTGTCTATGTATATGAGAGATAAATAGAGAGATCATTTGGACCGTGTGTGTGTGTGTGTGCGTGTGTTGTGTGTGTGTGTGTGTGTGTGTGTGTGTGTGTGTGTGTGTGTGTGTGTGTGCTTTGTTCATTTGAAATGGAGACGTCTCCAGTGTTCTCAGCGCAGCGGCCCGTTAATTAATGTGTCTGGTCCTGTATCGCTAAGCCCGACAACTCCAGCCATACCTCCACACTCCATATTCTCCCCCATCCTCACCTCCACCACCACCACCACCACCTCCATAGCGCCCCCTACCCTTGCCACATAATTCACGACTGAGCAAAGTAGACAGATTGAGCAGCTGAGGTCATAAGTGTCAACTCTGTCACCAAGGAGACAGTATCATAGAGTGTGAGAGACATCACTTAAAGTATAGATAAATCAATCAATCAATTAATGTATGAATAGATATATCCATAAAAATAAATAAATAATAATAAATAATAAACAAATAAATAATAAATAGTAAATGAATTACCAAACAAATGAAGAAAGAAAAAAGGAAGGAACGAAATGAATTAACAAATAAATAGAGAAAAGAAGAAGGAGGAGGAGACACATAGAAAAATGAATAGATAGATAGATAAATATATAAATAAATAGATAAATAAACACAAACACATATATGTATAGATATATATAGATATATATGAATAGATAAATACAGTCAATAAAAGAAAAAGAAAAACAAGAAGGATGAGACACTAATAAATAAATACATAGATAAATGAATTGAAAAATAAATCAATAAACAAAGAAATTAATAAAGAAAGAAAGCCAAAGAAGAAGAAGGAGACACTAATGACATCTCTAGAAGTGGTGCTTATCGGAAAAGGAACTGCAACTGAGATGTTC
>CM065724.1:76853352-76863352 GCA_033310375.1 Conus canariensis
TAGTTTTGTAACCCAGCTACATGTAATAAAGAGTGCAAAACCTGACATTAGCAAGTTAGTGGCGAAAACGTGACATTTATTACAGACATTCTTTGGGCACCTGGCGTTGTTGCTACTTTGAGTCACTGGAAGAATGAAACAAGAATGAAAACATTAAATCGAACAGAACATAATATAAAGTTTAAAAACATGAACTTAACCACAGCACAGAAATGATTCAGATGGAAGGGGGGAAACATGACGATCACTTTAAAACATGGAATTAACCACAGCACGAAATGATTCAGATGGAATGGAAATACGACTCTCACAGTCATCATCTTGTCCTCACTTACCCAGTACTGACACCCCCCCCCCCCCCCCCCCCCAAATCCAAGCATCCGCCCGCGAACACAGGCCACACTCCACAATTGGGTTGTTGCACTTGAACACTATATAATCCATGAACACTAATTAATCCATAAAACACTAATATAATCCATGAAAGCGTTTTGAGTCCTACCATAAATTTGAGCCAGCATGTATGCTAAACTAATCATTGACTTCAAAAACAAACAAACAAACAAGCAAACTCCCACCTGTTATTTCCCTTGTTTTTGGAGGATTTTCACCGATGAAATCACAATCTTCTAAAATATGACCTTTCACTTAGAAGACACACGTCCATTTGAAGCCTTTGCACTCACCCGTGACCCTATCTTTGCGCCAGGAGGTTTCCTACAAAATAGTCCCACTCCTTTGATTGGAACCTGTCTGCTTGGAACCACCTGGCTTGTACCTTGATGGCCATATAAAAGGAAATGAGGAGAATCAACGTTCAGACACAACAACAATTCTCGAAACAATCTAACTGCGCTAGTCTATAAATACTCTACTCCTTAAGCAAGGCCTTGGCGCATTCAGTTGTGGTGTGCATCCACACACAACTCTATCAACCCGCGTGTATACAGCGGCCACAAGGTCACAGGCGGAGACATGCCCAGCATCCCAGATCCAGCTGTAGCAGCAGCAGCAGCAGCTATAGTGCTGACCTTTCCCTGACTGTCGCCTGTCTTCACAGTGGTGTGACTTCTGGACCTACGTTCATTAACAACCATGTGTGCGTGCTGCTTTGAGATCTAGTGTCTGTATGGTAGCGATGGTAGGTAGACTGAGCTTTTTTTTGGTTGATAGACTGACAGACAGAGACAGACACAGACAGAGAGAGAGAGAGAGAGAGAGAGAGACAGACAGACAGACAGACAGACAGACAGACAGAGACAAAGAGAGAAAGACAAACCGACAGACAGACAGACAGTCAGCCAGATAGATAGACAGCCAGATAGACAGCCAGATAGATAGATAGACAGATAGATAGATAGATAGACAGACAGATGGATAGATAAATGAATATGTAGATAGACATGTATACACAAAATGCACGCGCGCACTCGCACGCACATGCATAGAAGTAGAGATCAAACGATTCCTCCGTGATGTGAACAATGACTTGGCAAAGATTCATTGTGAATAAAAAAAAAAAAGAAAAGAAACAAGTGAGGGTAACTCATGCACCCACGACATGTGTGTAAGCAAGAGTTACCCTCCTTCTCTGTTAGGTGCTTTAACTGTTCCTTGCCCTATGTCCTGTCACAGGTGTACAGACAGCAGAAATGGGGCAGTGGTGAAGTGTTCCTTGCCCTATGTCCTGTCACAGGTGTACAGAGACAGCAGAAATGGGGCGGTGGTGAAGTGTTCCTTGCCCTATGTCCTGTCACAGGTGTACAGAGACAGCAGAAATGGGGCGGTGGTGAAGTGTTCCTTGCCTCATGTCCTGTCACAGGTGTACAGAGACAGCAGAAATGGGGCGGTGGTGAAGTGTTCCTTGCCTCATGTCCTGTCACAGGTGTACAGACAGCAGAAATGGGGCGGTGGTGAAGTGTTCCTTGCCTCATGTCCTGTCACAGGTGTACAGACAGCAGAAATGGGGCAGGTGGTGAAGTGTTCCTTGCCTCATGTCCTGTCACAGGTGTCCAGACAGCAGAAATGGGGCGGTGGTGAAGTGTTCCTTGCCCTATGTCCTGTCACAGGTGTACAGAGACAGCAGAAATGGGGCGGTGGTGAAGTGTTCCTTGCCCTATGTCCTGTCACAGGTGTACAGACAGCAAAAGTGGGGCGGTGGTGAAGTGTTCCTTGCCTCATGTCCTGTCACAGGTGTACAAGACAGCAGAAATGGGGCGGTGGTGAAGTGTTCCTTGCCTCATGTCCTGTCACAGGTGTACAGACACAGCAGAAATGGGGCGGTGGTGAAGTGTTCCTTGCCTCATGTCCTGTCACAGGTGTACAGAGACAGCAGAAATGGGGCGGTGGTGAAGTGTTCCTTGCCTCATGTCCTGTCACAGGTGTACAGAGACAGCAGAAATGGGGCGGTGGTGAAGTGTTCCTTGCCTCATGTCCTGTCACAGGTGTACAGACAGCAGAAATGGGGAGGTGGTGAAGTGTTCCTTGCCTCATGTCCTGTCACAGGTGTACAGAGACAGCAGAAATGGGGCGGTGGTGAAGTGTTCCTTGCCTCATGTCCTGTCACAGGTGTACAGACAGCAGAAATGGGGCGGTGGTGAAGTGTTCCTTGCCTCATGTCCTGTCACAGGTGTACGAGACAGCAGAAATGGGCGGTGGTGAAGTGTTCCTTGCCTCATGTCCTGTCACAGGTGTACAGAGACAGCAGAAATGGGGCGGTGGTGAAGTGTTCCTTGCCTCATGTCCTGTCACAGGTGTACAGAGACAGCAGAAATGGGGCGGTGGTGAAGTGTTCCTTGCCTCATGTCCTGTCACAGGTGTACAGACAGCAGAAATGGGGCGGTGGTGAAGTGTTCCTTGCCCTCATGTCCTGTCACAGGTGTACAGAGACAGCAGAAATGGGGCGGTGGTGAAGTGTTCCTTGCCTCATGTCCTGTCACAGGTGTACAGAGACAGCAGAAATGGGGCGGTGGTGAAGTGTTCCTTGCCTCATGTCCTGTCACAGGTGTACAGAACAGCAGAAATGGGCGGTGGTGAAGTGTTCCTTGCCTCATGTCCTGTCACAGGTGTACAGACAGCAGAAATGGGGCGGTGGTGAAGTGTTCCTTGCCTCATGTCCTGTCACAGGTGTACAGAGACAGCAGAAATGGGGCGGTGGTGAAGTGTTCCTTGCCTCATGTCCTGTCACAGGTGTACAGAGCAGCAGAAATGGGGCGGTGGTGAAGTGTTCCTTGCCTATGTCCTGTCACAGGTGTACAGACAGCAGAAATGGGGCGGTGGTGAAGTGTTCCTTGCCTCATGTCCTGTCACAGGTGTACAGAACAGCAGAAATGGGGCGGTGGTGAAGTGTTCCTTGCCTCATGTCCTGTCACAGGTGTACAGACAGCAGAAATGGGGCGGTGGTGAAGTGTTCCTTGCCTCATGTCCTGTCACAGGTGTACAGACAGCAGAAATGGGGCGGTGGTGAAGTGTTCCTTGCCTCATGTCCTGTCACAGGTGTACAGAGACAGCAGAAATGGGGCGGTGGTGAAGTGTTCCTTGCCTCATGTCCTGTCACAGGTGTACAGACAGCAGAAATGGGGCGGTGGTGGAAGTGTTTCCTTGCCCTATGTCCTGTCACAGGTGTACAGACAGCAGAAATGGGGCGGTGGTGAAGTGTTCCTTGCCTCATGTCCTGTCACAGGTGTACAGAGACAGCAGAAATGGGGCGGTGGTGAAGTGTTCCTTGCCCTATGTCCTGTCACAGGTGTACAGACAGCAAAAGTGGGGCGGTGGTGAAGTGTTCCTTGCCTCATGTCCTGTCACAGGTGTACAGAGACAGCAGAAATGGGGCGGTGGTGAAGTGTTCCTTGCCTCATGTCCTGTCACAGGTGTACAGACAGCAGAAATGGGGCGGTGGTGAAGTGTTCCTTGCCTCATGTCCTGTCACAGGTGTACAGACAGCAGAAATGGGGCGGTGGTGAAGTGTTCCTTGCCCTATGTCCTGTCACAGGTGTACAGAGACAGCAGAAATGGGGCGGTGGTGAAGTGTTCCTTGCCTCATGTCCTGTCACAGGTGTACAGACAGCAGAAATGGGGCGGTGGTGAAGTGTTCCTTGCCTCATGTCCTGTCACAGGTGTACAGACAGCAGAAATGGGGCGGTGGTGAAGTGTTCCTTGCCTCATGTCCTGTCACAGGTGTACAGAGACAGCAGAAATGGGGCGGTGGTGAAGTGTTCCTTGCCTCATGTCCTGTCACAGGTGTACAGACAGCAGAAATGGGGCGGTGGTGAAGTGTTCCTTGCCTCATGTCCTGTCACAGGTGTACAGACAGCAGAAATGGGGCGGTGGTGAAGAGGGAGTAAGACACAGGAATCGAGAAGACAGCACTGAAGTGTGAGCATTGAACCCTTCACCAGTAGCATATGGGGACGGACCGACAGAGTCTCTTTTGCAACACGGCACCATTTGCCCAGAGTCGACTTTCGTTCCCTGGATACAACTCATCAGCCAAATTCGGCTGGTACACCCTTGAAATGCAATGAAGAGATATCAACACTGACTCTGTTATTCTCACCACTAGGGGGGGTATTGTACGTAAAACAAAATATATAGTTTTGTTAGGGACGATTAGGGTCTCTGTTGTTGCTACTAGAAGATTGCTCTCGCAAACACAACGAAAAATATCAAACAATTCTTCATCGTTTTATAATCAAACCAAAATCGAAAATCGACCAACAAGAACGGTCTCTAATCCTGCGAGCTTTACCCCAAGCTCCGTCTAACGTTTACAACTTCTATCAACAACCTTGTCCGAGGGTAATGGATTGCCAAGCCTTGTCCCGACCCCCCCCCCCCCTCTCTCTCTCTCTCTCTCTCTCTCTCTCTCTCCTCTCTCTCTCTCTCTCTGTCTGAAACGGTTGTAGGTTGGTCCCTTGACACGGGAGAAAATGATGTATGCTGAGCAGTTGCTAAAGTGAAATTTAGATTTAATATGGACGAAAGCAACACTATTGTTTTAATTATAGGAAGGCGGGATACTTGTTTGGTCACAGCGTAGACTATGGTATTACGATAGTATAAAGTTGCCTGCAGAAAATACACACATACATACATACATACAACATACATACATACATAGAAAGATAGATAGATAGATAGATAGACAGACAGATAGATAGACAGACAGATACATACATACATACATAGAAAGATAGACAAATAGATAGATAGATAGACAGATAGGCAGATAGAGATATGTTTTAGAACACACGGCATTGCGAGTAGAAAATCAATTTTGACATTGTCTTCAACAGCGCCAAATTGCTTATTGCTAACATCGATGGAAATGTACAGCTGGGACACAATCAAGACAGTTAAAGTACGATTGGTAGTGAACCATATCATAATAAAATCATGTTAGATAAAGTTGCACTGTGGTGACTTGTTCCATTTTGATGTGGTATTCCGAATATTGCACATCATGTTGAACAGAGACATTAAGGAACACCTGGAGCGAAACTGGCTATGTCACTGATATAAGAAAAGTAGTAAAGATAAAGGGCATGTTGTATCGTGTTGTTCAGTTTTGCAAAAGAATTTTCGCAATAATCTTATATAACCTAGGTTTCATCGCATTCGAAATCTGCATTGGTTAGTATTGCCGTTTTCGTCAACAAATGTTGTTATGCTGCTTAAATGTTTCCCGAAATTTTGATGACTTGGATTCGGTGGATATAAAGGGTGTTTTGTTTTTGTTTTTTGAGTGTTTGTTGTTGTTTTTGATGTGTGTTTTTTTACATCGTAGTAATAGTAATATTCACATCTATGGCATTAGAAACAAATTGTAGTGTTCAGAAAAAAATGGTTCTCTCGCTTGAGAGCGCGTTTGCACGTACATTCGTTGGCGCATACACACACACACACACACACACACACACACACACACACACACACACACACACACACACACACACACACACACACACACACACACACACACACCTCGTTCACACACACACACACACACACACACACACACACACACACACACACACACACACACACACACACCTCGTTCACACACACACACACACACACACACACACACACACACACACACACACACACACACACACACACACACCACACCCATTGCTTTTGTTTGTTTGTGTCTTTCTTTCTTTCTTTCTTTGTTTTTCAATGCGTCAATTTCGTTCACAGACGTTATTTGAGTGTGCTGGCATTTCATTTCAGAAAGTCAACACTTTCATTCCAGAAAACCAACACTTCGTGCCATTGTAACATTTTGTTTTCCCCTTCGTCTTTAACGATTAGCCTGTTGTTGTTTCCCCCCCCCCCCTCCCCCTTTTTGGGCGACGATATCTACAATTCTGAAATTCTGTAAAGTCATTTGGAACTTAAGCTGATTCCTTCCTTTCCACCATGAAGACTGGAAGCTAAAGGAAATTAATACAGTTAATAAGCCGTGAAAAACACTCCGTCACAATGTCACAAGTCATCAGAGAGGGAAAATGGAGAGGATTTCATTTCTAAGGGAATTTTCTAACGAAGGTCATCTCCCCTTGGCCTTCCCGACTCCCACCCTACCCCCCCTCCCAGTCGCTCCCGTCCGTCTATCTGTCATACGCATGCGATCTAATACATCAAAGTCTTTGAACTTTGCATCCCTCTTGAACAAGACTGGCATCATAGCCATTATCATTTGACGAGGCAAAGGGAGTTAATTCAGTGGAAAATCATCCCTGGGTTGGGCTGCTGATCAAAATTTTCTTTTCTTCTTCTTCTTCTTCTTCTTCTTCTTCTTCTCTTCTTCTTCTTCTTCTTCTTCTTCTTCTTCTTCTTCTTCTCTCTCTTCTTCTTCTTCTCTTCTTCTTCTTCTCTCTTCTCTCTCTCTTCTTCTTCTTCTTCTTCTCTTCTTCTCTTCTTCTTCTTCTTCTTCTTCTCTTCTTCTTCTTCTTCTCTTTTCTATTTTTGGTAGCTTTTTATACGAAACTTTGAAGATGAATGAGGTTCCTCTTTTGACCGGAAACTGACAAGTTCTTGGCTAATCTCTCCCTTCTGCCAGTCTTTTGATAGGTTTTTATGTTAATGAAATAACACGGAATTACAAGGTCTTGACAGTTGATGAATAGCTGCGTTTCCAGTGATGGAAGCTTCAGGATGATTGAAAGATAAGTTGGTGACATACCTGGATGTCGTTTTCTTATTGCTATGTGGGTTGTATATGTCCATGAATGTTTTCTACACGTGTCTGCGGCCAGCCATTTTTGTACTCCCAGTTCTTATAGAACAGGGAGTACTTTAGAATGGGAACGAAGAAATGCTGTCTGTGTTCTGTCTGTCTGTCTGTCTGTCTGTCTGTGTGTGTGTCCGTGGTCAAAATGTGTTCCACTCGCTCCAGACAAAACTACTGGGCCGATCTTTCTGAAAATTTGTAGGTATGTTCATTATGGGCCACGGATGATGCCCGATGTTTTAGTTTACCGCTATAGCCGTTACTAACGGCTGTAACGGCCTATAACGGTTTTTCTTCTTTATGGAATATCTCAGAAAGTACTTGGCCAATTCATAAGCGGTTTGAATGATCTCGTGACAAATCGGAGCCTCTGTCCATATGTAAGTGATGTAATGCTGAAAATGGATTAAACAACCGTTAAAAACCGTTATTCTGCCGTTATTTCTTATATATAGGTAGATTTTAATGAAATGTGGTATATAGAAAGGTTATCACACACAAATGGCACTTCTATATAGTGTTTCAAAATTTGACCGTTAAAAACCGTTATTCTTGACATACTGTCCGATTTGGATAAAATTTGATATGTACACAGGCTTTAGCCCAGTGAAGACTAAAATACCAGTTTCAAAAGTGTGCATCGGTTAAATGACCGTTAAAACCGTTATTTTGCCTTTATTTCTTATCTCACAAAGCACTTGGCCGATTCATAAGCGGTTTGGAAAACTGGGAGTACGTTTATATGCTTCGCATCTTTTTATTTCTTATATTCTGTATCATTCTTGATGCACGCGTGAACTCATTATATCGCAGGTGTGCGCGCACGTTTGTATGTACGTATCTGTGCGTGCTTGTGTGTGTGTGTGTGTGTGTGTGTGTGTGTGTGTGTGTGTGTGTGTGTGTGTGTGGTGTGTGTGTGTGTGTGTGTGTGTGTGCCCGCGCGCACGTCTGCTTGCGCCTTGCTTAAAGAGACATAATTAACAAACACACGCACGCACGCACACGCGCGCGCGCGCGTGCTCCGCACGGGCACACACACACACACACACACACACACACACACACACACACACACACACACACACACACACACACACACACACACACACGCACGCACGCAGCACACCGAGAGACACCGCATCAGTCAATCAATACGTCAATTCCACACACAATATTCAGCAGCACGAATGGTGACCGGAACCGGAAGTCTGCCTAGATCAGTCCTGCAGCCCTGTTTCCTGTGGAAGCTGATTGGAACGCTGGCCGCGGCCAAAGGTCCAAGGGCAAATAATCATCTCCGGTTGGCTTCTTCTCAGCCATAGTCGCCATAGTTGCCATGACCGCTTAGCGAACAATGGAGCGAGTTCCCTCATGCTAAACAAAATGTTGAGTCTTTTTTTTTCAGACTGTCTGTCTGCTTTTCTGTCTGTTTTGACTGAAAGTCTGGAATGGTCACGGACGGCACTGCAATATTCAGCTGCTCAAAGCAAGTGATACGAATAGAAGATACAGTCGGCTACAACACTGCACAGTGAAATGTACTGCAGTGTGTTACAACGCCGTAGAACAGAACAGAACAGAACGTTTCGAACACAGTGCAACGAAAACGTGAGAAGTATACACCATTACAATATCTCGAACAGTACAACGTAGCACCGTATAACGCGGCAAAATGTACAACACAGCACTGTACAACATACCACCCGCAATACAGTACTGACAGTACAACTCACATAAGTGCAATACAGTACCACAATCACATATAGCATAGCACAACAAGCAGTGAGCATCCTTTGCTGCTTTCTCTAACTCACATAATGCAATACAGTACACAATGCACTATATAGCATAGCACAACAGAGCAGTGAAGCATCCTTTGCCTGCTTTCTCTAACTCACATAAGTGCAATACAGTACCACAATGCACTATATAGCATAGCACAACAGAGCAGTGAAGCATCCTTTGCCTGCTTTCTCTAACTCACATAAGTGCAATACAGTACCACATGCACTATAAGCATAGCACAACAGAGTGAAGCATCCTTTGCTGCTTCTCTGAATCTCACTGATGAATTTAAGAATTCCTCACTGATATGCGACACTGGATTAGCAATTAACTCAGAGTCCGATTTTTACTTACCTGTAATGAGGTGTAGTTTATTGTATAATTTTTTTTTTATATATAATTGATGCTACTTGGATGTTCTTGTATTGTTGCTGTGTTATCATTATTTTTTTATCATTTTTAATTGTTGCTTTTCTTTTGTCTAAGATCACATAACGCGAATAGGCATTAAATAAAGAACACACACAACTTAGCATGAAACTTGAATCAGGCCAAATGCATCGGCGCCAGCATCAGTACATGTAGATTAGAGACTGGAATCTTAGCTAGCACGAACTGCGCTATCGACAACAGCAGTGGCAAAAACTCCGAAAGAATCTGGAAGAAACGAATACGTCGCTTTCAGACCCAATGACGTGCTACCGTGCAATTGCAATTCATCTTTCTGAATACACGTGGATCATGGAGTTCGTTCCCGAGGCGGCCGTAAAGAAGAACCAGGTTGGTGCCGTTTGCATACAGGCCACTTCTTTTACACTCATTCTTATCTTTTAAAAGATGAAGAAACGCTGTGGTGCATTCCATGTCATGTTCCACTCACAGTGAAAAACATCCTTTTAGAGCGTTGGGACTTGCATGATGTGAGACATAAACATTTTACAGCAGAATCCATGAAAACCTTATTCAGAAATGTCCCAC
>CM065724.1:76880852-76883352 GCA_033310375.1 Conus canariensis
CTCTCTCTCATAGCGAGACTAGGGCCCCATTAGTTTCAAAGTGAAGTGACTGCGGGTGGAAATTGAAAACAAATTTTGAAAGGAATTTAAATGAAATGCGCCAATTAAGAGGGACAAACAAATTATAAAAGCAAAAAAGCGACGCGTTTCGACCTCCTAGGTCTTTTACAAGCAAGCTAAAGTATATTCAGGACAATACAAAACCAGGAACGAGTTATCAATTATCTTCTTCATTTCGGTGCAAGACGGGCGTTGAATAAAAACGTTAACTTTGAAATGAAAATGTTCATGACGAAATAGCCAATGATCCTTTGTTTACTTGTTTGCCAGCAAATTAGTTAAAAGGCACACAGCTTATTTTGACTAGAGTTCCACAATCAAGGAATATTGCCCCCCCCCCCCTCCCCCCTCCAAAAAAAAAAGAAAAAGAAAAGAAACGAGCCCGTTTAAATTTTGGATCAGCGATACCAGTTCGGATCAAATGACGAATTCTGTACCGTTCAACAAAATCACTACCAACCGTTACCATGGAAATACTACAGAATCGATTTTCACCAACCTCGACAAAAACGATAGAATGTAGCCTTCAGACAAATCCAAAAAATTGTAATGTGCATCTGGAATGCGGATGGGAATTCAACAGAAGATTCAGCATCTGTTCACTTTATTGATGAGGTTATTATAGACATTTTCCACTGTGAACTGTAACGTTACTCAGAAAAACCCCTCTGTAGCAGTGCAGCGTGTCGTTCCCCTCTGGTGGGCTGGTGGGTGGAACTGACATTGATTCTCCCTGTGGATTGCCGGTACCGCGACTATGGCGGGAGTTTTCAGATTGCGACTGTGGACGGGGACCAGAGAGAGAGAGAGAGAGAGAGAGAGAGAGAGAGAGAGTGTGTGTGTGTGTGTGTGTGTGTGTGGACTTCAGGTGTGTGTGTGTGTGGGGGGGGGGGGGGCTTTGGGAGAGAGAGAGAGAGAGTGTGTGTGTGTGTGTGTGTGTGTGTGTGGACTTCGGGAGTGTGTGTGTGTGTGTGTGGTGTGTGTGTGTGTGGTGTGTGTGTGTGTGTGTGTGTGTGTGTGTGTGTGTGTGTGTGTGTGTGTGTGTGTACGTGCGTGTTTAATGTCTTTAGAGTGGCACAAAAGATGAAACATCAGTAACAACAACAAGAAACCGTAAAGTTTCTGTTAAGAATTGATCACAATCCACGGAGTGACAATCTTTTCAAATGGAATATTAAAACTTTCTTCTAATAATAACCGTTGACATTTCGTATTTTTGCATTTCCCAATGTTGAAAAGGACATGGGAAATTACTCTCAGTCTGTATAAACTATTACTTCCCCTGGCGGTAAAGTAATGCAGCGGTCTCTCATAACTTTCTCAAAGGGCTGAGCCAAGGCTCGTGCGAGCTTGCAAGGAGTGTGCGCTCTCCGGTACGCCCTTCTAATTTATACATGAAGCCTGCACATGGATGCTCATGATTCTATACTCTGAATATTATTGTATTGTCATCATGTCAATGGCTTTCGACACAAACTTTGTTTACACAGTATGAGAGATAGGTGAAGGAAGCAAGGGTGACTGGGGGATACAGGAAACGACGACAGCTCTGTGGAATGGAGACTAGCCACTGTTGAGACAATTAAAAAAAAAGCTGCCACTCCCTCCCTCCCCCCCCCCCCCCAACATCCATGGCTCACCCTTCATTCCCCCCTTCCCCTCCCCTCCCCCCCCCCCTCAAGATTTATCAAAACAAACATTGAGGGTTGGAAGGGAGGAGGGGAAGGGGGAGCAGGAAGGGGAGGGAGGGGTGAGAAAAAAAATGTGAATAAAAAAAGTAGACGGCGTTAAAGTGTAAAATTCAAACCTTTCACAAGCAGCAAATGTGGGCCATCGAAGTGTTTTCTGAAACAGAACATTTCATAGCGTCTGTCCCCAGTCGACTTTCGACCCCTGATTGGAACTCATCAGTGGACCTAGGTTTACTGTGCTGGTCCTCTCTTGGCATCAAATAGACACATGTCATCTATACTGTGTTATACTGGGAATGAACATCCAATAGAGACATGTCATATATACTGTGTTATATTGGGAATGAACATCACATCGAGACATGTCATCTCTACTTTGTTATATTGGGAATTAACATCAAATAGAGACATGTCATCTATACTTTGTTATATTGGGAATTAACATCCAGGTCTACTAAAGGGGATAAAATAGACGGATACTGTTTCAATGACATCATTAACGTCATTTCAATAACATCATTAAGGTCATTTCAATAATACCATTAACGTGATTTCAATAACATCATTAACGTCATTTCAATAACATCATTAACGTCATTTCAATAGCATCATTAACGTCATTTCAATAACATCATTAACGTCATTTCAATAACATCATTAACGACAGTTTCAAGTTAGGTGACTTCAGGCGGAAACTGAAGCACACTTTGGAAAGGTGCTCAAAGCAAACCCGCCACTTAACAAGGACA
>CM065724.1:76898352-76903352 GCA_033310375.1 Conus canariensis
GCTCTTGGTGGGAGCGTATTTATTAAAAGATTTGTCTCTTTTACCGGCACTCTCGGGAGCGTATTTATTAAAGATTTGTCTCTTTTACCGGCACTCTCGCGACTTTGTTACTCGCGATCGTCGGCACCGCTCGCCGGTCGTGTTCCCCCACCATATTGCCGAGCCTCGGGTTCAGCACGCATTTTGTGCTGGTTCCGCATATTAAGGTTTAGGGCTCAATAACTATCACACCTGTACTCTTTACCCTTCACAGGTAGAACGTGTTCGAGTAAGGGTGTGTGACACTGATCTGCTTATTAAGATTTAGTGCCCAAGAACTATCACACCTATACACAGTGATACTCCACGTGTAGAGATTGCTATTAATAGCCATACCAGTCACACGACCGGTGGCGTGTACGGGTAGTTCGAGTTTTCAGTCGATCTCTCGAGCACTTTGCACGACACCACACGGACGATCGAGATTAATTGATTTTCTCGATCGGCCACCTTGTCTCCTCTTTGCGGTCGTGTGTTCCGGGTTTGCTCTATCCACCTGTGCCCAACATGGTGAAGGACACCGCCGGGTCGAGCCACTCCACTGCTCGGAGTTCGCTCAATTTCCCGGAGAACCCGCGGGTCGATTCCATCTCGGAGCAATCCGTTCGCACTGATGAACGTACGGTTCGGGTAGACAGAGACGACTTCTCCGCGGAAGGGACGCGTGATCTTCCTCGTCTACCAAACCGACGGACGCACGACCGCGGCGTCCCAAGGCTGATAGGCAAGCGGCCACCATTTCAAAATGCCTTTCATTTGATCTGCCTGCTAGTCTAAGGGCAAAGCTCCCCTCAAGGTGCTGCCCAGAAAGTCTAATGGCAAGGCTCCCCTCAAGGGGCCCGGCCGAGCAAAGACTAGCCAACGGAATTCGCCCTCCCCCACCCCTTCTCCATCGGCCAGCTTGCCCTCTAGCCTACGGACTCGCTCGGAGACTTCTAACTATCATGCTGAGTCACGCGAATCTCGGCCCCCGGGGCACCTTGCCGAGCCGCGGACCAGCACGGGTGACGGATCTGGGATGGAATCACCATCCGTCACTCGCCTTGATGAGTCACGTATCTCTTTTTCCCCCCAAATTGATACGTGCACTCATAGCGCTCGGCCCCACCGGGCACAGGTGCAGCCAACACCTGAGCTCGAGGAGCGCTTCGACTCCGGAAGCAGCCTTATGGTCACCCCGACGCACGACCTCGGTGGTGTCCATAATCCTGGGCGTGCGGGCACGCCGCGCCATGGGCCCGGCCGTGCCCATGCACAAGGACGGTCGACCTACCCCGATCGAACGTCACCTTCTTCCCTAGGGGTATTGGACGTTGGGGAACCGACCTTTCGGATCCCCATTTGGGCAACGTCCGCGGTCCCGCTCCTCCGGGGGGAGGATCTACCAGCGGGACCAAGGGTAACCTGACATATTCCTCCAGGGGGAGGAACACGGGACCGCATCCTGACCAATCCGCACTTTCGCGGGTTGGGGGCTCGACTTCCGCATCCTCCTCCATACCATTATGGCCCTCCCAGGCCCATTCCAAGGACGTGTATGGTGCAGTGCACAGACCTGGACGGGGACGACAGGCCACGGCCTCTCAAGCCCCCCCCCAACAGTGATTCAGGTTACCCGGGTCCCCGGGGACTTTCTGCCTACAAGAAGAAGAGGGTCTCGTGGCTACGACTCGGCGGATGTCTGACCTACGCATTCGCCCAACGCGCTGGTCAGACCTTGAGTGCGGCCTACCTACCATGGTTTTTCCCCAGGGCCGCCACAGCCCGTTTACCTCCCCGGGGACCGGTGGCTCTATGCCCCCGAGAGAGACCAGTGGCTTAACGCCAACACCCAGCACGACCAGCTACATGGTCGAATGTGGCACCCGGCCTCACTTACCTGGGTCGACCTTGGTCTCCCTCCTCGGGCGCTGTCCTATCGGCAGGACGATGTCCCGGCCGCCGATTATAGGGCCACCGGGGACACACTACAGGCACCCCTCGACTTACCTCCTGAAGACGGGTGCTATGAACCCTCTCAGGACCAGTACCTCCCTGAGGCGGACGATGACGAGGAGCTAGCCCCCACCTCATTGTACGATGTCCGCACGATAGAACGGTGGCGACCAGACCTCGTTAGGAGAGAGGCCGCACCCGCTGACGAATTTCTCTCCCTCTCCCCCGGCCCAGAGATCTAGACCAATCTACCCAAGAACCCCTCAGTCGCCTCCTTGTTTACGGACAATCCCGTGACCAGGGAGATGGGCATTTCCCAGTCGGACCGTCGGTTGATCCCCCACCTGCCCCCCCCTACTTCCGGCGCCATCTCCTTTAAGAACCTAAAGGAATGGGTCCGAGTAGCCAGGATGGGCATCCTCCACACCACGGCGGGACACACCTACTTGGACATGCCCCTTCAGCGAGCGGAGGCTCTATGGCCGGAGGACGATGGTGCCATCCCAGTACCGGGGGACCCGGGCTCTGAGGCGCACCAAGAGCCTGACCCTCGCTTGTTCAGCGATCCTTTCATGCGACACCTAGTTAACAGGATTTCGCATCACCTTTCGGCTGCGGCGGACAGCGCAGCCAGAAGCCACTTCAACTGCTTGTTGGTCGCGAGAGAGGCCGTGCTGGCGCGGACCTCTCTCTCCCCGACGCTTAAGGCAGCCCTGCGATGCATCCCGGGCCAGGTCCAGTCGCTCTTTGGCGACTACTCGGCTGACGTCATAGCACAAGCAGTTGAGGAACGCAAGCAGGCTGTGTCCTTTGCGCCCAGGCCACCGCCACGCCCTGCTAGACCCCCACTTCGTTCCTTCCCCAGGCACAGACCCTATCCCAGACAATCGCCTTCCCGCACCGCACGGCCCGCCAAGCGACCTAATCTTCTCCCAAGGCCTAAGCCAAAACCCCATCAGCAAAATTTTCGGTTAGGCCAACAGTCACGCTCCCGGAGCTGACTAGGGAGACAGCCCGAGGGGGACTTAGATCAGGTAGCACCCCCCCTCGCCCTATCCCCCACCCACCAGCCCAGACCCTCGCCCCCCCTGGCGGGCAGCCTCTCCCGGCATGCCCACCAGTGGAGACGCATACGCCTCACCCCTGGATAGTGGCGGTGCTACAGGAAGGGTTTCGCCTTCCTTGGGCCCACGAGCGTCCCCCCCCTCATGCTATCTCCCCCTCCCTCCCCCAACGAACCCTCCCCCGCCAAAGCAGAAGCTCTTCGCACGGAAGTCCAAGACCTCCTCAAAAGAGGGGCCATCTCGGAGATTTCCCACCCAAACCCCGGCTTCTACTCTTTGTGATCCCAAAAGCCTCGGGAGGATGGAGGCCCATTCTAGATTTTTCGCCCCTCAACAAGTTCCTCAGGCCCACCAAGTTCAAGATGGAGACCCCCACCCAGATCCGAGACTCCATCCATCATCGCGACTGGGCCACATCCGTAGACCTGAAGGACGCCTATTTTTCAGATCCTGATTCACCCGGCCCACAGACGATTCCTACGGTTCGTCGGGCAGACCCCGGAGAGGCCTGCACGCATAGTGGACCTCATCTCCTGCCTGTCACAGGCACCCCACACCTCGGCCAGAACCCTGTCCTCCCTCCTAGGAATGATGGAGTCCCTGTCTCCCCTCATTCCCCTGCGGCGGGTCCCCAAACGCCAACTTCAGAGGGAGTTCCGCCGACGTTTGTCACAGACCTCCGACCGCTGGGACCAGGTCATTCCCCTCGGACACTGGTTCATTTCGGCGACGGAGGAGCGGCTCACTCCAGCCACTCTCTCCACCGGGGTCCCCATCTCCCTCCCAACCCAACCCAACCACTGGAACTTTATACAGACGCCTCCAACTTGGGCTGGGGGGCCCACGTGGAGGACAGTCACGCCTCGGGGAGTGGGAGCTGGAAGCGGTCAGGCTAGCCCTTCTCCAACTCCAGCACAAGGTCGCGCACCGACTTGTTCTCCTCCTCACGGACAATACGTCGGTAGCTTGCTATGTCAACAAAGGGGGAGAGGCCCGCTCCATAGGCCTCTCCCTCAGAACAGAGGCCCTCCTTCGCTGGTGTCGCGCAACCATTGGTTTGTGCCCATGATCGACCTGTTTGCCACCAGCTTCAACCATCACCTGCCCCTGTACGTCTCTCCCGTTCCAGATCCCCAGGCGGATGCAGTCGACGCACTATCCCTCCCCGGGACGGGCCTACTGGCGTATGCCTTTCCCCCCTTCCCCATCCTACACAAGGTGATCAGGAAGGCAAGGCTGGAAAGACCCAGGCTGATCCTCGTAACGCCATGGTGGCCGACCCAGTCTTGGTTCCCGGACCCCAAGTCCCTCACCCACGTTCCCCCCCTCCGGCTCAGCCCTCGCTGGGACATGCTGAGACAACCCCGGTCAGGTCTTCCTCACTCCAATCCCAAGATGCTTCGCCTACACGCGTGGCTTCTATGCCAGCCCAACTGCGAACATCTGCATCTACCCCCCACTCGGAGAGACCCCAGTCCGTCCTAGACACACTAGCCGGGGCAGGGGCCTCTCAGGGATTACGGGACTTCGCCTCGGCATCTCGCAGAGCCAGCACCGAATCCCTCTACAACTACCGTTGGGAGAGATGGATAACCTGGTGCTCAGATAACTCTGTTCCCCATTACTGCCCCTCCAACATCCAAATAGGAAATTTCCTCTCCCACCTATCCTCTTCCCTTAAACTGTCGGCTGGCTCCATTCGGGGCTACAGATCAGCTATCTGCACTACCATTCGTCAACTGGGGGGCCCTTCTTTTGACAATGACTTTCTCCTCAGAGAGGTGTCTAGAGGAGTTGCTCTACGGGAAGCTCAGTCCCCTAGGCGCATTCCCCTCTGGGACCTTTTTACGGTCCTCGATGCCCTCAGAAAAACCCCTTTTGAACCCATTGCTTCTATTCCTTTTGACCTCCTCTCCTTTAAGACCACCTTTCTCCTCGCCCTGGCCTCGGCCAGAAGACGAA
>CM065724.1:76938352-76955852 GCA_033310375.1 Conus canariensis
ACACACCTTCCTCAAAGTTATATTGAGCACCAAAAAAAATTGATAAATAAATAATGCAAGCGGGAAGGACAACCAATTTAGATAAGGAAAGGAGATAGTAAGTAAATAAGAAAGGCTCAAAAGGATGACAGATTTTCTTGTTGTTTCTGATTTGACTTGTTTTCTGTCTCTTTTGCTGGTCTTTTTTTTTTAGAATGTACAAGGACACGATTATTCATGTATGATGAAAAGAATAAATGTTTATAATTTTAAAAGATTGAGTAGTGATGGAATGGAAGCAGTGAGCATATGAACAAAACATTATAGATTAACAAAAGAACAAAGTAACAAATTAATGAAATAAACAAATCTTATACATGTGACTAAGTGACTACATTCAAGTACGTGCACACACACACACACACACACACACACACACACCCCACACACACACACACCACACACACACACACACACACACACACACACACACACACACACACACACACACACACACACACACACATTTCCTCCAACCTGAATCGAAACTGACATCCCGAAATTCCAAGACCCTCTGTGGACCTGGAGTCAAAGAACAGCATCCCATCCCCACCCCTACCCCCATCCTCTCACCCCCACTCCCACCCCCGCCTCCATACCCCCGCCCCCATACCCCCGCCTCCATACCCCCGCCTCCTTACCTATCGCCCCCCGTTCCTTCCATCCCCTCCCATGTTCACCCTGTCCAGCATTTGCTGACCCGTCCATCCTCAAGTCATCAATGATCTCTTAATTAATCAGCGTGGCCTGCATGTCAGCTTCCAGTCTTCTTCCCAAGGCGGCCTGGATCTTGTGGGTTCGATGGAATGGGTGTCTGTGGGGGACGGGGGAGGGGGGGGAGGTGGGGGAGGAGGGGGGAGGAGTGGGGGGGGGGGCAGAGGATCGAAACGGGAAGAGAAAGTCAATTGGCCGCCATGGGGAAGCTCCTGTTTGTTGTTCTTGTTTAGAACTCTTTTGCAAATGTTTCTTTCTTTTTTTTTTTTTTTTTTTTTTTTTTTTTGGGGGGGGGTGTTGTTCTGTGGTTTGGTCTTGTGGGCTTTGAGCTGTGATTTGGTGATTTGGTGACAAAACAATGTGTCCGGGGTCCTTGACTTCCATCCCCTTCAGGTGAATGTTAATTGCCAGCTGCACGCTTGATCTGGACTTCTTCCCACCCACCCCTCTTTTCCGGCACCACCACCACCACCACCACCACCACCACCGCCACCATCATCACTTCCTCTTGTCCGTCCTCTCCCCTCCAGCCTCTCGTTCTGCCCAGCTAACTCCCCTTTTCTCACACAGACACAAACTGCTTCTCCCCCCCCCCCCCACCTCCTACACCGCCCCCCCCCCCCCACACACACACACACATATTCCCTAAATCCCTTCCGTTTTAAAGAACTGAGATTCTACCATCTCCTAATGAAGTGGGGGAGGGAGATGGGATGGGGGGGGGGTGGAGGTGGGCAGTCCAGTCTTGTCACTTATTGGAAAACAAATCATTTGCTCTCTGTCGCGTGCTGACCTGATTGCAAAGATTAATTGGTTGTCCCCATGCGGGGTGGACAGAGAGAGAGAGAGAGGGAGGGGGAGAGAGAGGGGGAGAGAGAGAGAGAGAGAGGGAGGGAGGGAGAGAGAGGGGGAGAGAGAGAGAGAGAGAGAGAGAGAGAGAGAGAGAGAGCTGCAGGCGTACCAACATCCAAAAGGAAATAACAGGCGTGATTCCTAATGTTATTGTAACGTCGCCGAAGGCAAGCTATAACACTTTCCTACAAATACACCGAGCATACGTTCAGAATAGAGAAATCACTGGGCAGTGAGAGAGAGAGAGAGAGAGAGAGAGAGAGAGAGAGAGAGAGAGAGAGAGAGAAAACTGAACTCTGAACTCTAAAAACTTTAATTGTAAGGCCACCGACCTATATATAATGATAATACGTTTGCTGAGAATAAAATAAAGATGAGTACGGGTCATCAGCAAGAGGAAGCAACTTGTTTTCAGAAACACATAAGCAAACAATTACAAGGGGAAAGAATTCAAGGAAACAAACCAAGACAAACAAAAATAGTGTCACTTGCGTTTGAAACCAATCACAATACATATTCATATAATTATCTAGTTTCCGTTCATAAGTTCATGTCTAGTTTTCAGTGCATAAAAGACATACGGGAGAGAGAGAGAGAGAGAGAGAGAGAGAGAGACAGACAGACAGACAGACAGACAGACAGACAGACAGACATACAGAGAGAGAGAGACAGCGAGAGAGACACAGAGAGAGACAGAGACAGACAGAGAGAGAGACAGACAAACAAGAGAGAGAGAGAGAGAGAGAAGAGACAGACAGACAGAGAGAGAGAGTAGCAGGCATGCGGACATCCGCTAGAGGCTAGGAAAGGAAATGTCATGGTGTCCTCTCACGTTTCATTGTAACGACTCGCAAAGGTTAGCTATATTACTGTTCTACAATTCCACAGAGTACCCATTCAAAGTGGAGAAAACATGGTCCACACAGGATGCTGCAGACACGCACCTCCACTGTCATTAGGACATCGATGCTAAAGTACTGACTGACACCTGCGATGAAAAGTGCTCCCTAATTGACATGGCGGTGTGCGTAATCCCGGGATGTGGCTGGAATCGCGGAAATGAGTGTTAATGACAGAGCTGGAAAGCGTTATTACCAACCGCAGAAGGTTGTTTTATGAATTCAGGACAAATGCTGAAGAGAGGAAGGGAGAAGAAGAAGAGATGAAGGAGAGTAGAAAAGAATGACGGAAAGCAGAGGGAAGAGGATGCACAGCAGGAAAAATAAAGAAAGAAGGAAGGAAAAGAAGGAAAATGGAGACATGACATCTTTCTGCATTTTCACGTTCCCCACGTGCAAGAAAAACTTTGACCCACAATGGTATAAATTGCCAAGTGGGCTGTGGAAGTTAGCATGATAGAAGATCACAGTAAACTATATACTATTTGTTGACATACTGTATAATGGGACGCTATACAGAACACTGTTTTTCTCCAGTCAGACTGAAGAACAGTCTATTAGTCGAAAGTTTAATGCAGGTTCGAGACATTAACTTATGAGCACAGTTTGAATAAACAAGACTGTAGTATTTTGGAGAAATTTTAAAACATCCCGGATGGTCTTGAGAGCTGCACACCAAAGAATAAAGTGCACTTCATTTTCTTACATTTACACTTCGAATTCTTACATCACAGACCAATTGATTTACTGTCATCCAAAGATCTTTTCCATAATAATGGACAGCTAATCCCGACATGTCAAGTCTAAATCATGTTACATATTCTAAATGTTTATCCACATCAAATTTGAAATGAAATTAGTATCAGGATGACTGCAAAAATGTCTGTAAAGATTAAGCCATTCACTATTTTCATTTTGATCAGATCATTGTCGCCAGCTACAATCTGTTAATCTCTGAAGGGAAGTATAGATAAAATCAGCAACATTACTAACTCTTTGACTCAACCAAACAGACCAAACCCGTATTCAACCAAGCAGAATTGCATTTAAGTAACTCAATTTTCTTTACCTCTGTCATCTAAATCAAACAACATATTTCATGCTTTGTGTGTATTCTGTCATCATTCATCTGCACAAATTTCAACCAGTAATGGATGCTTCTAACAGCAGATATATTGGGTGTTGTTTTCTCACCATAAACGAGACATCTATGAGTTCGTCTGTCAACACCTAAGAATTTCTACAGGGCTCAGATATGAAAGATTCATGGTTTATGGCAGCTTTGTCCAGCTCCCACTATTCAGAACAAGAGAGAGAGAGAGAGAGAGAGAGAGAGAGAGAAGACAGACAGACAGACAGACAGACAGACAGACAGACAGACAGACAGACAGAGACAGAGACAGAGACAGATGACACTCTTTCATACGCCCCCTACCAATTGCTGATTAAATTGTATCATGATGGCAGTCTCCACCAGTTCCGTCGCTTCCCCAACACACTTCAGTTTCTAATCATCCAACTCAGACCCCCACCCGTACCAATCTCCTCTGGCATCTCCACCCCTTCCCCACCTGGTTGTCTTCCCAACTGACATTAGCATCCAGCCCCAGAGACCAGAAGTTGAACCATTCTTCCCCCATCACACCATACATCCCCCTCCCACTCCCAATACATGGCCATCCCACCCTCATCCTCACCCTACTATCCTTCCCCTAATGACTTCCACTCATTACTTGCGCCCACCCCATCCCCACCCCCCACTCCACTGTATCCCTCCATCCCCTCTCCCCAATTCCCAAATAGTCGAAAGTCTCGTCGTAATCTCTCGCACTAGCGAGGATTCTGTCAGATCGGCCAAGTCATCGTCAACCTTGGTCATACCAACAGAAGCCTGGAATGTATGGGGTAGAAGTAGTGGGGTAAGGGTGCAGGGTGACAGAGAGAGAGAGAGAGAGAGAGAGAGAGAGAGAGAGAGAGAGAGAGAGAGAGAGAGGAGAGAGAGAGAATCAAGTGAAGGGAGAAAGAGTGGCGAAGGAGAGGAAGGGTTGAGCGAAGTGTTGGCCTCGCGCCAACACACAGTGACACAGGATTGCCTGCTTGAGGGAGATAGCATTATTTGGCGATACGTTTCTGCTATAAACAAGTCTCAGGGTGAGGTTTCTTTTCATCTACGGGATAGGAGGGTGTGTTACCCAGTTTCCTATGGGAATCCATTTTTCCTGTCTGTTTCAGATTGATTACTTCCAGTTGGCACCGTTCCATGAAGCTGGGTTTCGGGTTTGTGTGTGTTTTTATTCACCCAGTTTTTATGAAGCCATCTTCTTCATTTTGTCTGAGTCTGACACGTTCGTGGTTCAGTTAGGACCAGCATTTCATTTGGCATTGACATTTTCTGGGTCACATCTTCACTGTACTGTCTGTCTCATCACTTTAGCTTGCCTTCACTTCAGACACCTATTTCAGAAATAAGCACCAGATTATTAGATTGTCGTGGTTTCTATGTTGTTACTGCTGCGTTATCTAAAATTAAAGATCTGTTTTATATTTACTCTTTTCCTATTCCCTTTTCGCTCAAAGACAGACTCCGTATGAAACTTTTTTTTCTAGTCTGTGCTCTCTCTCTCTCTCTCTCTCCCTCTCTCTCTCTCTCCTCTCTCTCTCTCTCTCTTCTCTCTCTCTCTTACGGCCCTTTAAAGTTTTTTTTTCTCCATTTTTGAACCTAATGGCACCAACGAAATGTCCTGTTTCAACTCTGCATGGTGAAACCCCACTCGAAACTCAATCAATTTGGTTCCTCACCCACCCACAGCAGGTGAACAGAAGGAGGAGTGGGTGTAAGAAGAAAAATAGAGGAATAGATCTGGAGTGCACGTAAGCTAAAAGCATATCTACACAAAAAAAAACAGACCTCTTTTTATGCCAATATAAAAATCAATGTACACAGCATGAGCACAGGCTCCCTCAACTTAAAAACAAAAAATTCGATTTGAAAAGAAAGATCCTGTCGAAATCACGTGCCGTTCATATCACACCATGAAAAGAGCTTGTTCTCCCCATAGTTGCGTCATCAACCTGCTCGTGCTATGGCCGTCTGTGGGCGCCCTATGGTAACAGCAGCACTGTATCCTCACAGTTGTCCTAAATAGATCATGTGGCGTTTATTTTCAGCGCTTTTTCTCGATGAATCACAAATACGCGTATCATTTTGTAATGAACGCTCTGAACGCAAAATCCAGCACTAAAAAAGGATAGAAGGAAACAATTTTTGTAATGCACCTCAGTAATATATCCTACCCCACATGATGAACAAACACATATCATTGTATCGCCTGCTTTACGCGTGTTCAGTGAAAACCCTCGTCATGACGAAAAACGAAAGCGAGAGAGAGAGACACCCTGCATGCCAGTAATGAACAGAGAGAGAGAGACACCCTGCATGCAGTAATGAACAGAGAGAGAGAGACACCCTGCATGCCAGTAATGAACAGAGAGAGAGAGACACCCTGCATGCAGTAATGAACACACAGAGAGAGACACCCTGCATGCCAGTAATGAACAGAGAGAGAGAGACACCCTGCATGCCAGTAATGAACAGAGAGAGAGAGACACCCTGCATGCCAGTAATGAACAGAGAGAGAGACACCCTGCATGCCAGTAATGAACAGTCTAGAGAGACACCCTGCATGCCAGTAATGAACAGAGAGAGAGAGAGAGACACCCTGCATGCAGTAATGAACAGAGAGAGAGAGACACCCTGCATGCCAGTAATGAACAGAGAGAGAGAGACACCCTGCATGCAGTAATGAACAGAGAGAGAAAGACACCCTGCATGCAGTAATGAACAGAGAGAGAGAGAGACACCCTGCATGCAGTAATGAACAGAGAGAGAGAGAGACACCCTGCATGCAGTAATGAACAGAGAGAGAGAGACACCCTGCATGCAGTAATGAACAGAGAGAGAGAGACACCCTGCATGCAGTAATGAACAGAGAGAGAGAGACACCCTGCATGCAGTAATGAACAGAAGAGAGAGAGAGACACCACTGCATGCAGTAATGAACAGGGAGGTGGTAATGACAGAGAGAGAGAACCCTGCATGCAGTAATGAACAGAGAGAGAGAGACACCCTGCATGCCAGGTAATGAACAGAGAGAAGAGAGACACCCTGCATGCAGTAATGAACAGAGAGAGAGAAGACACCCTGCATGCAGTAATGAACAGAGGAGAGAGAGACACCCTGCATGCCAGTAATGAACAGAGAAAAGAGAGACACCCTGCATGCAGTAATGAACAGAGAGAGAGAGACACCGCATGCAAATAGGAAGACAATGAAGCAGTAATGACAGAGAGAGAGACACCCTGCATGCAGTAATGAACAGAGAGAGAGAGACACCCTGCATGCAGTAATGAACAGAGAGAGAGACACCCTGCATGCAGTAATGAACAGAGAGAGATGACGAGGACACCCTGCATGCAGTAATGAACAGAGAGAGAGACACCCTGCATGCAGTAATGAACAGAGAGAGAGAGACACCCTGCATGCAGTAATGAACAGAGAGAGAGAGACACCCTGCATGCAGTAATGAACAGAGAGAGAGAGACACCCTGCATGCAGTAATGAACAGAGAGAGAGACACCCTGCATGCAGTAATGAACAGAGAGAGAGAGACACCCTGCATGCAGTAATGAACAGAGAGAGAGAGACACCCTGCATGCAGTAATGAACAGAGAGAGAGAGACACCCTGGCATGCAGTAATGAACAGAAGAGAGAGACACCCTGCATGCAGTAATGAACAGAGAGAGAGGACACCCTGCATGCAGTAATGAACAGAGAGAGAGACACCCTGCATGCAGCAATGAACAGAGAGAGAGAAGACACCCTGCATGCCAGTAATGAACAGAGAGAGAGGACACCCTGCAATGAACAGTGAATGAAACAGAGAAGAGAGAAGAACACCCTGCATGCAGTAATGAACAGAGAGAGAGACACCCTGCATGCAGTAATGAACAGAGAGAGAGAGACACCCTGCATGCAGTAATGAACAGAGAGAGAGAGACACCCTGCATGCAGTAATGAACAGAGAGAGAGAGACACCCTGCATGCCAGTAATGAACAGAGAGAGAAGACACCCTGCATGCAGTAATGAAACAGAGAGAGAGACACCCTGCATGCAGTAATGAACAGAGAGAGAGACACCCTGCATGCAGTAATGAACAAGAGAGAGAGACACCCTGCATGCAGTAATGAACAGAGAGAGAGAGAGACACCCTGCATGCAGTAATGAACAAGAGAGAGAGGACACCCTGCATGCAGTAATGAACAGAGAGAGAGACACCCTGCATGCAGTAATGAACAGAGAGAGAGACACCCTGCATGCAGTAATGAACAGAGAGAGAGAGACACCCTGCATGCAGTAATGAACAGAGAGAAGAGACACCCTGCATGCAGTAATGACAGAGAGAGAGAACCCATGCATGCAGTATGAACAGAGAGAGGACACCCTGCATGCAGTAATGAACAGAGAGAGAGACACCTGCATGCAGTAATGAACAGAGAGAGAGACCCTGCATGCAGTAATGAACAGAGAGAGAGACACCCTGCATGCAGTAATGAACAGAGAGAGAGACACCCTGCATGCAGTAATGAACAGAGAGAGAGACACCTGCATGCAGAATGACAAGAGAGAGACACCCTGCATGCAGTAATGAACAGAGAGAGAGAGACACCTGCATGCAGTATGAACAGAGAGAGAGACACCCTGCATGCAGTAATGAACAGAGAGAGAGACACCTGCATGCAGTAATGAACAGAGAGAGAGAGACACCCTGCATGCCAGTAATGAACAGAGAGAGAGACACCCTGCATGCAGTAATGAACAGAGAGAGAGACACCCTGCATGCAGTAATGAACAGAGAGAGAGAGACACCCCGCATGCAGCAATGAACAGAGAGAGAGACACCCTGCAAAGCAGTAATGAACAGAGAGAGAGAACACCCTGCATGCAGTAATGAACAGAGAGAGAGACACCCTGCATGCCAGTAATGAACAGAGAGGAGAGACACCCTGCATGCCAGTAATGAAAAGAGAGAGGAGACACCCTGCATGCAGAATGAACAGAGAGAGAGAGACACCCTGCATGCAGTATATGAACAGAGAGAGAGAGACACCTGCATGCAGTAATGACAGAGAGAGAGAGACACCCTGCATGCAGATGTAATGAACAGAGAGAGAGAGACACCCTGCATGCAGTAATGAAACGAGAGAGAGAGACACCCTGCATGCAGTAATGAACAGAGAGAGAGAGACACCCTGCATGCAGTAAATGAACAGAGAGAGGAGAGAAACACCCTGCATGCAGTAATGAACAGAGAGTAGAGACACCCTGCATGCAGTAATGAACAGAGAGAGAGACACCCTGCATGCAGTAATGAACAGAGAGAGAGAGACACCCTGCATGCAGTAATGAACAGAGAGGAGAGACACCCTGCATGCAGTAATGAACAGAGAGAGAGACACCCTGCATGCAGTAATGAACAGAGAGAGAGACACCCTGCATGCAGATATGAACAGAGAGAGAGAGACACCTGCATGCAGTAATGAACAGAGAGAGAGACACCCTGCATGCAGAATGAACAGAGAGAGAGAGACACCCTGCATGCATAATGAACAGAGAGAGAGAGACACCCTGCATGCAGATAATGAACAGAGAGAGAGAGACACCCTGCATGCAGCAATGAACAGAGAGAGAGAGACACCCTGCATGCAGTAATGAACAGAGAGGAGAGACACCCTGCATGCAGTAATGAACAGAGAGAGAGAGACACCCTGCATGCAGTAATGAACAGAGAGAGAGGAGACACCCTGCATGCAGTAATGAACAGAGAGAGGAGACACCCTGCATGCAGCAATGAACAGAGAGAGAGAGACACCCTGCATGCAGCAATGAACAGAGAGAGAGAGAGACACCCTGCATGCAGCAATGAACAGAGAGAGAGACTCCCTGCATGCAGCAATGAACAGTCTCTTCCCGTGTGTGTGAATTGGTCGCGCGCTAGCTGGTGTGATGATCAACACGTGCCATGCAGGAAAAACGAGCAGTCTACATCCACAAGGGAGAGGGCATTGCTGTTAGCTTACGGCCAGCTGTTAGCGTAAGGGGTCCACAGCCATCCCTTTGCACTTAGATATAAGACGATGGTGACTGAATTATCACTGTGTTTTTAAAGGAGTACAGCTGTCTCTGTCAATGAATAAAAAAAAGAAAAATACAGAACAGGGAAAAAACCAGTTGTTGTCGCCTTCATGCTACCATATACCCACAGCTTTACTGCACAGTCTCCACTACTTTTATCCAATCATCCAGAAGCCGGTCAAAGATCGGGCAGGTCCGGGAGTAGGTCACTTGTCACTTGTGAGAGTTCCCTCCTCTTGGCAGAAAGAACTCTTCTGTCAGAAGTTAAACTTCATGGCCTACAGATCTGATCGTGGGGTGAAGAAAGAAGAAGAAGAAGAAGAAGAAGACTGATCATTTACTAAAAGTGGCAACAACAGCCTCAGGCAATTTGCAAACCGTACCAATGCACACAGACCCACAGTACAAACCCAGGAAACATGCCGAATGTTCACCCAGGGGAGCCGTCTGTGCAGACAGATGGTGCAACCTCACTAGACGCTCTGAGGCTGGCACTGGAGGTTCTTCCCTTGCTACATTCACCCTGAGGAATTGTCTGCACAGAGAGATAGTTGAACCTAGCTAGAAACTGTGAGGCTGGCACTGAAAGAACTTCCCTCGTTATTTTGACCCCCCCCCCCCCCTCACACACACACACACACACACACACACACACACACACACACACACACACACACACACACACACACAACACACACACACACACACACACACCTCCTGGACAAAAGCTGAGTGGATGTATACGTGAACAAACATTTAACATACTCTCATGGGATAACTCAGCCCCTTCCCAACCCCCCCCTCCCCTCCCCGCCTATGTCCTCTCCTTCCCTCTCCACCTTCCTCCAACGTGACTCACTGATAAGAGAGCTCCTCGCTATCACAGGGGATTCTAATCTTTCCATGATGTGTGTGTGTGTGTGTGTGTGTGTGTGTGTGTGTGTGTGTGTGTGTGTGTGTGTGTGTGTGTGTGTGTGTGTGTGTGTGTGTGTGTAAAACCAAGACGCCAAACTTCGTGTTATCATCAACTCCGAAAGGCTAGCACCCATACCATGACCTGGTATTCAAAGCAGCAAAATGGAGAAGCATAAATCTCTGCGGAACTCATGCATTATTGAGGGGAAAATGAGCGAAAAAGAAATAAATCGACAACAATAAGAAATAATGAAAAAGTGCCATACAAGAAAAATATAGGAGGCAATCAGACACTTTCTTGTTTGAGCAAGCCAAAGAATTAACAAATGAAAATTTACTGGAAAAGACAATAACATTAACTAAGGAAAGGAGAGAGCAAGTCATTAAGAAAGCCTGAAAAAGATGACATATCTTCCTGCTCTTCTTTTTGTTTTGACTTGTTTTTAGTCCTGCCTGTGTATTTTTCAAGATGTAAAAGTAAACAATTACTCGTGGATGACTGAAAGAATAGATATTTACGACAAGAAATTTCAAACAATAGAAACAAAAGGTTAACATAAAATGTAACATAGTCAGACGCTAGGCAAGTGAATAAAGAAAGAAATTAATGAAATAAACAATCGTTATATGTAACTAATTGCCAGCATACATGCTCATATGCACATGCACGTACATACCTGTACACACACACTTACTCACACTCATTTACACACACACTTACTCACACTCATTTACACACACACACACACACACACACACACACACACACACACGCACACGCACGCACGCACGCACGCACGCACGCACGCACGCACGCACCACACACACACACACACACACACACACACACACACACACACACACACTTCCTCCAACCTCAATCGAAACTGACATCCCGAAATTCCAAGACCCCTTGTGGACCTGGAGTCAAAGAACAGCATCCTACCCCCACCCCCACCCCCATCCCCTCACCCCTGCCTCCTTATCTATGGCTTCTCGTTCCTTCAATCCCCTCCCATGTTCACCCTGTCCAGCATTTGCTGACCCGTCCATCCTCAAGTCATCAATGATCTCTTAATCAGCGTGGCCTGCATGTCAGCTTCGAGTCTTCTTCCCAAAAGCTGCACACCAAAAACTGATGCGCCAAGGCCTTGCTTAAGGACTCGAGTATTTATAGACTAGCACAACTGGATTGTATGGGGAATTCTTATTGTGTCTGAAATTTGATTCTCCTCATTTTTATACGGCTATGAAGGTACAAGCGTGGTGGTTCCAAGCAGACAGATTAAAATCAAAGGAAACAAAGTATTTAGGGCTCTTGAAGCTGGCGCAAAGATAGGGTGACGGTTGAGAGGGAAGGCCTGAAATGTGTATCAACAAAGGGGAAAGTCATGTGTTTCAAGATTGTTTGTGATTTCGTCGGTGAAGATCCCCGACAAAACAAAGGAAATAATTGGTGAGGAGTGGTTCTTTTATTATCAGTTGAACGTTAAATGCTGGCTCAAAATTGTGGTAGGCCTCAACACGCTTACATGGATTCTATAGTGTTTCAGTGCAACCATCTTAATTGTGGCGTGTGGCCAAAACGGCCTGGACCTTGTGGTTCGATGGAAAGGGTGCCTGTGGGGAGTGGGGAAGGGGGAGGCGGGGAGGAGAGGGGCGGCAGGGGGTCGAAACGAGAAGAGAAAGTCAATCGGCCGCGATTGGGGAGCTCTTGTTTGGTCATTTTGTTTAGAGCTCTTTTTTACCATTTATTTTTATATTGTTCTGTGGTGTGTCTCGTGGGCGTTGAGCTGTGATTTGTTTTTAATGACAAAAAATGTGTCCAGGGTCCTTGTATTCCATCCCCTTCAGGTGAACGTTAATTGCAAGCTGCACGCTTGATCTGGACTTCTTCCCACCCACCCCCTCCTTCCGTCCTTTCTTCCCTCCACCACCCCCACCACTAGCACCATCAACACCACCACCGCCATCATCATCACAACCATCATCCCTCATCACTGCCTCTTGTTCTCTCCCTCCCCTTCAGCTCCCCCCTCTCTTCACACTCTCCATCCTCCTCCCTCACCCTTTCTAAACGCCTTTCGTTTTTAATTACTGAGATTTTACCTCTCCTAATGAAGTGGGGATGGGAGTTGGGATTAGTGAGGAGGGGGGAGAAGGGGGGAGGGGAGGGGGAGGACAGTCCAGTCTTGTCACTTTTTGTCAAAAAGAATAATTTGTTCTGAATCGCGTGCTGACCTGATTGCAAAGATTAATTGATTGTCCCCCATGCAGGATAGAGAGAGACAGACAGACAGGCAGACAGACAGACAGAAAACAACTGAAATACCAACGTCTGCTAGGTTAGAAAAGGAAATGCAACTGTATGATCTCAAGTTTTATTGTGACGTTGCTGAAGGCAAGTTATAACCCTTTCCTAATACACTGAGTGTACGTTCAAACTGGAGGAATCACAGTGCAGAGAGAGAGAGAGAGAGAGAGAGAGAGAGAGAGAGAGAGAGAGAGAGAGAGAGAGAGAGAGAGAGAGAGAGAGATGAGAGAGAGAGAGAGAGTTGCATAGTTTAAATGTTTATCCATATCAAGTTTTAAATAAAATTAGTATCAGGATGACTGCAAAAATGTCTGTAAAGATTAAGCCATTCACTATTTTTAGTGTGATCAGATTATTGTTTCCTGATACAATCTGTTAATCTCTGAAGGGAAGTTTTAGATAAAATCAGCAACATTACTAACTCTTCGGCTCAACCAAACAGACCAAACCCGTATTCAACCAAGCAGAGTCGCATTTAAGTAACCCAGTTTTCTTTACCTCGGTCATGTGAATCAAACAACACATTTTATGATTTGTATGTATTCTGTCGTCATCCATCAGCACAAAGTTCAACCAATAATGGATGCTTCTAACAGCAGATATATTGGGTGTTGTTTTCTCACCATACGCAAGGCATTTAGGAGTTTATCTGTCAACAACTAAGAATTTCTAAAGCGCTCAGATATGATGATTCACAGTTTATGGCAGCATTCTCCAATTCCCACTGTTCAGAACAAGAGAGACAGAGAGGGAGGGAGAGACAGACAGACAGATGGAGAGAGCGAGAGAGTGAGCGAGAGAGAGAGAGAGAGAGAGAGAGAGAGAGAGAGAGAGAGAGAGAGAGAGAGAGATGGAGAGAGAGATGACACTCCATACACCGCCATACTCCCTGCTGATTAATTTGTATCATGATGGCAGCCTCCATCAATCCCTTCATTTCCCCACACATACTTCAGTCTCTACCCAACCCATCCCCACCCCCACCTATCTCCTCTGGCATCTCCAACCCTCCCCCAACCCCCCTTCCCCACCCCCACCCCCACCCCCCTGGTTTTCTTCCCAGCCACAACCTGACATTAGCATCCAGTCCTCAGAGACCGCAAGTTGAAAGATTCTTCCCCCCATCCCACTCCACCTCCCACTTTCCCTTCCTCCCACTTCCTCCCCCCACTCCACTCTACACGCCCTTCCCACCTCCATCCCCACCCTGCCCTCTTCTCCCAGTCTCTTCCCACTCATTTCTTACTCCCCCCCCCCCCCCCACTTCTCTTTATCCCTCCTTCTCCTCTCTCCCTAATTCCCAAATAATCAAAAAGTCTCACAATCTCTCGCACTAGCAAGGATTCTGTCAGATCGGCCAAGTCATCATCAACCTTGGTCATACCAACAGGAGCTTCGAAAGTAGGGGATAGTGGTAGTGCGGGTAGGGGGTGCAAGGGTGGTTGAGAAGAGTCAGGGAGAGAAATTCAAGTGAAGGGAGAAGGTGCGGGGAAGGAGAGGAAGGGTTGAATAAAATGTTGGCCTCGCGCCAACACACAGTGACGCGGGATTGCCTGCTTGAGGGAGATAGCATTATTTGGCGATACGTTTCAGCTGTAAACAAGTCTCAGGGTGAGGTTTCTTTTCATCTTGGGGATGAAGAGGGAGTGTTACCCAGTTTCCTATGGGAATCCATTTTTCCTGTCTGTTTCAGATTGATTACTTCCAGTTGGCACCGTTCCATGAAGCTGGGTTTCGGGTTTGTGTGTGTTTTTATTCATCCAGTTTTTATGAAGCCATCTTCTTCATTTTGTCTGAGTCTAACACGTTCGTGGTTCAGTTAGGACTTGCGTTTCATTTGGCGTTGACACTTTCTTGGTCACATCTTTGCTGTACTGTCTGTCTCATCACTTTAGCTTGCCTTCACTTCAGACACCTATTTCAGAAATAAGCACCAGATTATTAGATTGTTGTGGTTTTATGTTTTTGCTACTGCTGTATTATCTAGAAGTCAGAATCTGTCTTATGTTCCTCCTTTGTCTTTCCTTTTTGCTTTTTGCTCTCTCAACACAACTTTTTTTTTTACTCTCTCTCTCTCTCTCTCTCTCTCTCTCTCTCTCTCTCTCTCTCTCTCTCTCTCTCTCTCTCCCCTAAAGTTTTTGGTACGTTTTCCATTTCTGAACTTAATGGCACCAATGAAGTGTTTTGCTCCAACTGTGCATGGGGAAACCCCATTCTAAACTCAATCCATTTGGTTCCTCGCCTTCCCACAGTAGGGAACAGAAGGGGGGAGTAAGAGGTACAGGGGGAACGATCTGGAGCTCATGTAGGCTAAAAGCATAACTGCAAAAAAAAAAAGAAGAAGAAGAAAACAGAACTCTTTTTATGCGAATAACAAATCAATATCACAGCACAAGCACAGATCCTTTTCTCCTACCTAAAAACTAAACAAAACAAAATTCGATTTGAAAAAAAAATCCTGTCAAAATAACTTGTCATTCATATCACACCATAAAAAAGAGCTTTTTTTTTAATCCCCATAGCTGAGTCATTAACCTGCTCTTGCTATGGCTGTCTGTGGGCCCCCTATGCTAGTAGCAGCGCCGTATCCTCACAGCTGTGCTAAATAGAACATTTTGCCTTTTTTTCACACTTTTGTCGATTAATCACAAATATGAGTATTGTAGTTGATGCACTGAGCATGGAATCCACCATTAAGAAAGGATATTGTAGAGGAAAATAGGATTTCTGTCATGAAAGACAGTAATACACCCACACCCATCTCATGAAGGAACGCATATCACAGTATCATTTTACGCGCATTCAATGAGAACCCTAGTCATTATGAAAGAGAGAGTGAGACAGACAGCCCGCATTTCAGTAATAAACAGTATCTTCCAGTGTGGGGGAATGTTGCTGAGGGTACATGCCAGCTGGAAATGGCTCTGTGATGGACAACATGTGCATGCGCACAGCTGTGGGAAAGAATGTGAAGGCGACATCCACAAAGGAGTGTGCATTGCTCTTAGCTTGTGGTCAGCTGTTAGTATAAGGGGCCGATAGCCATTCCTTTACACTTAGAAAGAAGACAATGGTGACTGAATTATCACTGTCTTCTTAAAGGAGTACAACTGTCTCACATAATTAAGAAAACAAAAGGAAAGATGCAGAACAGGAGAAAAAAAACTATTATCGCCTTCGTACCTCCATACACCCACAGTCTTACTGCACAGTCTCCACTGCTTTTTCCAATCATCCAGAAGCCGGTCAAAGATCGGTCAGGTCCGGGAGTAGGTCACTTGTCACTTGTGAGAGTTCCCTCCTCTTGGCAGACAGAACTCTTCTGTCAGAAGTTAAACTTCATAGCCTACAGATCTAACTGTGGGGTGAAGAAAGAAGAAGAAGAAGAAGAAGAAGAAGAAAAGAAGAAGAAGAAGACTGATCATTTACTAAGTGTGGCAACAACAGCCTCGGGCAATTTGCAAACCGTACCAATGCACACAGACCCACAGTACAAACCCAGGAAACATGCCGAATGTTCACCCAGGGGAGCCGTCTGTGCAGACTGATGGTGCAATCTCACTAGACGCTCCGAGGCTGGCACTAGAAGTTCTTCCCTTGCTACATTCACCCTGAGGAACTGTCTGCATAGAGAGATGGTGGGATCTAACTAAAAAAAAAAAAAAAACTAAAAAAAGAACCTCTGAGGCTGGCACTGGAAGAACTTCCCTCGCTCTTTTTTAACCCCCCGGGCAAAACCTGAGAGGGTGTATGTTATGTCGAACAAACATCAAACCTACTCTAAGGGGATAAGTCAGCATTCAGCCCCTTCCCACCCCCACCCCCACCCTGCGCCTATGTCCTCTCCTTCCCCCTCCACCTTTTTCAAACGAGGCGAATTTTAGCATCTTGTTGAACTTAGAACATCGTTCGAACAACAGCCAAAAGCTATACACAGTAAATTGTTTAGGAACACAGCGATGCTCTTATACGTTCCATAACATGTTGTTGATTTCGCCACTCGACAACACAAGAGTGCTGGAAAGTTTGATAATGCACTGTGTATTTTGCAAGACAGTAATACTAGCAATTTTGAGTATTTATAGATTTGAGAATGCTGTACCCATTGAAACAGACGTGTACCAAAAATGAAATTAATGAACTTTGCGTGTATTCTGTGTTATGTCCAGAAGAAGATACACACAACCGTCTTTTTCCTACTCGTTTATTGGTTTGCGTATTTCTTCTTTTTTAATGACATTAACATCCTGGACAAGAAGAAGAAGAAGAAGAAGAAGAAGAAGAAGAAGAAGAAGAAGAAGAAGAAGAAGAAGAAGAAGAAGAAGAAAGAAAGAAAGAGAAAAATAAACAAAAAGAAAAAGAAAGAAGGAAAGAAAGAAAGCGAGAAGGAAAGCGAGAAGGAAAGAATGAATGAATGAATGTTTAATGGATTAAGAAAATAGCATTCTGAAGGTTGGGTCACAATTCTGCCCAAAAAAAAGGCAATAAAGGAAAGTGAATTCAAAGGAAAGTATGATATAGAATAAAACAAAGGACTATATGAATAACAGAAACCATCGTAGCTTCAGATCTG
>CM065724.1:76973352-76980852 GCA_033310375.1 Conus canariensis
AAAAGTCAGACAAGAACAAAATCAAACGACCAAAAGAAAAAAAGACAGAAATAAACAAATAAACTAAAGAAGAAGAAGAAGAGAGAGAGAGAGAGAGAGAGAGAGAGAGAGAGAGAGAGAGAGAGAGAGAGAGAGAGAGAGAGAGAGAGAGAGAGACAAGGATTCAACGACTCAACGAATCAATAAATGAATTAAAGACTGTAGAAAACCGGCTAAGACGCGTCCCCCTCCCCTCCCCTCCCCCCCCCCCCACACCTCCACCACCCGACTACCACCCCATCCATCCTCCATAAAACAAAAAAGAGAAACTCCCAGGAGACCATAGAACAGAAAGGGGGGGGGGGGGGGGGGGGGGGGGGGGGGGGACTGAAGGCTGTCAGCGAAAGACAAGAGCAAATTTTGTAAGTTGAAAAATAAATAAATAAACAAAAGATCAAACCTCCACATCAGTACTTCGCTCACGTCAGCAGAGGGGTTTTGTTATTTCCTTTGCAGTCTAATACTATTAATTTCAAAAATTGAAAATTGTTGTTGGGTCCGTTTTTTTTTAACTTTGATAATATATCGTTTGATGATTTGATGACAGTCACGTTAATTCGATTTTTCTTTCTTTTCACGAGGGTCGGGAGCTTTTGATCACATTATGAGGATTTTGTTTTAATCTGAGAGGGAGGGGGTGGGGGGGGGGGGGGATAATAGGGGAAGATTTTTAAGTCTGCCTACGTTTCCATGAAAACAAATTTAATTAGACTTCGATGCTTTTCGTGTTTCTTTGTTTTGAAAGCTCATGGAGTCAAATGAAATATCTGGACGACGACGACGACGACGACGGCAATAAGAGATGCTGCTGTTGTTGCTGATGAGGAGGAGAAGGAGGAGGAGGAGGAGGAAGATAGTGTTTTAACGACAACAAAAGGAGGAAGCAAACAACAACAACAACAACAACAACAACAACAACAACAAGATAACAAGTACAACAACTACAAGAAAAACAATAACAACATTCTCTCTCTCTCTCTCTCTCTCTCTCTCTCTCTCTCACTCGCGCACACACACACACACACATACACACACACACACACACACACACACACACACACACACACAAGACGGAGACAGAGAGAGAGAGAGAGAGAGAGAGAGAGAGAGAGAGACGAGAGAGAAGAGAGAGACAGTGAGAGAACGCAAAATGAAGATACGTCTTCACTTCATTCGCTGAAGAGAAGTTTGGGCGTGACAGGACAGAGACAGACCGCCCTTGGAAAGACTAGCCTGGAACGGCGAAACACGTCTTCACTACAATTCCTAACTAATCACATACAAACTACGCACTACACTAACACACTAGCACTACACGAACACCACTCCACACTACACTACACACAACTACACTACACACTACACTACACACACACACACACATACAACCACACCACACTACACTACACTACACTACACTACACTACACTACACTACACTACACTATACCACACACACACACCACACTACACTACACCACACACACTACACTACACTACACTACACTACACTACACTACACTACACTACACCACACTACACTAACCACTACACTACACTACACTACACTACACTACACCACACTACACCACACTACACACACACACTACACTACACATACCCACACCACACACCACACTACACACACCACACCATACCACACCACACCACACTACACACACACCACACACACTACACCCACACCACCCCAAACCACACCACACCACACCACACTACACCACACGACACCACACCACATTACACTACACTACACTACACCACATTGCACTACACAAAACGCTGCGTGTCTGTTGCCAGTTTTGAATATCGCTACATCAGCGTCAGAAATAAATGCACACTGTCTTTTTTCTTATTTTTTTTATTTTTTATTGTTGCCCATCTCAAATCACCGCAAGAATTCTTCTAAATTCAGTTTATTCAGGCGACAGCTTTCCGTTCGTGAGCATCCATTTTTTACAGTCATAACAAAATTTTTTTTTTTTTAATGAGCTATCTGATAATAAATTATCTCGAGACTTATGCATGTGGCGGTGCAGAGTATCAATGTCACCCTCATAAATATAGCCCCGGAAATAATTCGGTTAGTTTGAGTGTCTATTGTCTAGTTTCCTTACCCCCCTCCCTCCCCTCCCACTCTCTGTCTCTCTGTCTCTCTGTCTCTGTCTCTGTCTCTGTCTCTCTCTGTCTCTCTCTCTCTCTCTCTCTCTCTCTCTGTATGTAGGTGGTCTGTATATTTGTCTGTCTGTCCGCCTGTCTCTCTCTCTCTCTCTCTCTCTCTCTCTCTCTCTCTCTCTGTATGCATCACACACACACACACACACACACACACACACACACACTCACACTCACACACACACACTCACTCACACACACACACACAACACACACACACACACACACACACACACACACACACACACACACACACACACACACACACACATTTATATATAAGTAGTCATCATGCACATACATATTCTCTCTCTCTCTCTCTCTCTCTCTCTCTCTCTCTCTCTCTCTCTCTCCTCTCTTTGCCACACACACACGCGCGCGTGCGCGCGCGCGCCCTCGCACGTGCGACGATTGGTTAGCTTGGTCGACGTTCATCCTAGACAACCATGTTGTATTACATTGTCACATTAACTCCCAGAGGGATAAAGCACGACGGGGACCAGTTCTGAGTGGACACATGGCGAGCGGAGCGAATACAGCTTTAGATTGTTTTCTCTTATTCTCTTCTGTTTCCGTCCACACATGTATTGATTTCACGTTCACGTGGGCGGGTATGTGTATGGTGTGTGTGTGTGTGTGTGTGTGTGTGTGTGTGTGTGTGTTGTGTGTGTTGTGTGTGTGTGTGTGTGTGTGTGTGTGTGTGTGTGTGTGTGTGTGTGTGTGTGTGTGTGTGGTGTGTGTGTGTGTGTGTGTGTGTGTGTGTGTGTGTGTGTGTGTGTGTGTGTGTGTGTGCGTGTGTGAGTGTGTGTGTGTGTGTGTGTGTGTGTGTGTGTGTGTGTGTGTGTGTGGTGGTGGTGATGTGTGTGTGTGTGTGTGTGTGGATATGTGTGTGTGCGTGTGTAGTGTGTGTGTGTGTGTGTGTGTGGTGTGTGTGTGTGTGCGTGTGTGTGTGTGCGTGTGTGTGTGTGGTGTGTTGTGTGGTGTGTGTGTTGTGTGCGTGTGTGTAGAGTGTGTGTATGGGGGGGGGGGGTAGCGTGGGTGTGATCTATTGCCGTTAACGCGTATCACTTTACAAAATTTCCTGATTCAGAGAGCGTAATTCACGGGAGTCCCTATATCTCGGCCGTGGTGGAAACCAGAGCAGAGAGAGAGAGAGGAGAGAGAGAGAGAGAGAGAGAGGAGAGAGAGAGAGAGGAGAGAGAGAGAGAGAGAGAGAGAGAGAGAGAGAGAGAATGCCACTTTATCGTCAATGCCCGCCAAGATCTATATCTTTAACATGTCCCGCAATATCGGTAGTGATATCAGAAAGGGGCTTTTGTATCAGCTAACCAGAAATGAGTGTTGACTGGTTGCCTGCAAATTACACGACTTCGCACCAGTTTGAATCAATGGACACGATTTACCGTTCTTGACTCGTACCGCTTGAAAAGAAGCAATGTTGTAGCGAGTATCATGTATCTGAGAGAGTTATCGCTCTTCACTGTCATTGACTTGTCAAGCTTGTCTGTCTGTCTGTCTGTCTGTATCTCTCTCTCTCTCTCTCTCTCTCTCTCTCTCTCTGTGCGTGTGTGTGTGTGTGTGTGTGTGTGTGTGTGTGTGTGTGTGTGTGTGTGTGTGTGTGTGTGTGTGTGCGGTTTGTGTGTGTGCGTGCGTGCGTGTGTGCCTGTGTATCTGCTTGTGCGTGTGTATCTGCTTGGCTGTCTGTTTATCTGTCTGTGTGTGCATCTCTGTATGTGTGTGTGTGTGTGTGTGTGTGTGTGTGTGTGTGTGTGTGTGTGTGTGTGTGTGTGCGTGCGTGTGTGCCTCTCTCTCTCTCTCTCTCCTCTCTCCTCTCCCCCCGTCTCTATCACACACACAAACACACACACACAAACACTCTCTCTCTCTCTCTCTCTCTCTCTCTCTCTCTCTCTCTCTCTCTCTCTCTCTCTCTCTCTCTTAATCGAATCGTTAGGAATCGGAAAGGTGTGGCGCGTATCATTTTTTATTAAGTTGTTTTGGTCTTCAAAACTCGTCCTTTATAAGAGACTTATTACACTGGCTCTGAATTATTGCCGTAAACTCCTATTGCTTTACAACGTTGACAGAATCCAAGTGTTACGTCACACATCCCCATCCGGGGTATGATTTATCGATCTTAACGCGGATCGGTTTGCAAAATTACCCCGAATCAGAGTGTCAACGGGTATGATTTATCTCCCTTAGCTCGGCTCGCTGTACAAGTCGCCCAGAATTCAGAGTTGTATGATTTATCTCCCTTAGCTCGGCTCGCTGTACAAGTCGCCCAGAATTCAGAGTTGTATGATTTATCACCCTTTATTCCTCTCGTTTTACAAAGTCGCCCTGAATCACTGCTACTACAAGAGTCGGTACTCTCTCTCTCTCTCTCTCTCTCTCTCTCTCTCTCTCTCTCTCTCTCTCTCTCTCTCTCTCTCTCTCTCTCTCTCTCTCAGACGCACACACGAATGCACGTGCCAAACTTTAACCATGCCGTCTGCTGTACACGAATGACGGAAAGCCTTACTTTGTTGTCTTAGCTTACAATACAGCTCTAAACCGAAACCTTTTTTTTCGTGAAAAGAAAAGAAAAACAAAGCTGGCGTAGCACAGTAATAGCAGTTTTCATCAATACTTCCAACACCTTCATCATAACCACATACATCTGGTAAAATCCAAGATACAGCAGAGACTGGTGATGACAAATCCTTGTGTCGCTACTACTACCACTATTACATGCATTCTACAAAGTAGCAAAACTTTCTTTCGTTGTTATGTGGCCAGACAGACCCGGAAAAAAAAGGTAAAAACAAAACAAGCAAAAACATGGCCTTGGGTTATTGATCAAATTCATTAACACAGGGACGGCCTAGCTCGATGGAACAACGGCTGTATTGATAAGATAGAAGAGAAGAAGAAGAAGAAGAAGAAGAAGAAGAAGAAGAAGAAGAAGAAGAGAGAGAGAGAGAGAGAGAGAGAGGAGAGAGAGAGAGAGAGAGAGAGAGAGAATGCTGTGACAGTAGAGGACTTTGGAATCTGTCACTGGCTGCCATGTAATCATTGTCAACATAGAAAGAAAAAGAAGAGAAAGACAGTGAAGGGCAATAAGAAGACAAAGAAAAACAAAACGAAAGAAAGAAGAGTGTAAGAAAGAAAGAGAAAAGAAATGCAAAGAGAAAGAAAAGAAAAGAAAGAAAGAAAGACAAAAAGAAAGAGAGAGAAAAAAAAGAAAGAAAGAGGACAAACAAAAATAGAAAATGGAAACGAAGAGAGAGAGAAAGAAGAGGGAGAAACAGCGAAAGAAAGGAAGGCAATGGAAGATGAGACAAAGACACAACTACAACAGAACAAAGAGATTGAAAGAAGAAGAGGAACAACACAACTACAACAGAACAAAGAGATTGAAAGAAGAAGAGGAACAACACAACTACAACAGAACAAAGAGATTGAAAGAAGAAGAGGAACAAACAGCGAACAAAAAAAATAACGAAAGGAGAAATAAAGACAGACAGACAGAAGAGAAGAGAGAGAGAGAGAAAGAACGAAAATAAGAGAAAAGGACAGAAAAGAAAGACAACCGGCAAAAGAAAGAGAGAGAGAAGGGGGGGGGGAGGAAGCAAAAAAGACAGAAGAAAAAAAAAGCAAGACAACGAAAGACAGAAAGATAAGAGGAGAGAAAAAAGGAATGAACAAAAAAGGGAGGGAAGAAAGGAAGGAAAGAGAGAAAGAAACAAGAATCAAAAGAAGGAAGGAAAGGTTCTAAGACAAAAACAAAAAAAAAGGAAAATGGAAAGACATGGAAAAAAGAATGAAAGAACTAAAAAAAGAAATGGAGAGACAGAGTAAAGCAGAGCTTGAGAGAAAGACAAGGGACGGAAAAAACGAAAAGAGAGGTAGAAGAAAAAAACATCCAGAAAGACGGAAGGGCAAAATGACCAAACAGGAAAAAAAAAAGTTGAAAAAAGGAGAGAAGAGAAAAAGATAGAGAGAATGATGAAAAGAACTTTGGACGACAGAATGAAGGGAAAGAGGAGAAAAAAAAGGGGGGAAATGCAATATAAAGGAAAACGGTAGAAAGAAAGAAGGAGAAAAAGAGAAGGAAAAAAATTGAGAAAGCATGAAATATTGGATGGCAATGAGAAAGAAGAAGAAAGAAAGAAAGAAAGAAAGAAAGAAGGAAACAAAAAGGAAGAAAGAAAGAAAACGAAAAGAAAAAGAAAAAGCGAAAAAAAAAAAAAAAGGAAAAATACTGTACGGAAGAAAAAGAGAGAAAAAAAGATTTAAACAAGCAAAATGGTGGGGGGGGGGGGGGGGGGGGGGGAGGGGACAGAAGGAAGAGCAAGAAAAAAAAATTTTAAGATAAGAAGAAAGAATACGAGACAGATGAAACCAGAAAAAGAAAGAAAGAAGACAAGAACTTAGAAAAGAACTAATGGCGGAGGCAAAGTATGCTGAAAACAGATTCAAAAACAAAAAAGAAAAGAAAGAGAAAAGAAATCAACTAAAGAATAAAAAATGGACGGCTACAAAGGAACAGAGAAATTGAAGCATCCACTGGAAGGGGAAACTGAGACATGGAGGCGAAGTCAGTTTCAGTGTCAGTTTCATCAAAATGTCACCGCCCCGCCCACGCAGCAGTCCCATACACGCTCAATCTATATCTACCGGGGCATGGGACCACACTGCGCAGGGAAAACAGCTAAACTAACAAATAGAGAAATAAATAGAGAAATGAATAAATAAATAGATAACCAACAAAATAAATCAATCAATAAATCAGTAAATAAAGAAAGAAAGAAATAATCAGTTTACGATATACATACATACATACATCTATAAACAAATAATCTGACGAAAATGTATAGAAGAGACACTCATGGAAAAGAGTGAACAGGATTAATCTAACACGCTGTTCAGACTTTTGAGTGCTTCGCTAACATGATCTGCGCCTACACTACAACTTGTGTGTGTGTGTGTTGTGTGTGTTTTGTGTGTGTGTGTGTGTGTGTGTGTGTGTGTGTGTGTGAGGGAGGAGGACAGTCACACAGACAGAGACAGAGAGAGATTATAGACATGCAGGTCTGTTCATATCAAGATGGAAGGTAGACACAGGTGTGTTTGCATCAATCAACCAAGCATTAGAGGAGAGAGGAGAGAGAGAGAGAGAGAGAGATGCACATAACATAAAGAATAAATGATGTTGGCATACACTTTTCTTGAACAATAGTTTTCACTTTCCTGACTACAAGCATTAATAAATCATTCCTCATAA
>CM065724.1:76985852-76990852 GCA_033310375.1 Conus canariensis
GCGACAGAGAGCCAGACAGGCAGACAGGCAAGCAGACAGAGAGACAGACAGACAGGCTGAGAAAGAGAGCCAGACAGACAGACAGACAAGCAGACAGACTGACCGATACACAGACTGACAGACAGACAGACAGACAGACAGACAGACAGACAGACAAGCAAGCAGACGGACGGACGCACGTACGGACGGACAGAGATGGGGAGGACGGAAAGACGAAGATGGAAAGGGAGCAGTAAAGAGAGGGTAAACATAACAGAGAGAAAGAGAGAGAGAGGGGGGTGGAGAGACAGACAGACAGACAGACAGACAGAGACAGAGACAGAGAGAGAGATAAAAAGAGAGATACAGAGACAGACAGAGAGACAGATAGACAGACAGACAGGCAGCCAGACAGACAGAGACAGAGAGAGATATAGAAAGACAGAGACAGATAGAGAGACAGACAGAGAGACAGTGACACAGAGAGAGAGAGAGAGAGGAGAGAGAGAGAGAGAGAGAGAGAGAGAGAGAAGCGTGCCAGACAAATAAGAATAGAATACACAAACAGAGAGAACCAGACAATCCGTTCGATAAATATAAACACGAATTCAAGACCGCACCGTCCCATATCCCTACCCCCTACCCCTCAGCATCAGCCTCTAAACCTCACCAACCTATCCCCCCCCCCCACTACCGTTCCTCCCCACCCCCATCCCCTGTTCCTCAAAGACAGAAAACTGGCTCCCTACCCAGCCTCTTATCTCTATCGTCCACACACACGCACCGACAAAAAGAATAAAAAAGATTTTTGTTGAGACGGCAGATCACAACGGTCTGCAGCAATGTTTCAATCTACACACACAGCATCCTAAAAGCAAACAAGCGAAACACACACACACACACACACACACACACACACACACACACACACACACACACACACACACACACACACACACCACACACACACACACACACACACACACACACACACACACACACACACCACACACCCCACACGTAACAAGCAGAGCACGAAAACTGCATGACTTCTCATCTATCTTTGAAACAGATATGGCTCACTCAGCAAGAATATGCATGAAACAAATTCTAAATGTTAACGCCCATTTTGCGCCAAAGTGGATGAAGATAAGTGATCACTCGTTCATTTTCGTTGTCCTGAGTGTTCTGTATCTTGCCTGAAAAAGACCTAAGAGGTCGAATGGCGTCGTGTTTTGTCTTGTGATTCGTTTGTCTACGTTTTTTTTTTCGGCAGTGCGCTAGCATTAATATTTAGAATTTGTTTAGGTTTCCGCCTGCAGTCGCCTCATTTTGCAACTAGGAATGTGCATAGTTCTGTTCATACCGTCTTTGGGCGCTCTGTGTCTCAGTCACACACACGATGTTCTAATAATTAATACATTTTAATCTGAAGGCCGGCGGTGCATGAACCTTTGTTCACTTTACTTTGTTTAAAGGAGAGCACAAAAAAAAGACTGAGGAGAGAGGTGGTGGGATGGGGGTGAATTCAGTCACCCACTCATTTACAGAGAGAGAGAGAGAGAGTGAGAGAGAGAGAGAGAGTAGGGGGAAAGGGAAAGAGATAGAGATGGTGAGAGAGAGTGAGAGAGAGAGAAAGAGAGAGTAGGAGAGAGAGCAAGAGAGTGAGAGAAAGAGTGACAGAGAAAGAGAGAGTGAGAGTGAAAGATAGCAAGAGAGAGAGAGAGACAGAGAGAGAGGCAGAAACAGAGAGATCAAGAGAGACAGAGACAGAGAGAGAGACAGAGAGGCTGAAAGACAGACAGACAGAGAGACAGGGAGACAGAGAGAGAAAGACAGAGAGAGAGAGAAAGAGAGGGACAGAGAGGAAGACAGAGAGGGACAGAGACAGAGACAGACAGATAGATAGATAGATAGATAGATAGATAGATAGATTAGATAGATAGATAGATAGATAGATAGATGTTTGGATGTATAAGCTCCTAATACTTTCTGTAAATCCATAAGCACGCAGTTCTTTCTGCAGCTCTGTAATCTCCATATACTTTCTATGGATTTGCGAACTCTCAAAAGACTTTCCATGAATCCACAGAAAGCCTTAACATTGTACGCGAATCTAAAGACACACAAAACACTTTCAATGAATCCATGGAAAGCTTTAACATTGTACATGAATCTACAGACACACAAAACACTTTCCGTGAATCCATAGAAAGCCTTAACATTATACATGAATCTACAGACACACAAAACACTTTCCACGTTTCCACAGACAAACTTAACGCTCTCTGTATTTGTGTAGACACACACAATACATTTGCAAAGCTCTATCGACACAAAACACACACCATATCTCCATAGATGCGCATGGACAATATTTTCCACGGATCCGCAGACACACAACACGATTTCAATGACCCCCCGTAGGCACACAAAACCCTATTGTGGCTCCACAGACATAGACAATACTCTCAGTGACCCCACAGTCACACACACACACCACTCTTTATGGCAGAACAGCTGAAGCGGCAAAAGAACAGAACGCCATGGTTTAAGAGACAGAGAGGATGGACAGAGAGAGGTCTGGCATCGTGGGTGTGTTAGAACTAAGACTACCCACGAGACCACAGAGTGAAGACTGCAGAGACTAATCATTGAAGAAAGAGGAGGAGGAGGAGGGTAGGAAGGAACTGGGATGGGGATGGGGGGAGTGATGGTTGGTGGGGGGGGGGGGATGGCAGGGGATGATAGAGATAAAAGACACTTTGTAAGACCTCCTCTTTTCTCTGTTTCGTTCTCCTTCACCCTTACTCCCCCTATCCCCACTGCTGCTTTCATCCCCACCCTAGACACACACACACACACACACACACACACACACACACACACACACACACACACCACACACACACACCCACACACACACACACACACACACCCCATACACACACACTTTCCTTTTTTCCAATTTACCCATTAATGTCAGACGGTCCCAAGCTATAGAACAAAGCCGGACATCATCAAAAGACGTGCGCCATAGTTCAAGTGGTTCAGTTGTCCTCTCTCAACGCTTGCCAGAGACGGTAATCTGATTCTCTGAAAGAGGGCCACTCCCAGGAAAGGATAACTCTTATCTTACTCGCCGCCCCCGTGGGACTGACCTCCCCTGATAAGTACTCTTTGGGGCCACTTTGCAGGCATGGACCAGTCTGGGCTAGGATGGAATTGGGGAGTGATTGTCATTTTGTTGGAGGAAGTGGGCCAATCTGGTGTTTTAATTGGACAGTTTCTGGTGATGTTTGGTCGACCTGAAAGTACTTTTCTTTTCCATACGGTATTATAATGTACTGTACTGTACTGTACTCCATTGTACTGTACCATATTGCATTGCCTCAGAGTGCATTGTCTTGTGCTGGATTTGACAGTATGATATCGTGTTCAGTTGTATGCGTTTACTTTACTGATCTCACCTGAGTAAAATATACAATATCGATGTCTTGTCTTGAAAGACTGACACAATTTACAGCAAGAGAGAGAGAGAGAGAGAGAGAGAGAGAGAGAGAGAGATTTGTGAGTTCCTCTAATGAGTCTCAATGAGGGGACGAAAGTCAACTAACAGACAATGATAGTACAGTTGGTTCTGTTTTCAAAACAGACTTCGATATTCCCATAATGCTGCAAAAGAAGTAAGTAATTATAGATAGATAGATAGATAGATAGATAGATTGATTGATTGATAAATAGATTGATAGATAGATAAAGATTGATATGTATGTGTGTATGTTGTATATATGCATGTTTGGATGTACTAGCTCCTAACACTTTATGTAGATCCATTAACATACATAACACTTTGCGTGGTCCCGTAAACATGCAAACCGTTTCAGCAGACTATCAAAATGTTTTCTGTATATCCATACATGGACCTAATACTATCGATAGATCTGCAGATCTACATAGCACTTTCCACGTTTCCATGGACATTCTCTGTGCTTGTGTAGCCACACACGATACTTAACAAAGCTGTATCGACACTAAGTACACACCATATCTCCACAGATGCACATGAAAATATTTTCCACAAATCTACAGACACGCAACACGATTCCAATGGCGCCATAGACATACATACAAAACACTATTATGGCTCCACAGACATACACAATACCTTCAACGACCACACAGACACAGACACACACACCACTCTTTATGGCAGCACAGTGGAAGGGGTAAAGAGCAGAATACCATGGTTTATGAGGCAGACAGGGTGGAGACAGAGAAAAAGAGGTCTGGCATCGTGGGTGTGATAGAACTAAGACTACTCACACGACCAGAGAGGGAAGACTTCTTAGACTAGTTGTTGGAGAATGAGGAGGAGGGATAGGAAGGGGTGGGGATGGGGGGGGTGGATGTTTGGTGGGAGGATGGAAAGGGGGGGGGGGGCGATGAAGATAAAAGACACTTTCTAACACCCTCTCCTTTCTGTCTCGTTCTCCCTTTCCCCCCTAACTCCCTCTGTTCCCACAGCTGCTTTCAAACAAAACCACCACCACCACCACCACCACCACCACCCCCCCCCCCCCCCCCCCACACACACCACACACACACACACTTTTCCCTTTTCCAATTTACCCATTCCTGTCAGACGGTCCCAAGCTATACAACACAGCCGGACATCATCAAAAAACGTGCGCCGCAGTTCAAGTGGTGGAACAGTGGCCCTCTCTCGACGCTTGCCAGAGACGGTAATCTGATTCTCTGAAAGAGGGCCACTCCCAGGAAAGGATAACTTACTCGCCGCGCCCGTGGGACTGACCTCCCCTGATAAGCACTCTTTGGGGCCACTTTGCAGGCATGGACCAGTCTGGGCTAGGATGGAATTGGGGAGTGATTGTCATTTTGTTGGAGGAAATGGGCCAATCTGGTGTTTTAATTGGACAGTTTCTGGTGATGTTTGGTCGACCTGAAAGTACTTTTCATTTCCATACAGTATTATAATGTACTGTACTGTACTCCATTAT
>CM065724.1:76995852-77005852 GCA_033310375.1 Conus canariensis
GAGGAGAGGAGACAAGAGTGTGAAAGGGGAAGGGGAGGAGGTGAGGGGGGGGATTGAGGGGAAGGGATAGGCAAACAGCAGAAGCAAGGGGGACTCCTTTTCTTTTCTTTTTTTTTTTTTTGAAAATTTGTTTATCTGTTTTGCCTCTCCCTGTTTTTGATGTATTTCAGAGCGAATCTTGTCACACGATTACGGCATGGTGTGTGTGTGTGTGTGTGTGTGTGTGTGTGTGTGTGTGTGTGTGTGTGTGTGTGTGTGTGTGTGTGTGTGTGTGTGTGTGTGTGTGTGTGTGTGTGTGTGTGTGTGTGTGTGTGTGTGTGTGTGTGTTTCCTCGTTTTCTTAACGGAAGGGATTTTGCCAAGATTGTTGCAAAGTAAATACAGATTTCTTCCGCGTCTGTTATCGTCCGTCTGTTATCGTCTGTACATTAGGCTTTCTTTGTGCTCATTCTCCCGTTACCCCCTCCCCTCCATCCACCAACCTCTCCTATCTCTCTATGACCACGTCATCTCTCTCTCTCTCTCTCTCTCTCTCTCTCTCTCTCTCTCTCTCCTCTCCTCCTACTCCTCCTCCTCCTCATCTTCCTCCTCCTCCTCCACCTCTTGCTCCCCCTCCTTCTCCTCCTCACCCTCCTCCTTCTCCTCCTCTATATGTTATGAATTCAGTTATGTTTCGAAATCCTCTCAGCGATTCAGTAATCACTGCTTTCGGCATCTGTTCATGCCCCCCCCCCTCTCTCTCTCTCTCTCTCTCTCTCTCTCTCTCTCTCTCTCTCCTCTCTCCTCTCTCCCTCTCCCTCTCTCTCCGCCTCTCTCTCTCTCTCTCTCTCTCCTCTCTCTCCTCTTCCCTCTCCCTCTCTCCTCCCTCTCTCTCTCTCTCTCTCTCTCTCTCTCTCTCTCTCTCTCTCTCTCAACACTCAGCCAAAATGAGTTCTTACCCCTGATAAAAATCAATACGATTTGCAATCTGCAGCGTCGGAACGGGATCAATGTCATCATTTTGGAGAACTATTTCTGACATACAAACATGAAATAATTTTTTTTTTAAGACACTGAACAAATAAATAAAACTCCAAGATAACCATGACAGCTGGTCCATTCTGTTATCCTCAGTCGTAATCCGCCTCCTCGGGAGGAGCAGACACTGAAGGAGACACTGCAGCTGTGGTTTTCCTCTTTATCTGTCATCGTTAGTTGTCCTCCTCGTTCTTCTCATCCTTGGCATCGTCACATCAAGGGGAGAGAACTGTACTCTGACCTGTCCCGCTCTTCAAGGGCGTGGTGAGCAAGTCTAAAGGATTTGACGAAGCATCACTTTTGTTTTTGTTTTTTGTTTTTTTTTCCTTCTTTTATCAGTCCTTTTGTGTGTGTGTGTGTGGTGTGTGTGTGGTGTGTGTGTGTGTGTGTGTGTGTGTGTGTGGTGTGTGTGTGTGTGTGTGTGTGTGTGTGTGTGTGTGTTGTTGTGTTTGTTGGCTGGTTGATATTTTGTAGTTTTGTTTGTTTGTTTGTTTGTTCATTTGTTCGTTCTTCCGTTTGTTAGCTTGTTTGTTTGTTCGTTTGTTTGATTGTTTGTTGAAAGTCTTTGGTCAGGTTCCGAAGGACAGGCACGGACAGAAGCAGGAGGAGTGAGGGAGGGGGGGAGAGGAGGGGGCCTGGCAAGTGACAGGCAGGTGGGGATGGGGGTGGGGGTGAGGGTATTGTAAAAAAAAAAAAAGAAAGAAAGAAAGAAAGAAAGAAAAAAGAAGTCTGAAAGTTTTAAGACAGTGATAGGATTCAGGGCGGACACAGTTTCATTTGTCTGTCTATTTGTTCGTTTGTATGTATGTATGTTTCTTTCTTTCTTTCTTTCTTTGTATTGCTCCTCGTCGTTGGTTAGTTGTTGTGTGTGTTTTTTTAAATAAATGGGAAAACGTGAACTTTGCGGAAAGACCAGAAAACGTTATCAGACACGCTTCTATGTAATTTTTGTTTAAATGGTGTTGATAGGCCAAAACCCATATCCGGCTCCCAATGTTCCAGGGATGCGAGTAGTAAACAGAAATATACAGCCGAATGTGCAAGTGGGACCCAGAGAAGCACTGTCCTCAACTGCCGAACAAACCAGCTGGGAACAATCCTGCACCACCCTTGGAAGCCTGTGCTGTGTTCACATAGGGTGCAGGCATGCACAGAGCATTCCATTAAGACGTCAAGGGACATAATTGCTCCCTGGCATATGCCGTTGTGTAATGGCCATTGGATGGGACACGACAGAACCTCCACGGGAGCGTTCCCATGGGTGTACCAGCCCATATTTCATGATGGCAGGCCCATCGGCAAGTAGTAAACATGACAGCGAGTGGCGCGCAATCCAGTGCCGTCACTTAGCACTGAGACATTCTGAAGTAATGTCAAAGCATCTGAGAGAGAGAGAGAGAGAGAGAGAGAGAGAGAGAGAGAGAGAGAGAGAGAGAGAGAGAGAGAGAGAGAGAGAGAGAGGATATCATTAAGTCAGGAAGCCGGAAAGTGTGAGGTGAAGGAAAGAGGGAGACACTGACAGACATGTAGAGAGACAAATGTTTAGATAGACAGAGATAAACAGATATACGGTGGGACATATGTATACCAATAGAAAGACAGACAATACAGTATGATACTTTTATAGCGCAACACACAGCTTGTAGTTCTTATTGTGTGAAATAAAAGCGGGATGAAAGAGAAACGATAGAATGGAACATTATGCAAGGAAGAAGAAGAAGAAGAAGAAGATTATGGCCGCATACCCTCTTTCCTCCCTGAAGCGATCCGCCCTTGGACATAACTATGATTGCAGGATAGGAATGGGAGCAGATGACCTGAATTTCTTTGAAGGTCACGCTTTGCAAGTTATGTGACGATGGCTTGACCTTCCAGACAGAGAAGAATTGTTCTGGAACTGGAGACGACACAAGAGTATATGGGAAACTGGTGGACTGGAATGTTCTTATCTCCTACCCTCACCCCTTCCATTTCCCCATGAGAAAGAGACAACTTCTCTGTTTGCCATGTAGAAAATGTCCGGGGTACAAATTGCGGTAGGGACTAAGACCAGACTGCTACACCGGGTTTGTGTGAGCGATCCCTTGGCGATTTTTGATGTGCGGCGATCCATCATGAAATGTCCGTTGGGGGAGTTTATTAATCCATCATGTGGTCTCTATCCACCAATTTTTTGTGATCCATTATCAGGCCTGTGTGCTCAAATGTTGTTATTGTTCTTGTTTTTTATCTGTATTTTACAAAAGAGCTTTCTTGTTCATCCTTGCAATATGTAATTTGATTTTAAAGTTAAATAAAACAAAACGATTTTCAATTTGATTTAAAAGTTAAATGTTTTTTTTTCCTTCCAAAATCTAAAAAGAACATCGTCCACAGAGATTGTTTCATTGTTGAGCGCATCTGCCAGTTCTCTCCCTTGCTGACCTCCACCCCCCCACCCCCCACCCCACCCCCCATCCCACCCCCATCCTCTTTTTCCCCCGTCAGCCTTGTCCCTCCCCAACTCATCTGTCCAGTCAGCATTCGCCATGTAAGTGGCAACAATGAGACCCAACAATCCTCATGAACACAGTGGTGAAGACAGGGTGGAAGGAGGCAGATGTCATCATCTTGTCTCTCCACGCGTCATTGTGTCTGGTTCTCATGATTTTCGTTTTGCTGCAGTTCTGGTTTTTCTCTCTGGTGTCAGACCGATGAAGTCTTTTACGTGCGGTGTCACTCGCCACAGGTTCAGAATATGCCAGGACCGGGGGGGGGGGGGGGGGGGGGGGGTGGGGGGTTGGTCACTGTCGTGAGGAACCCAACACCAGTTTGTCTCCTCCTGTTCCGACGGTTGTGGGCAAATGGCCTGATTCCAGGACAAATTTATTTCCCGCTCTATTCAAGCAAGCTGCCTGTCCACCTGTTTTTCTCTTCTGCCCTGTCCCTTTCTTCCTTCCCGTGGTCTGGTCCTTTGAGGATGGTCAGTAGAGACAGTAACGTCTTATCACCGTCTATGCCATTTGAGCTTTTTGTACTCCCAGTTCTTATCGAACAGGTATTTTACAATGGGAACGAACAAATGCTGTCTGTGTGTCTGTGTGTCTGTCCGTGGTCAAAATGTGTTCCACTCGCTCCAGACAAAACTTCTGGGCCGATCTTTCTGAAAATTTGTAGGTATGTTCATCATGGGTCACGGATGATGCCTGATATTTTATTTTACCAGAATAGCCGTTACTTACGGCTATAACGGCCCAAAACCGATTTTCTTCTTTATGGAATATCTGAGTGACGAAATACATCATGACACATGTTTGATTTTGAAGTTTGTCAGCTTCAGCCCCCCCCCCTCCCTTTCCCCCCTCCCCCCCCCCCCCCCCCCCCCGCCCCACCACGCGTATTCAAGATAAACTGGGAGTACGTTTATATGCTTTGCATCTTTTTTTTTTTTTCTTCTGTGGTCGAAAATGTGTCCATGACGACTCACGTGCTTGTTAATTGTACTGCGGACTTCGTCCTTTTTTTTAATAAATCAATCATATTTTATTTCAAAACCAAAGCACACATTACAGATAAGGACTACAAAACGCATACATAAGGTAATAATACAATAATAGCAACAACAAAACAATCATCATCATAATTATCATAATCATCATCATCGTCATTATCAACATCATCACCATGCTACTACAACTGTGATTATGACTACCACTATACTACTACTACTACTACTACTACTACTACTATACTACTACTACTACTACTACTACTTATAATGATAATAAAATGACAACAATTTCAGGCTGACTTTCTCCTTTGTAACATGACCAGGAGTTCATCCATAGCGTTTCATAACTAAACAGCATTGGACATAGACAAACAAAGCACAGGACAAGACACAATGCATTTCGACTTCGTGGGTCTTCTTCAGGCAAAAACAAATAACATTTAGGACAGTGAAAACGAAGAACAAGAAACCACTTATCTTCTCATATTCGCGCACGATCAAAATGGCCGCCGGACGGAAACGAAGCCACCCTCGTTTTCCGCCCTCAGTCACTCCGTTTTGAAACTAAACAGCATTGATCTTATGTGGCAGTCGTGCTTGCGAAATCGTATGATTCGCAGATATACAGAAAGGCGGATAGAACCGTCGCATGCAAAAGCTGCAGGTTGGGGGGGGGTGGAGGTTCTGGTTTCTCCAGGTTAGCTTCAGCGTTGCCAGGTTCATGACTGCCTTGCCTTCCATAAGAACATTCCAGAACGACCAGAATGATGCCAGCCTTAAAGCTGCCTTGATATCAGCTTGGATGATGAGAGGAAAACCATGAGGGGGTGGCAGAAGACAGGAGGGACGGAGAAATAAAAGGACAAAAACTGAAAGACAGACAAGAACACAAAATGAAAGAAAAAAAATTCTCAAGGCTGAAAGAAAGGAAGACAGGCGGAAAAAACAGCAAGAAGTTAAAAAAGAAAAAAATAGGAAGAAAGACAGAAAGAAAAGCAGGAAGATGAATAGACCCCCCCCCCCCCAAAAAAAAAAAAAAAAAAAATCCAGGGAAAAAAACAAATGGAAAGGAAACAGGTGGTCTGAAAAAAAACCGCAAAAAAAAAAACAAACAAACAAACAGGACTAAAGAGGGACAGACAGACAGACAGGTAGACAGACAAACGTAAAGGAAAAAAGGGCGGACATGAAGAAAGAAAGATAGAAGAAAGAAAGAAAGAAAGAAACGCCATGCACAACTAAAGCCAGACATAAAGACTGATAGATAGAAAGACAGTAAGAAAGAGAAGCAAAAAATAAGAGACAAAAAAGACATGTAGAAAGAAACACAGTTCAGAAAGATAGGTTGAAAGAATGACACGTGAAACAAAGACGGGGAGACGATAACAGCAAACAAACTAATAAACAAATAAGCAAACCAGGCAGAAACACAAACAGACAAAAAGCCGGCAGATAGAAAGACGAACAGAAAGAAAAGACGCAAAGAAAGACAGGCAAAAAGACCGATGAAAGAAAGACCAGCAAAGAGAGAGAGAGAGAGAGAGAGAGAGAGAGAGAGAGAGACAGAGAGAGAGAGAGACAGAGAGAGACAGAGAGAGACAGAGACAGAGAGACAGAGAGAGACAGAGAGAGAGAAACAAGGACAGAAGAAAAAAAAATACAGACAAAAAAGAAGGAAAACAATAAGCAAGCAGAAAGACTGAGACAGAGGAATTTGAATCTGACATCAGAAAAAAATGGTAGAATCTTTAACTCTTTACGACGAGGCGTTTACAGCCAGAGGGTCTTTTTTTGTTGTTGTTGTTGTTGTTGTTGTTTGTTTCTTTGTTTTTTAAGGTGACAGGCACTTTATGGTGCATTTCATCTTGACTTTAACAACATTAAATGAAAAGAAGATAGCATGCTGTCAGAAAGATCGTGCTTTGTGTGATGATATTCAAAAGACACTAACCAAAGAAATAAAAGAAGCAAAGATAGAATACAGAAAAAAGATTGAACACAAATTTCAGTTTGGAAACATGAGAGAGGCCTAGAAAGGTATCAAAACGTTAGCAGGGGAAGAAAAGTTTAAATCTACCTCCAGTGGTATGACCCCTCATGAAGAAAAGCAATTCTGTGAAAAATTAAATTCCTTTTATTGTCGTTTCGATCTTCAACAGGATTTTAATGTTCAAATAGCCTCAATTAGACAAGAACTCATGAACGAAACGATCGTGGTAGAAGAAATTGAAGAGTATGAAGTTCGCTCTGTCTTTTCAAAGATCAAAGTGCAAAAAGCGGGAGGCCCTGATGGCTTGGAAGGTAAACTCCTGAAATCATGTAGTTCGCAGATTGCAGGTCCTTTTACCAAGCTTTTTAACCTATCTTTGCAACAACAGATTGTCCCTGTGATTTGGAAAACGTCTGTGATATGTCCTGTACCAAAAAAAAAACGCAGTCCCCAAACTCTTAACAATTATCGACCTGTTGCTTTAACGTCTATTCTTATGAAATGTTTTGAAGGGATTTTTATTAAAAGACTCTTAGTACAGACTCGGTATCAGCTTGATTCCCTTCAGTTTGCATATAAACACAACAGAGGCACTGAAGATGCCACACTTTTACTTCTCCATCATGTTTTTTACACACTTAGAAAAGCCCAAGTCGTTCGCACGTATTCTGGTTGTTGACTTCTCCTCTGCCTTCAACACTTTACAGCACCATCTTTTGGCCAGTAAACTAAAGCAACCTGGCATCTCCTCTTATCTCATTCTCTGGATTATCGATTTTCTGGTAAATCGCCCCCCAGTGGGTTCGCTTTCATAACTCTGTTTCATCCGTTTCTTATACATCAACGGGTGCTCCCCGAGGTACAGTTCTTTCTCCTTGTTTGTTTACTCTCTACACTAATGACTGCAGAGGAAATAATGACAGCCTTATCATCAAATTCTCTGATGATACTGCAGTCACAGATCTCTCCAACTCAGATACAGCTGTTAATGAAATTGTGAAAAGTTTTACACAGTGGTGTGACACCAATTTCCTTGATCTTAATGTCCAGAAAACAAAGGAGCTGATCACTGACTTCCGAAGAAATGCTGATCCTATTCCAGATTTACTGATCTCAGGTACCAAGGTTGAAAGGGTGACTGAGTGTAAGTACTTAGGTTCTGTTATCGATGACAAGCTTACATTCACTTCTAATTCTCTCTATATATATAAAAAAAAAAATGTCAGTCAAGAGTGTATTGCTTACAGAAATTGAGATACCTTGGAGTGAACTGTGACGTTTTAAAAGCATTCTACAGAAGCAATATTGAATCTGTGATCACTTTTTCATTTTTAGTGTGGTATGGTGGATTAAATGTGAAGAACAAATGCTTGCTGGAAAAGATTGTGAAACGGTGTGGTAAGATTATTGGTGTTAAGCAACAAAGTTTAGGAGAAATATTTGAAAAAAGAGTGCCTAAGAAAGCTCAGAAGATTGTATGTGATGAAACCCATCCTCTGTTCCCCTTTTATGAAAAGATGCCTTCAGATAGACGATTCCGGCAACTGAAATGTGAAACCAACAGACTGAATCGTAGTTTCTTGCCTATTTCAATCCGTTCATTGAATAATCACTGACCTGACCATCCTGAGTAAATGTTGAATGCTGTCGTTATAAAGATAGAGGAGAGGGTGAGGGCGAGACTTGGATAGAGAGAGAGGGGTGGGGGTGGGGGGAGGGTGGTGGGGAGAGAGTGAGAGTGTAGATATTTTGGGGAGGGGGGGGGGGGGATGATAATCAAGTGATAATGATTTTAAAATTATTTCAGTTCTCATCCCGTGTAGAATGTGTGTGTGTGTGTGTGTGTGTGTGTGTGTGTGTGTGTGTGTGTGTGTGTGTGTGTGTGTGTGTGTGTGTGTGTGTGTGTGTGTGGTGTGTGTGTGTGTGTGCGTGCGTGCGTGCGTGCGTGTGTGCCCCTTTTGTACAGTTTATTTTAGCGTACAGCAGATTTTATTAAATTGACTGGATATAAAATGGAGTGTATGTTGGGTAAAGTTATTGATTAGTTTCATGTGAAAAATAAGCCTTACTTTATTTATATTGTTTTTAAATTTGTAGGCATGTGCAGGTGTGAGTGCATTCGCACATTTTACATTACTCAATGTTGTTACTCATATGTCATGTGTTTATGTGTTCCCACCACAACACAAAGTTCTTATGAAAGAAAATAAAGTGTCTTGAATTGAAATTGAATTGAACTGACCTGTAAAGGAATAATGGGTGTGGGGGGTTGAAGGGATGACACTTATTGTGGAGTTTCTGTGCTACCCATTTTGTACGGTTTCTTTTTGATGTGAACAAAAGAGCTTTAAGCGGAGTGGTTTAACCGTCCCATTTTGTGGTCGTAATGCCCTCTCTCTCTCTCTGTCTTCTGTCTCTCTCTCTCTCTCTCTCTCTCTGTCTGTCTGTCTCTCTCTCTCTCTCTCCTCTGTCTCTGTCTCTCTGTCTCTCTGTCTCTCTGTCTCTCTCTCTCTCTCTCTCTCTCTCTCTCTCTCTCTCTCTCTCTCTCTCTCTTGTGCATGCATGCAGGATTCTGTTATCTGCATTTGTAGTACCAGTCCTTTTTCATAGTCTAATTATCGATTTGTGTATTCACCTTTTTCCTTGTTGTCGCTATAGTGTCTTGCATGTTTTCCCTTGTTTTTCGTTTTTTTTTCTCTTCTTCTTTTCTTTTTTAGTTTTTCTCAGGGCTGGGTGGAAAAAAGCATGTACAATTTGCTTATCTCATAACCCTTTTAAAATAAAATTTCGTTCGTTCGTTCGTTCGTCCTCTCTCTCTCTCTCTCTCTCTCTCTCTCTCTCTCTCTCTCTCTCTCTCTCTCTCTCTCTCTCTCTCTCTCTCTCTGCACGCAACACAAGGATGTGGGCGTGGGTTTCAAGGTTTCTAGAAGAACTTTTCCTCCGGCGCAGTCCCCCCCCCCCCCCCCCCTCCCCTTCTTCTCCCTCCTCGCCCACACACCATCCGTCCACTGTGCTCCTGCCTCCCCCCCCCCCACCCCCACGGCCCTCCCTTCACCCCTCCACCCACTCCCTTTCCTGCACTCCCAATCTGAACGTGTGTTTAAGGGGAGAAATGGGCAAACAAGTTCCCGCATCTCACCAAAACACAATACCAACAAGTATCACACACACCACGAGTGGATTATGGACTGCCCCCTCTCCTCATTCCTCCCACTGTCCCTTGCAGATAAGCTTTCGGGGCGAGTGACTTCGATGTTCAGAAAACGAGAATAAGTTTTCTTTTAACCTTTGCGAAGGTAATTCCCTTCTTTTCGACATCCAGTGTATTGGATCTGCAGGCGTATCACGATTCGTCTTACAGGGAGATAATGCACGGAATCTTGCATAATGCAAGAGTGCTTTCCCTGCACTAAAGCTTATTTTGAATGAATAGCACAGCTTCCCTCTGCAGAAACAAAACAAAGATGTGTTTTGACTTGTTTGAAAAGTTTGTTTAGAAATCAT
>CM065724.1:77013352-77015852 GCA_033310375.1 Conus canariensis
GAATTACGAATGCCACAGAATATCTGTCTTCAGAAATGGGCTTGGTTGGCGGTCTTTTGAGTGTCTTAGATGAGAAACTAGCATCATGCACGCATGTAAAATAACATTACCAACATTCAAAGAGAAGGCAAGTTTGGTCGCTAATATGGATGACAGGTGTACACATAGGATGTGTCCTCTGTGAATAATGGAAAAAAGGAGTTAAAAGAAATGAGCGACTGATATTTGACTGAATGACACGGGAATTGACTGTGTGTCACTGCATGCAGGCAGCCCTTCAGTCGGCTCTACCCAGGTAGGTAGGCAGCCCGTTGTGACAACGAGGGCGTGGATTGTAAAGCGTTTAGAGCTTGGTCTTGAACCCAAGATACACGTTATCTGTGCACACTCAATAAAAATATTGATCGTGGAAATGATGATAATAATGACAAGGATGATAGTAATAATAACAATAATAATAATAATGATAATGATAATAATAATAACGAAGATGATAATAATAATATAAATGATCATTTTAATAGTTATAATAATAACAATAACGATAACAACAATGCTGATAATAGCAATAATGATAATAATAGTGATAGTAGCAGCAGCAGTAGCAGCAGCAGCAGCAGCAGCAGCAGCAGTAGTAGCACTAGTACTAGAAAAAAAACCATCAAACAAAGTGAATCGGCAGTAGTACAGTGTCTCCTATGATGGGTTGCCTCCAGACAACGAGATACTGATCGCTCCATATGGACAGCGGTGCTGGGACAGAGACAAACATGGGTGTGGTTGTGTATGAGGGGACTCAGAATGAACGACATCAGAGTCACGTTACTGATGGAGCACAAGAATATAGTACAAAAATTTAAAAGAGAGAGGGAGAGTGTGTGTGTGTGTGTGTGTGTGTGTGTGTGTGTGTGTGTGTGTGTGTGTGTGTGTGTGTGTGTGTGTGTGTGTGTGAGAGAGAGAGAGAGAGAGAGAGAGAGAGAGAGAGAGAGAGAGAGAAAGAGAGAGACAGAGACAGAGAGAGAGACAGAGAAAGAGGTGCTAAAAGTTTGAAGACATCTTTCTGTCTTTTTCTCAACTCCTCCCTGTTTCTGCATCAGTGATGTATCGGTTCAAGTCAGCCAAATGAAGACTGTACACGCCAATGGCGTCACCCAAGGGAGGACGCTGTCTCTGTCCCTGGCTCTTAACTTCTTTGACTGATGCCTTTCAGTCCCCCTAAGGAACATAGGGAGGGGGAGGGGGAAGGGGAGGGGCAGTGGAAACACACCTTCCCAGCGGACCGCGTTCTGAACAGAATGGTCCACCTAGGCCTCCGTCACTCCAGTTACCCTCACTTCAAAATCCCTGTAATCTATACCAGAACTGTCAAAGGTCATCCTGCTTTTGTTTGTTTTTTTTTCCCTCTGTGGATTCCAGTCATGTGCCAGTCTGTCTGTCTGTCTGTCTGTCTGTCTGTCTGTTGTGATATTTGGTAGTAGCAGGCTTTTGCATGGTAGTCGTCACCAATCCAGCCTCGTTTTCTTTCTATTTCTTTTTTTTTTATTCTTTCCGTTGAAGGCGCCATCTGGAGGTTGTCACTCTCTCTCTCACACATGCTACCTCCAGGACTAAAGAGTTCTTGCCTGTCAGTTGAGGGGTTCTTTGTGACTGGCGTCCTGCGCAGCTTGGATTAGAACTAGGCATCACAGAGCAGCCCCCAACGTAATTTTCAGCAAGACACACTACAGTGCCTCCTCTGGTGGGTTGCCGTGTCACAATATGCTCTCTGCGACTAAAGAGTTCTTGCCATCACGTGACGAATTCTTTGTGCATGGTGTCCTGCCTAGCTTGGATTTGAACTAGGCATCACCGAGCACTCCCGACGCGATTTTTTTTTGTTTTTGTTTTTTGTTTTTTGCAAGACACTGCAGTGTCTCCTTTAGTAGATTGCCTTGTGACAGACTGGTGGCGATGATTGCTGCCTGTGGGATGGCAGGTTTGGTATGCGATAAGACACCTTGGATGTGGCTGTTCTTAAGGGTGAACTGGAAAGAGCAGCGTGGAAAGTACTGCCACACATGCAGGACCAGGACAGGGGGAAGAGCAGCATGGAAAGACTGCCACTAGACAGAAGGGAGAGCGCATGGAAAGTACTGCACTAGGACAGGAAGTGGGAAGAGCAGCATGGAAAGTACTGCCACTCTAAGACAGGAAGGGAAAGAGCAGCATGGAAAGTACTGCACTAGGACAGGAAGGGAAGAGCAGCATGGAAAGTACTGCCACTTAGGACAGGAAGGGGAAGTAGCAGCATGGAAAGTACTGCCTCTAGGAGCGCATGGAGTCTGCCACAGCATTGGCAGGGCTCTAGATACAAGAGCACACGACATGAGGAAAGTATCTGCCACTTAGGACAGGAAGGGGAAGAGCAGCATGGAAAGTACTGCCACTAGGACAGGAAGGGGAATGCAAGCAGAAGCATGGAAAGTACTGCCACCTAGGACAGGAAGGGGAAGAGCAGCAT
>CM065724.1:77023352-77035852 GCA_033310375.1 Conus canariensis
CAGTTTTGCAATACTTAAAAGTCGAACTTGGGTCTGCTATAGAGACAATGAGCGTTCCTGTTGATCAAAGGGAGGTAATGAGAGACAATGAGCGTTCCTGTTGATCAAAGGGAGGTAATGAGAGACAATGAGCGTTCCTGTTGATCAAAGGGAGGTAATGAGAGACAATGAGCGTTCCTGTTGATCAAAGGGAGGTAATGAGAGACAATGAGCGTTCCTGTTGATCAAAGGGAGGTAATGTTATTATGCTCGTTGGTATTTGCATCTGGAAAAAGGGGGGAAATTGTGTGTGTGTGTGTTTGTGTGTGTGTTGTGTGTGTGTGTGTGTGTGTGTGTGTGTGTGTGTGTGTGTGTGTGTGTGTATGTAAATGGTAATTTTCATAAAACATTTTTGCCGTCTTAGTTCCTGCATATTGAAACCAATGCCTGTCTCATGCGACTGACATGTTGCGCAACTGGTTTTATGATTCAAACTTATTGATTATAATCATGTTGAACGTTCATCCAAGGGGATACAGCAGATAAGCGTCCCATGAGAGGTAGGGAGAGGGAACTTATTGAGCACTAAACTGATACTTGTGGTCACGCTAAGATAAGCAGAACAAATGTGCTATTGTAACAGGTGTCAGACGAATTTGAACTGGTGAGTCAGGTTAAGAACTCATTCCTACACCACCATATTTCTTACAGGAAAAGTAAACTATTAGGCATTCGCCTGTTATGTCTTTACCCATTCCATCAACCCAGACAAAGGATGTGTTTAGATTAGCAAACACACGCACACTAAGACAGAGAGAGAGGGGACGGGGGAGGAAGAGAGAGAAAAAAATGGAGTGTGTGGGGGAGGGGGGTATGGGGGGCATCAATAAACTAAAAAGACAACGCAGTGTCAGACCAAAGCGAACAGACTCTCAGCTTAAGACAGGCTGACTCTCATCAGACTGATCTACGCCCTCTAGCCGCCGACTTCGCCACAACCGCTCATTCGATCCTCAAGGCAAATACTGGAAGAGCCGTGGAAAGGGGCGTGGAAACGGGGGCGAGAGGGGAGGAGGAGAGAAGGGAGGGGGGAGACAATGGCTTCGAATCGAACCGCGTCCTAATGTGGGAGGGCACAGGCAATTTGATCGGGGTCCCCGGGCCATGGTCTGTCTGGGAAGCTCAGCTTTGAAGCCTGGTGGTTTGAAGTGGAAGGGGAGGGGGGGGAGAGGAGATGGGAAGGAGGAGGGAAGGAGGAATGGCTGGGGGGAAGGGGGTAGGTGAGGGTATAATTGTTGCTTTGAGGTTGTTGGTGGTTCTGTTGCTGTGATGGTGTCTGTGGGTTCTGTAGCCCTGCACAGGTGGTGGTGGTGGTGGTGGTGGTGGTGATGATGATGGTAGAGTTGATGGTTCTAATAATTATGATGAAAATGGTGATCGTGAAATGGTGATGGCGATGACTGTGATGGTGATGATAGTGATGATGATAGATGTATCAAGGTGGTGATTATGATGGTGATGATGGAGGTAATGATGATGGCAGTAATAAGGTCAGGTGGTGATGATGGAAGAGATGAAGATAGTGATGATGATCATGATTATGAGGGTGGTGGTGGTGGGGTTGTTGGTGGTGGTGGTGGTGGTGGTGATGGTGGTGGTGGTGGTGGTGGTGGTGGTGGTGGTGATGGTGGTGGTGGTGGTCATAGTGTCATGATGGCAATCTGATGATAAGGAGCGAAGAGGATCCTAGGAATACCATCAGATCCTACATCCTAATAATGCGCTTACTTTTGGCCAAATCATACCATACCATCGGCAATCTTCAGTTTAGTAGAGCGAGAAGAGCTCTGACACAAGCCAGGCCCTTGCCCACCACCATCAGAGGTGGAGATCACTGGCACAGCGTTCATTACTGCAATGCCCCCAATGATCACAGAGGCTTCAGAACCGGTGATCCAATGATCACAGAGCATTTTCCACCACAACCATTTCCTTTCTGGGATGGGATCTGGTTGGTCTATAGGATACGGCATCATACTCTTCTTCTGTGCTCCATCCCATTCCTGTTCGAAACATCCGGGTGAGAAGAAACTTTCTCTTTGGAGTTAACATCTGCAGAGACACCAGTCCTTTCCTAGTCTTTAAACACTGGTCCCGTGCGAAAAGCGCATGCATAACGAAAGCACTCACGTCTGGTGAATCCCATTCTATCTCTTGGAGAGAAAAGGCCATCATGTGCCAGCGGGGTGGGTGGCACGGAACTAAAATATACACGAGACTGTCACGTGCAAACATCATCCCCCAAGACACAACGGTCGGACTAAACTTGGCTGCATAAGTAATATTTACCAGCAGGGATTCTCAAAAGAAAAAAACAGATGAGATTTTGTTTTATTCTAACGAACAAAAAAGGCTTTGCCTCTGCCTCAGGCTGGAAGCAAACGTCACTTTATGTTCATTATATACAGCATCTGCAATAACATTGATAAATTTTCTCCTCGAAACAGCTGTTTGATTCAGCATGCAATAATCAGGATGGCTGCTCAAGAGCCAAACAACGCCCACGACACAAACAGAAAGAATCCATACCAAGGGTGAGGAGGGTGGGACAAAATAGAACAAGAGAGATTGTAAAGAAGGCAAAAGAAAAAAGGATTCAGGATGTTCTACATGCAACAGTCAGCACCGCGTCTTCTACTCTTACCCCCACCCCTCTTCCTCTCACCCGTTTCGTACTCAACGCCACAACAGGACAAAGACTATCTCACCAAGCACCTCACCCACAAATCTCCCTCCTACAAAAGTCTGGAAACATCGCAAAGACAGACACGGCCAGACTCCCACCCATCTCATTAACAGTTCTTACGACTTGATAACGTCCCGGGGGGAGGGGGGAAGTACCACTGGTGTGTCGTAGAGATGCAAAGAGACGCCGTCTTCAAGGACTGGGGAAACAGTGTTGGACACTGCACAAAGGCGTTGACCTTTCTCTTCCACTGCACGGTTAGCGTTTCGTGTCGGCCAAATTGCATGGTTATCACAGAGGCTGGTTGTCTCCGGGGCCTGAATGGAGATACTTCTCTGCCAGTGAGAAAGATTATGGGTTTGGGTGTCCTTTGCGTGTGAGATAATACGACTGGTTTGACTATTCTGTCTGTCTGTCTGTCTGTCTGACTGTCTGTCTCTCTGTCTCTGTCTCTGTCTGTCTGTCTGTCTGTCTGTCTGTTTCTCTCTCTCTCTCTCTCTCTCTCTCTCTCTCTCTCTCATTGAGAAAGGAGCAGGGATGTAGAGAGAGGTGGAGTATAAGATTTGAATTTACCCTAGAGTTTTTCTACTCTCACTTTTCATTTCTCACTGGATTTGGAAACCCACATAGTGTCCAGTGTGAGGGAAATCAGGAGGTATATCAACATACTTCTACATGGGTAATAGCAGTAGTAGTAGTAGTAGTAGTAGTAAGAGTAGTAGTTGTAGAAGAAGTAGAATAGTAGGAGTAGGAGTAGCAGTAGCAGTAGCAGCAGCAGCACCAACAGTAGTAGTAGTAGTAGTAGTAGTAGCAGTAGTAGTAGTAGTAATAGTAGTATCATATGATCTCCATCCTCATCAAGGTTCTCATTATCTATGTGGTGTGAAGAGTTCCCTTTCCTCACTCATTCCACCTCTAAAGCTGACTTTGTAACCCTTCTCCCCAGCCCTTTTTTTCTGAGTTGCATTATTCCCAAGCCGTCCGTCCCAGTCGTATGATATCAAGGTGGAGCCCATCTCCTCCCTCCGTCACTGCTCTTCTCTCCCTGTCCATGAAGAGGAAGACAGAGTTGTTTTTCAAAGCTGGAAGACGGTCAGAAATGTGAGAACGACTCTGCGGGGTTTTCCCCTTCACATCTCGTGATGGCTGAAGCAAGAGTTTGGAAGAAGGGGTAGTGATTCATGGTCACAACAGGAGAATTCGGACAAATCCTGCTACTAATCACTAGGAAGTTAATAGAATTTCAGCCAGTCGCGTTGCCCTATATGTATTTGAATATTCACGCATAAACGAGGCAAAGATGGGGGGGGGGCGAAACTCATGATCTCTGATTCATTTTGTTATGTTTAGAATCCGCTTCATAATCGATACAAGCCAGATGAAATTTGTTTTTAAATGCTAGACGTCAGTGAGATATCTTTTCTGATTTATCTTCAGGCCTTGTTTTTTATCAATGGAGCAAAAGGTGTAAAAAATTTTCTGATTGGTAGATTTATATTCAGACATTGTTTTTTTTTATCGCTTTAGCTAAAGGTAGAGCAAAAGGTGTAAAAAATTTTCTGATTGGTAGATTTTATATTCAGACATTGTTTTTTTATCGCTTTAGCTAAAGGTGTATTTTTTCCTGTTTGGTAGATTTATATTCAGCCATTGTTTTTTTTATCGCTTTAGCTAAAGGTGTATTTTTTCCTGTTTGGTAGATTTATATTCAGCCATTGTTTTTTTTTTTTATCAATGGAGCACAAGGTGTCATTTTTTCTGGTTGGTAGGAAGAGTTATTGGACTTTTTGCTCTCAGTAAAGCGAGTTTAAGGAGAGCTATGCTTGGCTGACAAAGATGGCACCACTGTGAATGGAATTCGTGATCAATGATGAATCTTTCATCAATAACAAATAAATATCTATTAGGTGTATAGGTGAGTGGAACCATAAAGATCCTAATCACAGAACTGACCAGTCATGTTTGTTAAATGTCAAAGGTATGACTACTACGTCTCAATGTAAGTTTGCTGTTTTGGCACATTTAGTCATGAAGTCACCATTGCATCAGATGCTTTGGCACATTTAGTCATGAAGTCACCATTGCATCAGATGCTTTGGCACATTTAGTCATGAAGTCACCATTGCATCAGATGCTTTGGCACATTTAGTCATGAAGTCACTATTGCATCACATGCTTTGGCACATTTAGTCATGAAGTCACCATTGCATCACATGCTTTGGCACATTTAGTCATGAAGTCACCATTGCATCAGATGCTTTGGCACATTTAGTCATGGAGTCACCATTGCATCACATGCTTTGGCACATTTAGTCATGAAGTCACCATTGCATCAGATGCTTTGGCACATTTAGTCATGAAGTCACCATTGCATCAGATGCTTTGGCACATTTAGTCATGAAGTCACCATTGCATCACGTCTCTTTTTCATCTCATCTGCACTCGCATGAAGCTCCTACTAAATAAGCTGATTCAGACCAGTGCCAACATACATTTCAACCACAGCCAACTGTATATCTTTTGAATAATTCTTACACATATATGCTACAATTTTAGTTGCGTTCATTCTGGGGCACATAAGTGCCAACATCAAAGTGAAACAGTTGTACACATTGGCCTTCAACTAAGCGCAAGTGACAATCAGTAGACCTGAACTTTTTAAACGCTACTTTTGGCGTGCTCTGGTTGCAGAAATTCATAAGATCTTACTTGTGACTATAGTTAAAAGGACTATGGACGATGCCTGCACCAGCAAGAAGCCAGTGAGCCTTGATGTTTTAAGGAAATGAATCTAAAATAGCTGACCTCTCTGATGACCAGCATCTGTTTAAAATTTCTAATGTGAGGAGGAATAACTATTCACGAAGTCATAAAGCGTCAGGGAAATAGCAAACAATGTAATGATCAAACATTGCAACACCTTGCTGGACCTCGTTTTCATGATGGGATCGCAATGTCAGAGTGGAACGTTGCTGTCTAATGACTTTGATGTGTCGACGTTTATTATGCACTAGAATCGTGTGTGTGTGTGTGTGTGTGTGTGTGTGTGTGTGTGTGTGTGTGTGTGTGTGTGTGTGTGTGTGTGTGTGTGTGTGTGTGTGTGTGTGTGTGTGTGCGCGTGTAGGGTGTATGTGTGAATGGTATTAAAAAAATATCTGTTGTCTCAGTTCCTGCAAATTGAAACCAGAGTCAGTATGACATGACCAACATGTGGTGCAACTGGTTTTATGATTAATTGGTTATAACCACATTAAACGTTCACCCAATGGGATACGGGAGATAACCGTATCATGAGAGTTAGAGGGAAGGAACTTATCGAGCACTAAACTGATATTTATGGGCATGCTAAGATAACCCAGCAAAGTATGTCCATTTTGTAATGGACGCCAGACGAGTTCAAACAGGTTAGTCTGGCTGAAAATTCATTCCTGTACATCTGAGCCACCCTCTCATTTCGTAGAGGAAAATTGAACTATTAGGCGCTCGCCTGTTATGTCTTTACCTATTTCACCAACCCAGACTGAAAGAACGCGTTTTATTTTACCACAGCAGAGAGAGGGGAGAGAGAGAGAGAGAGAAAGAGAGAGAGAGAGAGAGCGAGAGAGAGAGAGCAAACGGAGTGGGGATGGAGGGGGGGGGGCGTGGGGGCGTCAATAAACTAAACAGACAACGCGGTGTCAGACCAAAGCGAACAGACTCTCAGCTTAAGACAGGCTTACCCTCATCAGACTGATCTACGCTCTCCAGCCGCCGACTTCGCCACAACCGCTCATTCGATCCTCAAGGCAAATACTGGAAGAGCCGCGGAAAGGGGTGTGGAAATGAAGGGGGGGGGGGAGTTGGAGGAAGTAGTAACGGGGGGGGGGGGGAGAGGGAGGGGGGACAATGGTTTCGAATCGAACCGCGTCCTTATGTGGGAGGGCACAGGCAATTTGATCGGGGTCCCCGGGCCATGGTCTGTCTGTAAAGCTCAGTTTTGAAGCCTGGTGGTTTGAGGGGGAAGGGGGGGGGGGAGAGGAATGGCTGGGGTAGTGGGTGGTGGGTGGGGGGTATAATTGTTGCTTTGAGGTTGTTGATGGTTGTTTTTGTGGTGGTTTTTGTGGATTCTCTAGCCTCACAGGCGGTTCCAGTGTTTGTGGTGGTGGTGGTGATGCCGCCAGGGGTGATGGTTCTGATAATGATGATGGAAATGATGATCGTGGGAGTGGCGATGGTGATGACTATGGCGGTGATGATAGTGATGATGATAACTGCATCAGGGTGGTGATAATGATAGCGATATGATAATGATAATGATGATGATGATGATGATGATGATGATGATGATGATGATGATGATGATAGTGGTGGTGGTGATGGTGGTAATGATGATGGTCATGATTATGTCAGGTGATGATGGTGGAGTGATAAAGATGGTGATGATGATGATGATGATGATGATGTTGATGATGATGATGATGATCATCATCATCATGGGATGGTTGTAGTGGTATGATGGCAACGTGGTGGTAAGGAGCAAAGGGAATCCCAGGGATACCATCTGATCCTACTTCGTGATGTGCTTACTTTTGGCCAAATCATACCACACCATCAGTAACCTTGAGCTAAGTGGAGTAGGAAGAGCTTTGCCACAACCCAGGCTCTTGCCCACTACCATCAGAGGTGGAGACAACTGGCACAGCCCCCCCCCCCTTCCCCCGACGAACAAAAAAGCTTTGTCTTGAAGTGCTGTGCGTCTCTCTCCTAGTGGGAACAAACATCACTGTACTGATCTTAAATAAATGTTAGCGAACCGCCCAGAGAACGTGGACAAACGAGTCACAAGACGAAACACAACTAGTTTCGACCTCTTAGGTCTTCATCAGGTGAGACATTAACGAATAAAACAATGAAAATTCACTTAGCTTCAACGCCTTCTTCCTTGCGCTGAACCCTACCAAGTGATCTGAAGCGATCAAAGCTAAGTGAATTTTCATTGTTTTATTCGTTAATGTCTCACCTGATGAAGACCTAAGAGGTCGAAACTAGTTGTGTTTCGTCTTGTGACTCGTTTGTCCACGTTCTCTGGGCGGTTCGCTAACATTTATTTAAGATTTGTTTAGATTTCCGCCTGCAGTCCTCTCGCTTTGCAACTAGATCACTGTACTGATCATTCACAACATCTGCGAGAACATATACAAATTTCCTCCACAAAGCGGCAATTTGATTTAGCATAAAATAATCAGGATGGCTGGTTAAGAGCCAAACGACACTATAACACAAGCAGAATATAAAACAAGCGCAGGCCAACAACCCCTCCGTAAAATGTAGGGGACAATCTTTGAGCCTACGCCTGAGGATCCACCCAAAGATTGGCCTGCGCTTGTTTTCCCCCACTATTAGATTGTTCGTCTTTGTATTTGTCTGACTTCATTCAAGTTTAAATGGCTGTGCCAGTCTTGAATAAAAGTTACTCTGAGTTAGGTTTTCTTATGGGAGCAAGAGTTACTCTACTTGTTTGTTGTTTACTGTTCCCTGCCTCATTTCATTTTCAATTTTGTTCATCAATAGCAAATAAACAAATAACTATCTATCAGGAGTAAGTGTGGGTGGAACCGCAAAGATCCTATCACAAAACTAACCAGCTATTTTTGTTAAGTGCCAACGGTGTGAGTACTATGTCATAATGTCAGTTTACTGCAACTGATGAATTCAGCCGTGATATCAATATCGCGACACGTCTCTCTTTACGTCTCATCCCACATTCGCATGCAACTTCTACAAAAGAAAGTCTAATTCAGACATTTCGATCATAACCAACTGCAGATCTTTTGAACAAATCTTTAAACACAAATGCCACAATTTTAAACGTGTTTATCATGGAGCTCATCTGTGCCAACATCAAAGTGAAACGGTAGTACTCCTCGACCTTCAGTTCAATACACATGACATCCAGCACCCCGTTAATATCAGACTTGAACTTTCCAAGCAGGTTACTTCAACTTAAAGTAATAACTGTCAATTACTTAGTTGAATCACTGGACTACCATAGACGACTTTGGCTGCCCTAACTCGGCCGAGAAGCCAGAGTTCGCCGGGGTCTGCTCGCGGCATATGCTGTGTGTGTAGATACGGGCTGTTTGGTCAGCTGATCTCTATTGGTGCAGCAAGCATTCGCTGTGGACAGACCCGTGCACTTGCATGCACTGTGTGGGAAAGAGAGATGGCGCAGGGTAAACAACAACAACAAAAAATGGGACGCTGGAGATGACGGTGGCAGGAGGAGGAGGAGTGGGGAGGTGAGGAGGGGGAGGGGGGAAGGGAGGAAGGGAAGGCAGCATTTGGACGTCGGGGTCAAAGTTGTAAAGTCTTTGATGCGAGTTGTGTGGGAAAGGTACTGCCGCTTCTGCAAGAAGGATAAATAGAAGGGGAAGGAGAGAGAGCGGAGGCTATGGACTGGACGAAGCTGGGTAAAATGCTAATGAAATTGATCCGTAAACAGTGTAAAATGCTAATGAAATTGATCAGTGAACAGTGTAAAATGCTAATGAAATTGATCTATGAGCACCGTTGCAAAACAAATACACATAGAATAAAGGTAATTTTTTTCATGTGCTTTATATTCCCAATTTTTTTTTCCAATGACAAGCTTAGGCGGTGGGTGGAATGAGATATTTCAAAAAATCTGTCACTGCACGTCAGGGTGTAAATCAGCCATGGCAGTGCTGTTTAGTGTTGCCATGGTGATATCTCATATGCGAGAGGAATAATTTCATCGCATCTGCACACATAGCCAAAAATCTGGTTGGCTGGAAACATTCAATGTCATGTTTCTGTCTCTGTCTCTGTCTCTGTCTCTGTCTCTCTGGCTCTCTGGCTCTGTCTCTGTCTCTGTCTGTCTGTCTGTCTGTCTCTCTCTCTCTCTCTCTCTCTCTCTCTCTCTCTCTCTCTCTCTCTCTCTTCCCGTCTGTCTGTCTGTCTTGTCTATCTGTTCATCTCTCTCTCTCTCTCTCTCTCTCTCTCTCTCTCTCATTCTTTGTGTGTGTGTGTGTGTGTGTGTGTGTGTGTGTGTGTTGTGTGTGTGTGTGTGTGTGTGTCTGTGTGTGTGTGTGTGTGTGTGTGTGTGTGTGTCTGTGTGTGTGTGTGTGTGTGCGTGTCTTTGTTCATCTGTCTCTCTGTCTTGCCTGTTCTCTCTCTCTCTCTCTCTCTCTCTCTCTCTCTCTCTCTGTATATATGTGTGTGCCTGCCTGTTTTTCTGTCTCTGTGTCTTGTCTGTCTGTTCAATTCTCTCTCTCTGTCTCTGTCTGTCTATCTGTCTGTCTGTCTCTCTCTCTCTCTCTCTCTCTCTCTCTCTCTCTCTCTCTCTCCTCTCTCTCTCTCTCTCTCTCTGCTCCCTCCCTCCCTCCCGTCAACCCCCCTACACACACCAAATGTCTCCTGATAGGTTTTCAGTCCCATTTACCAACAATCATTGATGACCAACGGGACTGTAAGATCGACTTTCTGTCTCCGTCCTTCCCACAGCTGGAGCTAATGTCTATTATTTGGGTCAATGATCTGTCTCCCTTAATCGTGGCTAACGTGCCCCCACCCCCACCCCACCCATCCCCCTCACCCTCCACCATCCCTCTCCAAATTTCCCTACACCCTGTCCCTTTCCTTCCCGTCCAATCTCCAGCCACAACCCCATTGGCCCCACCCTTCACCCTGTCCCTTTCCTTCCCCGTCCAATCTCCAGCCACAACCCCATTGGCCCCACCCTACACCCTGTCCCTTTCCTTCCCCGTCCAATCTCCAGCCACAACCCCATTGGCCCCACCCTTCACCCTGTCCCTTTCCTTCCCCGTCCAATCTCCAGCCACAACCCCATTGGCCCCACCCTTCACCCTGTCCCTTTCCTTCCCCGTCCAATCTCCAGCCACAACCCCATTGGCCCCACCCTTCACCCTGTCCCTTTCCTTCCCCGTCCAATCTCCAGCCACAACCCATTGGCCCCACCCTTCACCCTGTCCCTTTCCTTCCCCGTCCAATCTCCAGCCACAACCCCATTGGCCCCACCCTTCACCCTGTCCCTTTCCGTCCCCGTCCAATCTCCAGCCACAACCCCATTGGCCCCACCCTTCACCCTGTCCCTTTCCTTCCCCGTCCAATCTCCAGCCACAACCCCATTGGCCCCACCCTTCACCCTGTCCCTTTCCTTCCCCGTCCAATCTCCAGCCACAACCCCATTGGCCCCACCCTTCACCCTGTCCCTTTCCGTCCCCGTCCAATCTCCAGCCACAACCCCATTGGCCCCACCCTTCACCCTGTCCCTTTCCTTCCCCGTCCAATCTCCAGCCACAACCCCATTGGCCCCACCCTTCACCCTGTCCCTTTCCGTCCCGTCCAATCTCCAGCACAACCCCATTGGCCCCACCCTTCTGCTTCTCTCCGCCGCTGAAACGTCGGTTTGACTCTGGCACAGGCGCAATCTCATTCCAGACTCAACTGCTTTTGCTACGTGAACGAATCATTTGTATGCCAGTGCATCTTAGGAGTCTACAGAGACCAGTGTGCCAGAGTGTGCTTTATCTTCATATTGAATACTGTTGTTTGTTTGTTTTTTAATGCGAATCATTATACAAACAGGGAACATACAAACAGTAAGCATGTAAACGAGTACATTAAAGCAGTACAGCAGTTATGTGAACGAGTACATTAAAGCAGTACAGCAGTTATGTGAACGAGTACATTAAAGCAGTACAGCAGTTATGTGAACGAGTACATTAAAGCAGTACAGCAGTTATGTGAACGAGTACATTAAAGCAGTACAGCAGTTATGTGAACGAGTACATTAAAGCAGTACAGCAGTTATGTGAACGAGTACATTAAAGCAGTACAGCAGTTATGTGAACAGTACATTAAAGCAGTACAGCAGTTATGTGAACGAGTACATTAAAGCAGTACAGAGTTATGTGAACGAGTACATTAAAGCAGTACAGCAGTTATGTGAACAAGTACATTAAAGCAGTACAGCAGTTATGTGAACGAGTACATTAAAGCAGTACAGTAGTTATGTGAACGAGTACATTAAAGCAGTACAGTAGTTATGTGAACGAGTACATTAAAGCAGTACAGCAGTTATGTGAACGAGTACATTAAAGCAGTACAGCAGTTATGTGAACAAGTACATTAAAGCAATACAGCAGTTATGTGGACAAGTACATCAAAGCAATACAGCAGTTATGTGAACGAGTACATTAAAGCAGTACAGCAGTTATGTGAACAAGTACATTAAAGCAATACAGCAGTTATGTGGACAAGTACATCAAAGCAATACAGCAGTTATGTGAACGAGTACATTAGCGTCTGCCAAAGAATGACATGCATAGACAGGGAACAGCGTGGAGAAAAAGATAAACATAATGCATGTCTCAAAGATATAAGACAAGACAAAGATAATCATACAACATGTCCGAGAAATATCGTGCTCAATACAATGAAAACACAACAGAACAAACGCGTTCACTGTCGTGGTTCACATGAGTTCAGTACGCACCTCTTACGTTGATATCTGACAGCGTGTACATTCCAGAGACTTGTTTGTTGAACAGAAGTCATACACACAAATAGATGCTCATATACATGAACTAGAAACATCTAGTTTGGCTTTTTTTCAGTTAAACGTAAGCGACGGTTTAAGTATAGTGCATATCTCATGTTGATGAATAAAATATGTGTCAGTATTTTTTCAAAGGCACGTTTAGCACTTTGTTGACGGCTGTTTTTGAAATTCTTACTCGTCAGAATCTTGTCA
>CM065724.1:77040852-77043352 GCA_033310375.1 Conus canariensis
TGAGACTAATTAAACACGACCCAAAAAAGCCCAGATTTTTTACCTAAACTACAGGACGAAAAGCTGGTAGGGGTTTAAAAGGGCTACGAGCAAATAATGGAACAACACAATGTTCATTTACAGACATTGTTCAACATCTCCATGGATGTACATGGTAGATCAGGCATTTTGTCCTCACAGCGTATGCTCAATACCGGCCGATCGGCATACTAAAAGCAACCTTTAGAAAGAGAAGGGTTAGTTACCGCCAAGGACACAGACAAACAGAATACAGAACAAGACACAATGTATTTCGACCTCTTGGGTCTTCTTCAGGCAAAACAAATAACATTCAGGACAGTGAAAACGAAGAACGAGAAACCACTTATCTTCTCATAGTCGGCGCAAAATGAAATTTGAAACTTCCATACTAAAAGCCATAACGTATTCAAGTAACCACCAAGGTGTTCATCTTTCTAAGTGCGTTGAATGCTGGTACCGAAGATTGTGTCATAACGGACACAGAGGGTTCTGTGTCTCGAAGGAGCAAAGGACTCAACTGGACGAACAGAATAAAGCCCTGAACATGAAGACAAAGACACAACCGTAAGTGCGGGTGGGCCCCAGAGTAGCAATGTCCTCAACGTGGAAACCCAATCCGGATTGTCCTAGACTGACAGGCGTACAGCAGTGTGGGCAGTACACCTTAAACATCTTCAGGTTGTGGGCCAGCTTGATGCCTCTCCTTCTTCCACTGAGTTTCTTTCAGACGCCTGAAAGCTGAACTTGTTTTTGCAATGTGTCTGTCAACCTCGTCATCAATGTTCGCAGATCCGAAGAGTGTCTAGTCAACTCCAGTCAAGTCAAAATTATTTATTAAGGTTAGAAAAGAAGCTTCGCAGCTTTTGTTGTTGTTGTTGTTTTTCATCCTGCCCTCACGAAGAAAATAATCATAATCATAGAGAACAAAAGAACAAACAAAATTATGTATTGACGCATTATGAAGAATATGCAAATATGTTTGAAATAATTACTACATTCAAAGCATCATAATTGGATTAAAACGATTGTGCAAAATTTCAATAATCATTGTAATTGACTTTATGTAACATCATATACGAGAGAGAGAGAGAGAGAGAGAGAGATTCGGCATTAGAATAAGCATTAATCGTTCGATGAATAATTCAAGAGTGTACTGTGGAGGTTTGTGAAGCTGTCAACAGCTTGCAATGTTTCGCCTTGGACCATAGTTCTTGTTCCATATGCTGTCTGTGGTGCAGGCTGGCACACGACCTCTCTTCCTTGTAGTGTATGCCAAACACACAGCTACATCAAACTGGAGGGGCACTCAAGACCTGTGCACACTTGTACCAAAATCGAACGGAGTCTGCATCCCCTTCTTTATTCAGTTCATGAGTGGAAATACAATTACGTTTCTTTCTGTCAGGGGAAATAATTTTTGTACATGCTGATAGAGTTACTCCTCATACATTTTTTATGAGTAGCACAGGGAAAATACGTGGAGGATTGTATTGTAAGAAAATGTGAATGTCCCATGAAAGTATAGGCTTCGCAGAGAGTTAAAATTTTGAAACAGCAATTCACGTTGTTCACGCGCAGTTGAAGATTTGTCATGGTGTTTCTAAACGGATCCAGGATCCGCCGTTGGAATCAGATCTGCAGCAAATGTATTGAACTCCATCGCTCCATCTTTCCGTCGGGTTTTCTGAAAATCGCTTCAGGAGTTATTGTGTAATCGAATTTACGAAAAATAAATCTTTCTAAACGGATTACATCCACAACTGTTCCGGGTCTGCCCCAAAATGTAATGAGTCTATCCATAGGTTATATTCTATCCGTCCACCATATCTGAAGAAAATGGGTTATGTGCTTTTATTGATGTCCGACGAACACACAAACAAAGAGATAAACAAACAAACAAACGAACGAATACCGTTGAAAACACAACCTCTTTTGCGGAGATCCTAAAAAAAAATAGAGCTGTAAATATGCACAGAGATAATCACTCCAATTGTTTGTCTTGTTTGTGAAAAAATAACCTCTGAAGTTTCTATAAACAAAGCTACAAGGTTTGGTTGAAAAACGGAGTATCACTTTGCTAATGTCACATAACACATGCCCAACAAATGTCATGTTCACAGTAAAAATAGACCCAACGAACGGGTTTACTGAATATTTTTGAGGACTCAAATGATTTCACTAAGCATCTTTTCTGTTTATGTCTAACCTTATACATCTTTTGGAAAAGTGTTTTCAACAGAAACTATGCACGTAAAACATATGTTGATATAAACTTATCAGAAACTTAAATTGTTTGGTATAATTTTTTAAAAATAATCGTCAGTAAGTTTGCAACTATGTAAACTATCTCGAACTGATACATAAAGTACGTGTTGATTTTTTTTCCTATATTTAGCGCTTTTCTTGCAGTTGTTTTGGAAGGAATCGGCTGTGTGCTTGAATATGAACTAGCAAATAATAATAATGATAATCATAATTA
>CM065724.1:77048352-77050852 GCA_033310375.1 Conus canariensis
ATTGATTCTGTCTCTAATGATTACAACTCCTTCCCAAAACAAACTTTAGCAAAGAAACGAAGTGACTTGCCGCTGAGACATTTTTGCGTAATTACAATGCGTTTCTTCAGACGCGGTCTTTATGTATCTCCGGTAATGATATTGTCGAGAGGTCAAATTCTTCCAAGGAAAACACACGCAATGGAAACGCATTATTTGAGAATAATTATCACAAACTGATGCAAACACGAGAGACAGACAGACAGACACACAGACAGACGACGGAATACAAATAGGCTTGTCTTACAGCCAAAATTGTTTCTGTAAACAGTCTCCACTTGACAGAAAACCTTTCATGTCATGAAAAAAAGATAGAACACGTATATCATCAACAAAGTTTGGAAGTTTAGCCAACATCAGATGCTGGGGAAAAGTCTATAAAGCTGAAAGGATAAAACAACAACTAACAACGACAACAACAACAACAACAAAAGCAACAACACAGGTTTATAAGCAAAGGGCGGGGGGGGGGGGGGGGGCGTTCTTATTCCAGTCAGACGTCACAAAAGAAAGACCCGATCACCCATGGATTAGGAAATGAATCGATGAATCTTGCATCGACGCTCTCCCCATCCTCCCCATAAATACCATCACTTCCCGCTCCCCCATCCCACCAACTGACCCCCCCCCCCCCCATCCACATCTCATCTCGCTTCCCTCTCTGCCACCTCCGGGGATAAACTGGGCATACTACGTCGCCCCATGTTATTTAGGCTTATAGAGCAGAAAAAATAAAAAGAAAGAAATAAAAAAAAAGTAGGGAGGAAAAGAACAAGACAAGGAAAGAAAAGAAAAAAAGAAGAGAAAAGAAGAAAGAGAAGAGAACGAGACAAGAGAAGACAAGACAAGAAAGAAAAGTAAGTAACACGTAGGGGGGGGGGGGGGACTGCAAAGCACAAAGAGGGAAGAAAGAAGAAACAACGAAAAGGATGAACAGAAAAGAAAGACACATAACACAAGAAAGAGGGACAGAAAAGAAGTTTAAAAGGGAAAAATGATAAGAAAAAAACAACAAAGCAAAGCCAGGCTAAAAACAAAAAGGAAAAAAATCAAATTTCTTAAAAAGAGAACAAAGGAGAGAGAAAAATAACAAAGAAAAAGACAAAAAGAAATGGGAAATAAAGGAATGGGGAAAAAAGGAAAAGGGAAAGAGAAAGCCATATAGTATGGGGTAAGTTTTTTTTTACATAAAGCTCTGTGTGTTTGTACATTTTCGCATGTATCTCCTGTTGTTTTTTTTTAGCTGTTTGTGAAGTAACTGATTTTCTAAATGAACTATTCCATCATGTTGCCCTTCTTATGTATAATTCCATTTTGCCAGGTTGTTTTCGATCTGTTTTCGAACATGTCCTTTTTTGGCCATATCGTACAAAAGGCCTGTCTAGACCATAACTGTCGACGTGTTTCTGATTTATGCCTTCTTTCACAAATTCTGGAGAGAGTCCCCCTCGTCCTGCTTCCTGCACGAGTGAAAAGAAGCAGACTTTCTAAATGTCATCAGTCTGGCTATTAGCGAGGCCCTGTCATATCCTAGTTTAACCATAGGAAATGACAGACTGTCTTAATGTCATCAGTCTGGCTATTAGCGAGGCCCTGTCATATCCTAGTTTAACCATAGGAAATGACAAACTGTCTTAATTCATCAGTCTGGCTATTAGCGAGGCCACAGTATTGTCATAGCCTAGTTCAACCATAGGTAATGACATTCTTCTTGGCGTTGATGAAAGCAAAATTCACATTCTCGCCCGATTAGAGTTTTCCGCTGCGTTTGACATCACTAACTATTCATCTTTTTTTAACGATAGACTTCAATATTCTGCCGACATTATGGCGGTAAAACTGTGTCCTGGTTTGAGACATCTAAAAAAACAAATAATTGAGATCAGATGGTAGCTATTCTGAAGCATCGATCATGCACTTGGTGCGCCACAGGGATCGGATTTGGAGCCTGTTGTTTACATCCTGTATGACACTCCAGCGTCTGAGCTTATAACCGTCAGAATTTGTTAAACAAGTGTTTGCTGATAACATCTGGGTTTATGAATCAACTTCCCACTACTGAAAGTATTGAACGAATATCATGAATCCACCTATGTGTTGCAGTTTTAAAGGCATAGATGACCCACAACAAAATGCAGCCAGTGATTGCCCATTGCTGCTCCTAACATCAGTCAACAGCTCTTTCCCAGAATGTTTCCAGGAGAAACACTGCTGTTCTTTCTCTACCATAGTGTGTGCATAGTCTTAGTGTTAGTCTTGATCGGAATCTGACTTTATACTGACAGACTCGTATAACCCTCAATGGCGCGTGGGTAACTCCATCCGTCATGATAACGAAAACCCTGGTCTTTATCTGAGCTCAGTCTAGAATCGATTTCTACAGTTCTGTTCTTAACCGTCCAAAGACATCTGCTTGAAAGGTTAAAAAAAATTCAGAAGTAGCCTGTCCAAAGACATCTGC
>CM065724.1:77053352-77058352 GCA_033310375.1 Conus canariensis
GACCCCTCGATGACCATATCATCACCAACAACACTAGAATCATCAGCAGCAGCAGCAGCAGCAACAGCAGCAGCAGCAGCAGCAGCGACGGCGGCGGCGGCGAGAACCAGAAAAGAACGGCTACAACAACGGCAGCAGGAACAGCAACGCCAGCGCTAGCGGCATCTGTGATGTGGATGGCATCTGATCGCAGCCATGTCTTTTCTAAATGACTCCTCAACACTTCGAAGAATCGTTACGAGCTCTGTTGGGCTGGAAAAGAAAAAGAACAAAAATGTTGTAATATTATTCACAGATCAGGTTCAAATCCATGTTTTAGCTTCGTTTTGTTTGAGATTCAACGCCAGTGATACACCAAGTATGCCATTCACGCACGCACGCACGCACGCACGCACGCACGCACGCACACACGCACGCACGCACGCACGCACACACACACACACACACACACACACACACACACACACACACACACACGTGTCCGCGTTTGGATTTACGCACGACACACACACACACACACCACACACACACACACACACACACACCACACACACACACACACACACACACACACACACACACACACACACCACACACACACACACAAGCGCATTTTCTTGTCTTTTTCTTGGCCTTTGTTTGTCTTTCCTTCTGTCATTTTTCCTAATTGTTCGTTTTTGTACTCCCAGTTCTTATAGACGAGGGAATACTTTAGAATGGGAACGAAGAAATGCTGTCTGTGTGTGTGTGTGTGTGTGTCTGTGTGTGTGTGTGTCCGTGGTCAAAATGTGTTCCACTCGCTCCAGACAAAACTACTGGGTCGATCTTTCTGAAAATTTGAAGGCATGTTTATTATGGGCCACGGATGATGCCGATGTTTTAGTTTACCGCTATATCCGTTGCTAACGGCTGTAACGGCCTGTGACGGTTTTTCTTCTTTATGGAATATCTCAGAAAGTAGTTGGCCAATTTATAAGCGGTTTGGATGATCTTGTGACAAATCGGAGCCTCTGTCCATATGTAAGTGATGTAATGCTGAAAATGGATTAAACAACCGTTAAAAACCGTTATTCTGCCGTTATTTCTTATATATTGGTGGATTTTAATTAAATTTGGTATATAGAAAGGTTATCACATACAACTGGCACTTCTATATAGTGTTTCAAAATTTGACCATTAAAAACCGTTATTCTTGACATATTGTCCGATTTGTATGAAATTTGATATGTACACAGGCTTTAGCCCAGTGAGGACTAAAATACCGGTTTCAATAGTGTACATCGGTTATATAACCGTTTAAAACCGTTATTTTGCCGTTATTTTTTATATATTGGTGGGTTTTAATAAAATTTTGTGTATAGAAAGATTATCACACACAAATGGCACTTCCATGTAGTGTTTCAAAATCTTACCTTTAAAAAACCGTTATTCTTGACATATTGTCCGATTTAGATGAAATTTGGTATGTACACAGGCTTTAGCCCAGTTAGGACTAAAATACCAGTTTCAAAAGTGTTCATCGGTTAAATAACCGTTAAAACCGTTATTTTGCCTTTATTTCTTATCTCACAAAGCACTTGGCCGATTTATAAGCGGTGTGGAAAACTGGGAGTACGTTTATATGCTTCGCATCTTGTTGCATTTACTACGTGTATGATTTCGTTCCGCTGAGTTTTACTGCATCCACGGTAGTCTGTTTCCGTTTTCATCTCTCTGTCTCTGTCTCTGTCTATTTCTCTCTGTGTCTTTTACTGTCTGTCTGCCTGTCTGTCTCTCTGTCTCTGTCTCTGTCTCTGTCTCTCTCTCTCTCTCCTCCTCTCTCTCTCTCTCTCTCTCTCTCTCCGTGTGTGTGTATGTGTGTGTGAGTATATGTGTGTGTGTGTGTGTGTGTGTGTGTGTGTGTGTGTGTGTGTGTGTGTGTGTGTGTAAGTATATGTGTGTGTATGTGTGTGTGAGTATGTTTGTGTGTATGTGTGTATGTATGTGTATGTGTGTATGTGAGAGTATGCGTGTGTGTGTGTGCGTGTGTGTGTGTGTGTGGGTGTGAGAGAGTATGCGTGTGTGTGTGCGGGGTGTGTGTGTGTGTGTGTGTGTGTGTGTGGTGTGTGTGTGTGTGTGTGTGTGTGTGTGTGTGTGTGTGTGTGTGTGTGTGTGCTGTTCTTACTGTTCAGGACGGTGAGACAGATAAGTGCGTCAAATCTAAAGCTACGCACAAAAAGTTAAGGATCACTTTCACAAACATTCATACCTGTCAAAATAAGAACGTCAATGCGTTGAAGTTTGGCCAACATTTAATTCCATTCTTTAGTGATAACGATACACAATTGCCTTCAATCTCGAGCAATCGTTTGGTGTGTACATTTGAATAAAGTGGGTACGTATCCAAATTTGATTTCCCAAAGTCATTGAAATCACAAGACAGGGCATACTGATGCTCCCAAAAGCTCAGTAATGCGTGTAACCACCATGGCTGTTCTGGCACTCGACGCAGCGAGTCCTCATCGAGTTGACCAGGTTGGTGAAGATCCTCTGTGGAAGCGCCTGCCACTCAGCCTGCAGCATCTGGTAGAGGTGTTGGGCATCCCTGGGAGGGGGGTGGCTCCTCACTTTGCGATCCAGCTCATCCCAGAGGTTCTCAATCGGGTTGAGATCGGGACTGCATGCTGGCCACTCCATTCTGTTGACTCCAGACCGCTGCAGGAAGTCGTTGACCACCCTTGCCCTGTGGGGGCGAGCATTGTCATCCTGGTAGACAGCCCTCGGTCCCATCTGCTGCAGTGTAGGCACAGCCAGCGGTCGAAGGATCTCATCCCGGTATCGGATGCCAGTCAGGTTACCCTGTACATGATACAAGGGTGTTCTGTGGTGAAGGCTGAAGGCCCCCCAGACCATTACAGAACCTCCACCAAAGGCCACCTTTTCTTGGACAGTGGCGTCAGTAAAGCGTTGCCCTGGGCGCCTCCAGACCCTCAGTCGGCCGTCGTTGTCGTGAAATGTGAAGCGTGATTCATCACTGAACAGGACCTGGGACCATTGCTGACGTGTCCACCTCACGTGACGTGCGCAGAAGGCGCGGCGTGCTGCCCTATGGGCTGGAGTTAAGCGTGGCCGTACTGCTGGGCGATGAGAACGGAGATTAAACCCATGTAGGCGGTTCCGTATGGTCTGCTGGCAGATGTTGATGTTAGTAGCCACCCTGAACTGCCTTTGAATTATGCTGGAAGAGGCTGTTCTTGTCTGCAGGGCTTGTCGCTCAATGAGACGATCGTCACGTGGGGTTGTCTTCTTTGGTCGACCAGATCTGCATCTTTCATGGACAATCCCAGTGGCTGTGAAGCGTTGAATCAGTCGGACAATGACCGAGATGGACACATGAAGTCGCCTGGCCACTTCTCGCTTGGGAACACCATCTTGGAACCATGCAACAGCTCGTCCCCTATCCAACTCGCTTAATTTTCGTCGTGGAGGCATTGTCAGATCAGGCCTACTACTGGTGGAATGTCTTCTTATATAGCCAAGCGAGCGACAGCATCTCACACATAAACAGCAGTGCTTGTACGTGCATAATGGTTTTTCCATCTGGCAAGTGCAATGTGTTCAGGCAGAACGGTCCAAAACAAGGTCATTTTTCGCAAGTTTCCGCTTTTCCGTTTGCGGCCCAGCTCAGTAGTAGAGAATCCCGTGCAATTTTCGCACTAACACAACATCGCCCACTTACAGCTGAACAAGAATTCATGACAATTTGGCTGGACTAAGAAATAAATAACAGTAGCGAACTGAGTTTATTACGCACCTGTTTTCACATACCGATCCTTAACTTTTTGTGCGTAGTATATTTCTATTGAGACCTCTGACCAACCGGTCCTCCCTTCCCTGTCTGGCCTATCTCAGACAGCCTGTCGCATAGCAAATCCTCTCAATACTCCGTATCCACACGCACCAGACTCCGGCTTGCCTGCCGACCTGCTCGTTGTTCTTTTCTTCTGGAATATCAATGTTGTCATGATGCACAGCACCCAGGCACGATCAGGATCATTCTATGCTTCTCTTTTGCCTTTTCAATTTCTTTCTTTTTTCTGACCTTTTGTTCATTTTCTGACGATTTGAAGTTTTCAGATGTCTAGAGTACTGTGTTAAATCTCTGTGTCAAATATTCGCAAAATTGTTCTTTCTTCTATCAAGAATAGCCTCCGAGAATAATATGCTTTTCCCTAAAAAAAATTAAAGCAAACGCATACGCAGGCGACATCTCTTTTCAGTCGCAGCGGCGCGCACCCTTACGCACGCTTTGAATTTTCAGACGTCTTTCGTGTTGATGGTCACAAGACAACTCCTGGATTCGCGGAGTAAACTTCCCACTGTAGAAACTAAGTGAAGATAATCTACTGACGTTAAGAAACGCAGTTGTCTGGCCGTCTTTCCGTGGTGGAGGTTTACGTCACCGATGAGGGGTTTAACCCACAAGCTCTTTTCAGTTAATGTCAAAAATAGAGGGAAAGGGCAGTTAAATTTACATATGTAACGTAAGGACCAGTTCCACTAGAAACCCGCGCCAGATTGGAGCCAAAATGATGATCACTATATGATGCTAAAGTAATGATCACCATATGATGCTAAAGTAATAATCACCATATGGAACTAAAGTAATGATCACCATATGGAACTAAAGTAACGATCACTATATGATGCTAAAGTAATGATCACCATATGGAACTAAAGTAATGATCACCATATGGAACTAAAGTAATGATCACTATATGATGCTAAAGTAATGATCACCATATGGAACTAAAGTAATGATCACCATATGGAACTAAAGTAATGATCACCATATGATGCTAAAGTAATGATCACCATATGGAACTAAAGTAATGATCACCATATGGAACTAAAGTAATGATCACTATATGATGCTAAAGTAATGATCACTATATGATGCTAAAGTAATGATCACCATATGATGCTAAAGTAATGATCACCATATGGAACTAAAGTAATGA
>CM065724.1:77090852-77115852 GCA_033310375.1 Conus canariensis
ACATGTAAATATCCCTTGGGTACAAGCACATGTAAATGTATCCCTCTGGGTACAAGCACATGTAAATGTATCCCTCTGGGTACAAGCACATGTAAATGTATCCCTCTGGGTACAAGCACATGTAAAATGTATCCCTCTGGGTACAAGCACATGTAAATGTATCCCTCTGGGTACAAGCACATGTAAATGTATCCCTCTGGGTACAAGCACATGTAAATGTCTCCCTCTGGATGCAAGCACATGTAAAATGTCTCCCTCTGGGTACAAGCACATGCAAACTTATCCCTCTGGGTACAAGCACATGTAAATGTATCCCTCTGGGTACAAGCACATGTAAAATGTATCCCTCTGGATACAAGCACATGTTAACTTATCCCTCTGGGTACAAGCACATGTAAATGTGTCCCTCTGGGTACAGGCACATTTAAATGTATCCCTCTGGGTACAAGCACATGTAAATGTATCCCTCTGGGTACAAGCACATGTAAATGTATCCCTCTGGGTACAAGCACATGTAAATGTATCCCTCTGGGTATACGCACATGTAAATGTATCCCTCTGGGTACAAGCACATGTAAATGTATCTCTCTGGGTAAAAGCACATGTAAATGTATCCCTCTGGGTACAAACACATGTAAATGTATCCTTCTGGGTACAAGTACATGTAAATGTATCCCTCTGGATACAAGCACATGTAAATATATCTCTCTGGATACAAGCACATGTAAATTTATCCCTGAATCCTTCTGGATACAAGCACATGTAAATGTATCCCTCTGGATACAAGCACATGTAAATGTCTCCCTCTGGATGCAAGCACATGTAAATGTATCCCTCTGGGTACAAGCACATGTAAATGTATCCCTCTGGGTACAAGCACATGTAAATGTATCCCTCTGGGTACAAGCACATGTAAATGTATCCTTCTGGGTACTTTATCAACTGCCGAAGCTTTGCTTGGAGCCGAATTAAATGTTCACAGATCTGGAACTACATGCTGAATGGTACTGCTATCTTGGAACTATATGCTGAATGGTACTGCTATCTTGGAACTATATGCTGAATGGTACTGCTATCTGGAACTACATGCTGAATGGTGCTGCTATCTGGAACTACATGCTGAATGGTATTGCTATCTGGAACTACATGCTGAATGGTACTGCTATCTGAAACTACATGCTGAATGGTATTGCTATCTGGAACTACATGCTGAATGGTACTGCTATCTGGAACTACATGCTGAATGGTACTGCTATCTTGTTTATCAACCTAAGATACTGAAGCTTTTTCTTAACATCTGTACCACTGCCGTCCTTTTTTTCAGTGTGAGGATGACAACAAATACAACACCAACAACAGCAAAAAAAAAAAACACACACACACAACAGAAACAACATCAAGAGATACAACAATAACGCCAACAAACAGCAGCACGAAGAAGTCGAAAGCAGTTTAAGCCATCAGCAGAAACAACAGCAACAAGAGCAAAAGGCAAACAGAAGGCGACAGCAAGAGGCACACAGAAGGCGACAGCAAGAGGCACAGAAGGCGACAGCAAGAGGCACAGAAGGCGACAGCAAGAGGCACAGAAGGCGACAGCAAGAGGCACAAAGAAGGCGACAGCAAGAGGCACACAGAAGGCGACAGCAAGAGGCACAGAAGGCGACAGCAAGAGGCACAGAAGGCGACAGCAAGAGGCACAGAAGGCGACAGCAAGAGGCACAGAAGGCGACAGCAAGAGGCACAAAGAAGGCGACAGCAAGAGGCACACAGAAGGCGACAGCAAGAGGCACAGAAGGCGAGAGCAAGAGGCACACAGAAGGCGACAGCAAGAGGCACAGAAGGCGACAGCAAGAGGCACAGAAGGCGACAGCAAGAGGCACACAGAAGGCGACAGCAAGAGGCACAGAAGGCGACAGCAAGAGGCACAGAAGGCGACAGCAAGAGGCACAAAGAAGGCGACAGCAAGAGGCACACAGAAGGCGACAGCAAGAGGCACAGAAGGCCACAATTACCGCAGCGACAGCAGAAGCTGAAATAACGACGTGAAGAAGTGCATGATTACTTTGGCAAGATCTGCCACAACAACAACAGCAGAGAAAAGGCAGAAACAATAACATAATACAACACAAACAATGAAATAAAACAAACAGCATCACAGGGCAAGTATAAGAATGGCAGTAACAGCGTCAGAAACAAAAATAAACATGAACAGAAATAGGACATTGAAGAAGAAAAAAAAGAGAAACGGTCATATCATATAGGAGGAGTAAGGAAACCGTTTGATGTCAAAATAAGCGTGCAGTACGGCGCTTCCTCTGTTTTCTGTCTGAAGAACTTTAGCAGGGGAAATTCAAAATGTGCTCTCTCGCTTCATGACGTGCCATCTTTTACTTACTTTATGACTTATTGACCTACTCACGCCCTGTGTTCTCCCAAGTGGAGCAGGGCCTGTGCTGTAGTGAGCTCGCTCCACCATGAGCTGTCCTTTCTGTGTGTGGTGGACAGCCTGACGTTTTGGTCAGGTTGTGTGGTCACCGGTGGCCATCCCGTCCTTTGTCACAACTCGCTGCTGGCTTTTGTCCGACCACCCCCACCCCCATCCCCACCCCATCCCCGACTGCCCCACCGCACCGATGTTGAGAAGGCGTTCTTTTGATTGGCGTAATAAAATGTCTTCTGGAGGATTGAACCGAGGAACGCTGCGGCTGGAAAGACTTGACTACCTCGTTTGACAATCCACTAGAAGACACGTCAAGAGGTTCCCCTCCGACAGATTTAACATAGTAGAATCTGTGTATACCTTAGTGATGGAAGATCCACTCAGGAAAACAAACAAGCAAACAAAACAGGCGGTAGGATTTCACTGACAATTACTTTTGTGCATCAGGCGGGCAGCTGGTGGGGTGGTGCCACCCAATGTTTCCAACAGGTGGTATTTTGCTCCCGTTTTATTTCATCATGTGACATGCCGTGGATGACACAACTTGGAAATGTTTCATCGTTCTCAAGTGGTTTCCGCTTCCCTGAAATGAGTTTTTTTTACTTAAAAAGTTGTGATGTGACGTGGGCTTAAAAAAAGAGAATGTCTATATGTCTGTTCTCGACCAGCCATCTTATTTCGCCCGCAAACCCCACTTTTCACATAATCAAATTTCCTCAACCAAAAAAACAGCTAAAAACCTACAAAATCAAAAAAACTTAATCACGTGAAAAGTGGGGTTTGCGGGCAAATAATATTGCTGCTCTAGAACCACACATATAGACATTCTCTCTGATTAACTTATAGGCACTGTGTTTGGTGGAACAACTTGCAACTCTTCGCGAACAAACGATCTTTTAGGGGCAGGCTTTTTGGAAGAAAGAGTTTCTCTTAAATAATACACGGGAGGGGATGTTTTTATAATTCTTTCAACTTCATATACGTTTACGCTCCATATAGGGTCTGTGGCTCTAATTCTAACATCGCCTTCTGCTTCTCCAGGCGCATACAAGTATCTTACTTTTAGTCCGAACGCCAAGAGTTTTTGATTACTTGGATGTCTTCAGTAATACTTTTTTTTTTTAATTTGATTGCGTTCACTGGCTTAAGGCCCGTTGCTTTAAATTCTTCATTGTTCATGGCGCGTAAGACTGCTGGCAATCTTCTAACCCATCTGTGTTGCGTGTTTTGTCCATAAGGTCTCTGTGGTATTGATAGGTAAACAGACGTTCAGCTAGATTCTTATTAAAGTTTTCTACTAGAGCCTGGGAGCGATGGTTGCCTGGGATCCCTCTCTTAACTGTAACCCGGTGTCTTAAAAACAGTTGGTTTACAGCCCCTTTAAACTCTTTCCCATCATCAACCTGAATCATCCTAGGATACTTTAATGGGCCTCGCATGTATATTTGTTGTAAAGCCACAGCCACAGCAGTTGAGCTTTTATCTGTTAAAGGCTCAGCGTCTTTATACCTTGAAGCCATGTCAACAACTGTAAGAGCATACTTAAACTTTTTTCTTCTAACTTTGTCATGCGGAAGATACAGCAAGTCCATCTGGTGGGTGTCATTAGGAACTGAGTTAACAAATCGAGGCCTTATTATTCTTTTTGGGGCAGGCAGATATATTTGCCAGATCGCTTGTTTTGAAAGCCAGTCTTTTGCTTCTGATTCAGACACCCTAGCAGCTTTACTCAGTTTATCAATAGCAGCCTTTCCTTTCCAATACCCTCTAGGAGAATAATATATTTTGTACTTCGTATCGTCCATAAGAAGGGACTGTTTTTTTATTACATTTTAACTATGTTTTTAGATTGAATATGCAAGAAGAAAGATTGCTCCCATAGCACCTATAATAAAGCCTATTTCTACCATTTTCTGATCCTCAGATGGTTCATAAAAGTCAGACAGTTCTGGCGGTGACGGCGTTAGAAACTTCTTTCCTGTTACTAAGTAATATTCATTCATTGCGTCATCAACGTCTGTAAATGTGTGCTCTGCATGTCCCTGTTCTCTTAACTTTTTATTAATAAAGTCTAAGTGAGCAATTCTCTTTTTCTCGTAAGCGTCTTTTGCCTTAGCTAACTCTTCCATTGCCTTGTTATGGCGTTCTCTCTCTTCATCAGATCGCAATTTACTAAACATATAATTGCTGCCAGAGAAAGCCAACGCATTAACAATAGCTCCTCCCACCATCAGAACTAATCCAGACATCTTTTTATAAATGAATGAATCTTTTTTATAAATCAATATTTTCTAGAATGAATCTTTTTTTTATATAAATCTTTCTATGCATTAATCTTTCTATGCATTGATGTTTTCTGGGATAATCCCCTGTGTAACAAGAAAGTCTTTTGAGGCAATCCCGCCGTTATTACAGCTATAACCTTAACAACATCCTCAATGTCCAACCTTCCTAGATCAGCCGGCCTCATTTTAAACATGTTTTTTGCTAACACGCTGTACCCTATACTAAGACCGCTGATTACAGCAGAGTGGTAAATAGTATTGATGATCTTTGCAGTGCTCATGTTTTTTATTAACTAAAAAAATAATTAAAATAATCATAATATGAAAGACTGTCTATGTGCTTTTTAATCAGATAATCTTTTGTTGCCAGAGCTAAAAATAAGGTTACAACTAGTTTCGGCGAATCTTCTATCTTTCCCATGTTGGGCGGTTTTATTCTTAGCAAACATTTTGCAAGAGTTGAATAACTATAACACCAACAATAGGCACTGCATAATTAACCAGCGTTAAACTCATGGTTTTAAAAAGGTTTTATTATTTTTATTGTTTTTAAAAAGGGCTTTAAAAAATGGATTGCGACGAGCTATTAAAGTGTGAGGAGGCAGCAGACCCAAACCTCTGTCATAAAGAAAGATTATACTCTCTGGCTGCATGTGGAAAAACCAGGCAGTATCTAGGCACTGAACTAAGTATTGAACAGATTCAGCAATTGTCTACATCAGACGTTGAGAAGTATTACGCTAGGTACGAAGCACAGCTAGGATCAAAAATGGTTAGATCAGTAGGACAGACAATGATTAGTTTATATGCTAAGTTAGTAGGCAAGATAGCGCCGATTGATTCAGAAGAAGATTTAAAATATGACTTAACACAAGATCCGGTTTTAACCAAGTCCTAGAATCTCTTGCATGTGACATGTACTATAGATTTGGAACGTTGTTATGTCCATTCATCATGGGATTAATTACTTTTAATCATATTAATTTTAATCATATTAATTTTAATCGCACTAAAAAAAATGAGCGAGCAGGAGAAGAAGACTCCACAGGAGCAGAATATGGATCCACAGAATGCTCCACAAGTGAGTGTCCCACAAGTGAGTGTCCCACAAGTGAGTAGTGTTACTAAAGCTAAAAGTCCTGGGCGTGTTGAGGCCGGTCGTAAACTAGCTGAATGGAACAGACTGCAAAAAGCAAACCAAGCAGCAAAACAAAAATTGGTAGATAGTAATACAACATCGCCACCAGCACCGCCACCGTCACCGACAACAACAACAACACAATCAAACTATAAGATGTATTATTATGTACTGGGGGGTATTGTTGTTGGTGGGGGGCTTTTGGCATACAAGTGTCTAAACCCATACTTAGCAACAAAGTCACAAATCCCCACAAAAACAGTAAAAGAAGAAGAACCAGCCTCTGCAAAAAAAGCACAACCTCCTTCTGTAAACCCATTATTTTTACTGAATTAGTTTTTTTAATGTGTTGTTAAGTACAAGTTAAGTACTGGTTAAGTACAAGTAAAGTTAGTTATAACAAGTTAAGTGCAAGTTAAGTGCAAGTTAAGTGTAAGTAAAGTGCAAGTCATGTTAAGTACTAGTTAAGTACTAGTTAAGATCTTAAGTAAAGTACTAGTTAAGTACTAGTTAAGTACTAGTTAAGATCTTAACTTAAGTCAGTCAAGTTAATCTTTTAAGTCAGTTCTCCAATGGCCTATAGCGTATGAAAACTCAGGATTAACGTAAGTTCGCTTGTTATTGTTAGAGACTAGTGATTTCTTATTAACAGCAGTTGTGTTTACTTGATGAAGAGTAGAGCGCAGATTAACATTTGTGTGATGAAATACTTTGTTTTCAAAGAGAGCCTGCTTGTAGTTGTCGTGACTTATTTTTTTTTTTACAACTTCTTTACTTATGCCCTTAGCCTTCTTCATTACAGAAGTCTGGCTAGCAACGCTATACATCTTTGACCGCAGACCAACATATTCTTGTATAATTGTCCCATTAAGTTCATCCTTCATCTTTCCAATTACTTTCTTGTTTACAGTTGAATGTAAAGGGCTGTCTTTTGGGTAGTCACATGTGTCGTACCATCCATCGGCTCCTTTAGCTACCTCCGCTTCTAAATCCCTATAAAAGTCTTCAGTTGGAACATCCAGAATAAAAGAGTCAGTGTCTGTGTAAAGGACTCTTGATTCTGGGTACAGCGGTTTAAAGTAGTCATACAGAAACTCAAGCATTAACAATTTTGACAGCTCTAGCACAGTAAACCAATAAACACCGGCTTGTCCAACTTCACATTCTGTTTCTTCATCACAATGCCAACCAGGCTGTCGCTAAATCTTCTAAAGTCTTGGTAGTTAGGTTTAGAGACCAGCTTAATTGCTCTTTGTTCTTTCGTAACTAACCTTACATCTTTACGCTTGTGTGGATTCTCCATGGTTTTGCCAAAACAACTGTTGTTCATTAGTTTAAAAAGTCTTTTTCTGAAGCGTCAGTGGCTTTAGTCCTAAGATCAGTATTCTTCATGATGTATGGTCTCATAAAGGGCTTTTGGTCAAATTCTATAATTCTGTGAACGGCAGTAAGTTTCAGTCCGCGTCTTAAGTAAAACTGTAGCAGTCTGTAATGACATACGTACTTAGTCTTGTGACGAAGATTAGGCACGAGTTTAGGCGGTTCTGTGGGACTCATCTTTAATCTTTCTGCTGCTAGGGGATAATCGTTATGGGGGTCATGCAACTCTGTAGGATATTCTAAGTCTACCTTCTAAGATTAGTCCTATTGGTCGATCAGGCGTAAGACGCGGTAGATAACAACATTTTATTAACGTCATGAGGCCCTACGAACATTTTAAAGTTTCTCAATGGCAGTGCCTGGCTCATGGCCCACCCATACAGATTGTTGGCGTCTAAATACATTAGATAGTTAGATGGTTTAGTGGGGTCATAGTCATCTAAGTACTTGTTGTTGGCTTTGCAGTAAGGGTGTGAGGCCATGCTAATGCCTCCCCTCAGCCCATCTTCAATCATCTGGAGTGTGGCCAGATCAGATATTAAGTCAATCTCAATGTCTGTAGACTTTAAGAATGCGTCCCAAGACAACCCCGGGGCAGAAATGTAATGTGATGAATCTAGGCCGTAATGTTTCATGCATGTAGATCTGTAATTCTGAAAGACGTCTGCCAATAAACACATGTCAGCCAATAAATATTGATCATGATAATCGCCCATTGTTCGACAGTGTAATTCTGTCCAGGCTTTCTGTGCGTATTCAAGTCAGAGCAGTTATGCCGTTGCCCGTAAGACGACTGTAAAAGTCTTCCTTTGCTGGCAGCGCTGGCTCATCAAACTTGTCCCACGAGTCCATGTATTCATAAGGGTAAATGCCTTTACGTACTAAAGCCGAGTTAAAATATTTTTTAGTTATCGGACAGTCTTGTAGAGATTCTGCTAGTTTGCTTAAGCTCCCCATCAGATGTTGAGCAGAGTCATAGAAGGATAAACAGTCTACAGTAAATGTCATGTACTTTTCTGATGATTGTGCAATACAGCTAACCCTCTTACATTCAGAAGTTATTGCTTGAATGATAAAGTGAGAATCATAGCCCGTAGTTATGAAAGAAGATAGGCAGTTTCCATGTCTTGGGGTCAGCCTTAAGTTGAAGATTACAACTGTTGTGTGCTGCTCCCTGAATTTCCCAGTAATGTGATCATGGTCCCTTACTGTCACGTCTTTACTGTTGGGTGTTAGCTCTGAGCCGCATATCCAACAGTGTGTAGATGATTCATAGCGCCTTTGGTCTTCGGGAGTCATCTTAATGTCTGAGAGATTTAGCTGAATAGAGAATTGATTGCGAAGGTGCTTCATGTGTTGTAAAAATCGACCGGCTGCGTCGGGGCCTCTGTAAATTTCTGGTTGTGTGTGTCCGCCATCTGATCTAACAACAACAAAAGCATAAGAACAAATCTGATGGTGGGTTAATAAAGCTGTTTTTTGTTCTTCTGCTTGTTGAGGGCCGTAGTACTGTGGCAAAATCGCTTCAAAGTCAGCATAGACTACGTATGGCTCATCTGCAGTTTGTGTATGTTTTTAAAACTAACTTTAGACCCGGGTGGGGGCGTAAGAAGTTCGGTTTTACAGTCTACAAAACTTTTACAATGTTTTTCATGTTTGTCAGCTGCCTCTATAGATGGAATTCTAACCAAACACCTACAAAGCTCTTGTTTAGTGTATTGCTTGTAGTATAAGCCATAAGTCTGCTTATTGATCTGATTAATACATAATGGCTCTTGGAACCATCTGTAAACAGAATCAGGTCTGCATGCTTGTTAAGGGATTCACCTAAAGTGGGAGCATTAGGAGAAATCCTTAGAGGCTGTAGATTGTCTACTACAGACCATGTGTATACATTTACGGTTATTGGTTTGTTTTGCTCTTCAAACTGGCTTAAACTGTCCATGCTTACTGGAAAGTTTATGTTATTAAAGTTCAGCTCATTTATATACTGCCCATAATTAGATACTCTGTTTGCATTATTTTTAACTGGGTGTAAATGTGCCAAAACACACCACATGAAACAAAAGTTATCTGAATTATGTATGTTTAAGACTGCTCGTTTTAACTCTAACTCTCTTGGGAGAGGGATGTAAGAATTGCCGACTATAGGATAGAACTTTGTTTGTCTTAATCTGATTTCAAGGACTGTTCCTTCAGACCAGCCGGAGCCGCGTAATTTCGCTTCTTCACTTGCATGGTTAAACTGTGTAAGCATGTAATCAGCCCATTCAGAATTAAAGTCGTAATAGCTGATTACTTCTTTCTGTCTAGTTGAAACCCAGACTTGCATGTTTTTATCATCGCGGGTTATATATTCAATCAGAATGGTCAACAACACTTTTACTGGCGGGCCAATTTGAAGAGACTCTGGGATTTTAGAAACAGCATGCGTTACGCTTTCTGAACGCTTGAGGGTTAATAATGTCCATGTCTAATTCACTAAACATATTGCCCACCGGTTCGGCAAATATCTCATCCAGCGTCTTTGTGATCGTCATTTTTAAGATCAAATAAATAGGTAATACAAAAAATAAATACTAAAATTTAGCTAATATTTATTAAATTGAGGTAATACAAAAACTAAATACTAAAATTTAACTAATATTTATAAATTGAGGTAATACAAAAATAAATACTAAAATTTAGCTAATATTTATTAAATTGAATGCCGTCCTTCAGAGTTAGTAAAAATAGACAATTCAGCGTCATCAGGAGCCATAATATTAACTAAAATTGCAATACACTTTATAACTGGGTTGGGCCAAGAATCTGGCATTTTACTGATTACGTTGGTTACACTTTCACGAATATCTGTGTGCTCAAAAAGATCCGTAATTAATTCGTCAAACTTGTTTCTTAACTCTTCTTCATCAGCCCCCCGCTCCATCATTAACTCTAAGGCGCAGCATATATTTTTAAGCTCTGTAACTACTTTGGTCGTCATTTTTAAGATCAAATATATAAGTAATACAAAAAATAAATAATTAAATCAGGCTCATTTTTAACCTATTTTGGGGTTAGTTGATCGTTTGCAAGGTTCTGCTTTGCAATGTTCTGCTTTGCAAGGTTCTGCTTTGCAATGTTCTTTCTAATTGCTTCGGTGTCCACCTGTTGTGAAGTAAAAGTCTTTCTCCATTTCTTTTGGAGGTCAATTTTTTGTCGTCTGTAATCATCACCGTCAGCCATGGCTCGTTTAAATTCTTCGTCTGTTACTTTTCCATCCAGTAATGTATTGCTTATAATCAGCCTTAATGAATGAAGTTTTGCTGTTGCTAGGGCTACAATGGCAGTGTGCTTTTGTAATTTGGGCGTTAGCTTTTTTAAAACAGCACTTACAATCGTGGACATGGCACCTAAACCCAAACCAACACTCCCAAAAGCTATAGACATCGGTGTCCCAACTCCAGTAGCTAAAAGAGCGACACTAGACCCGGTGCTTAAGCTGGCTACAACCGATGAGCCGGTGATTATATAAGAAAGGACATTTAAAGCTTTAGCATATTTCTTTCTAGTTACCCTATACTTATTTAAGTCACTTTCTATTTCCTCTTCAAGCTCAGTCATGTGCTTTAATCTAAACTGCTGGCCGTCTTCCATTTTTTAAACAAGATTATTTTTTTTAATCCTGTACAATCTTCTTATTAACCCTTCTGGCAGCACTTCATCAACAGAGTAAAACGCAATAAAATCAACAAACTTAATGAAAATAAAATCAAGCACTGTTAGTTTGGTTTTGTCAACCATCACAGTAACTTTGTCAGATGATAAGAAAGTGTTTATTTCATCCCCATTTTTAGTAATAGCAATAACAAGCCTAAGAGGTTCGTTCAATTTTTCAGACTTTATTTGTACGCCTCTGATTAACGTATGCTCTGGCAAACTAGGATCAGACTCCCTTGGAGTAATAAATAAGCGAAAAAACATTGTCATTTTTTTAGGCAGTGATTCTAGCGTTGGGTTAAATTCTAAGCCAACAGTGTCATCCCCCACTTCAGCTAAGGGCTTCTTTCTCCGCAGCATATATTCAGAGCCCTGCCTAGTTATTTCAATCTGCTTTTTCTGTTGTGTTCCTGGGACTAGGCTAATAAGAAGGTGTCCTTCATTCAAAGCTTTTCTAAAATTGTTTTTCTTATCAAAGTATACATTGGGGCTTCGTAGTTCAAACTTTAAATCCCAGTTAATGTTAGGAAGCAACGCCCAGGCATTCTCTCGTTTATGAAGTTTGTATTCGTGTTTGCCAAAATCGTTTGCCCTTAGATTTCTTATCTCTTCTAGGGTAGGATATTGCTGTCGTTTTTTGTCTTCAATTTCTGTTCGTTTGTAAACGCCATCGTCGATGTACTCAAATCCATAAACATTTCCTGGCACTCCTATCAGATCAAACTCGGCTGTGTCTGCTAGGTCTTTTAGCTCTACTGTAACGCATTTAGGAGCTAACTCTGATTTTGATTCTGGCCCTCGAGACATTCTTTTTAATATAAACAATTTATTATAAACAATTTATTATAAACAATCTATAATAAACAATCTATAATAAACAATCTATAATAAGCAAACATATTGAACTGGTGGGTCAGTCCGCAAGCATAGTTTAGCGTGCTTAGATTTTTCTAACTGCTCTTTTATTTTTTTTAGTTCATCCCTGTCCCTGATTATATAGTTTTCACTTAAACATTCTTCAAAACTATCCCTGTCCTTAGTATAGAATAATACAACCGATTTTAACTGCGATCTAAAGTCTTTTAAGACAGCGTTGTATTTTTGAGTTAAGAGCCAAACAGAAACTAATGCGTGTCTTCCGCTAAAGGCCAGCTTTGAGAGAGCCCTTCTTTTTTTAACAAAGTCTTGTTCGGCTGAACAGTCATCAATAATAAACAGCGTCTCAGTTCCCTCAAATAGCCTATAGTAATGTTCTAAACAGTCGCTTAGCTTGTCAGTAGGGTCAACGAAAAATATATTCTCGTCTGTCCAAACAAACTGCCTTTCTTTGTAAGACTTGTTGTGCTTAATGGTTGTGCAGAATATAACAATGTACTCGTAATGAAACCTGTAGACTGTTTGTAACAAATCAAGCACGAAGACAGTTTTCCACACCCAGTAATCCCACAAATAAGCGAGCAGTGCGGGTCTTTGGGCAAAAAGTTCAAACTATCCATCTGTTTTAATAGGCTATTTCTTTCAGTCTATTTTCTTCAATGTTCAGCTGAGCGTCATAAACCACAAAAGCGTGCATTTGTATCTGACCATTCTCCTCCTTTTCCTTATTAATCTGTATGCTTATGCCATCTGACCCTACTCTTCTTCCACTCCCGTGCAGTCTGTTGTCATACGTGGACCTAAAATCCAGCCATAATCCATATTTGTCTGTTAGATAATCTTCGAGTCTTACATCGTGAAGGTGAAGTTTTTTACACACATGATCGGCTGTGGGGCTTGTCTGTCTGCCTCCAGCAAACAATTTTCTTATTTCATCAAAGTGTTGGTCAGGTAAAAGTCCGGCCGAATACAACTGAAAAGGCTTGCCATCTACTGTGCAAGACAACTGCTCAATTTTTGGGTTGTAAAACACCTCAGATTCTCTCTTAAAAGGAGCTGGGGGTTTAGTAAATAGCAAGAGAACCCCCTTTAGGGACCTTAAAGAATAGCTTATAGCTATTTCCCAGACAGCGTCTTGCTTGTTTTTAATCGCTAGACTGTGGTGTAAAACTCTTTCAAAGTAAACAACCGTCTTACTTTTATACTGGTTTAAGATTGTTCTAGCCAGTTCAGGGTTAGTAACAACGTCAAACTTAAGAGAGATGTTACTAACAGTGTATTTGGCTTGAGGATCATCTGATAGAATAACAGAGTCACTGTCATTGAATGTCAGTTCGTAAGTAAGTCTGTCTCTTAGTGCGCCTTGGTAATATGGCTGGTGGGTTTTTAACAGTTCAAAATCTAGAGGGATGCAAAATCTGTTCTTAAATGCTCGTGCTATTGCCTGGTCTCCCTCGTCTTCCTTTGCATCTGCAGCATTAAGCCTGTGCTTAAGACCGTTTGGGCTCTGGATCCCCTGAAAGATTTTGTCTTTTCTTTCTGTTCTAGGCAGCCACAGATCAGAATAGAGATTAAAAATGTCTGCGCTACTCAGTGAGAAGACTTCTCTACCTTCCAGTTTAATTACTATATTTTTAATGATGGCCCTGCCCAGGTTAGCAACGACAGTAGCATTAGGATCCGCCGACACAATATTTATTTTGAATGATAGCTTGGCAGTGCCTGGCATTATAACATCGTCGGGCCCAAGGTCACTAAATCTTACTGTTAATATTTCATTGGGCTCAATTGTTGATGGATTATTTACAACACGCACAGTCTGTCTTATGCCTTTTATGCCATGGGGCTCGTTTGCTTTTCTGTATGGATCAAGGTCGCAGCCGTACGAGTTCATTTTTATAAAACAAAAAATAATAAATATATAAATATGGCTGATGAAGATTTTGACGCGATTGATACTATTGAAGAAGAAGATGAAACAGAACTGGGTCGTTCATTGCGAGATGAACTTGAAGAAGCAGGTTCTTTACTCCCTAGACAGCCTCAAGATGTAGGAGCAGGTTCTGTACTCCTTAGAACTCGTCAAGAACTTGTAGGAGTAGGCTCTTCACTCCCTAAAGCCCGTCAAGAACTATTGCGACAACGAATTGAATCATTATATAGAAGCATAGAGCGAAAGCTACCGGACGTACTTGATCCTAACGATTTTGAAGAAGACGGCGGTCATTTGTATATAAAAACTAAAGGGGACCGTGTAAGAGTTACTTCAATGCAAAACCCAACTAGGTTTTTAAGTCTAAGTACAATTAAACAAAGACTCCCTGCTGCTGATGCAGAACGATTAAACATTACAAATCTAAAGCCTGAGGCCGTTAGAGTTTTACAGAACGTGGAGCGGAGGTTGCCAACACGATCTGAAATACAAATGTTCTCTATTGAAGAGTTAGGTCAAAGAAGCAATGACAGGAGTTGAAACAAGTTTTAATGAAGAAACGGCTTTAAAAACAATTGGCGATCCTCCATTGCCCATGCGTGAAATCAGGGGTCTTAATGCTGCTCTACAGACAATAAGGGGTGAACTAGCAAACAATTTGGCAAAACTTGGTGAACTGGATAGAGAGATAGAAGAAGAAAAAAAATAAACTGGCTAATGCAGATGATAACAATTTAGGGTTAGAAGAAAAGGCCAGAATACAGCAGAAAATACAGGATTTAATGCTAGAAAGGGCAGCCAGGTTAGAAGCGCTGTCTACTAACAGAGAACAAATAGCATCACAAACAAACAGAATCAAAGAAACTATAAACAGAATCCTTCATGAAAATACTACGCTAGCAGAAAGAATAAGAATTCTGTTCAGAGAGCAGGGGATTACAATAGTTAGTATATTAACAGCCGTTGGGTTTGCTATCTCTACACTGGTTTATGCATTAACCGGCAGTACGCCAACAGGGCCAGTAGCGCCTCCAACGCCTCAGCCCGGTAAAAGTTGGATTAGAAAACAACTGCACCATCTAGCAAACCTATTAAAGAAGTTAGCTGCCAAAGCGCTTGATGCTCTGCCTGGCATAATAGGCAGTGTTGTTAGTTGGGTTTTGTCTACTATAGGCAAAGTGGTTGGTTATATGGCTGACCATCTGTGGACTTTGGGGGTGCTGGCTGCCGGTTTAATTTTTAGTGAAATAAAGTATAGCTAGTCCAGTAAAAGTTAAAAACACAACAAGGGCTGTCTTTTCGCTAGTGTGTCTGTCGGGGTGAGGTACATCAACAGGCGGTGGGCTGCTTTCTGGCTGTGGGCTGCTTATAACTGGTGAGGAGTCGCTTTCTGCAGGTTCTGGTTGTTCAGGGCTAGATACTTTTTTTTAAAATGGCTGGCGCGGGCCTTGTGTTTAAGCCCTGATTGTGTCCTAAGTTTTGGTCGTCTCCGGCTATGAGGATTTCATTATTATAATTCTGTATCATGCCAATCTGTAGTCTAAGGTCAGAAGGCAGCATGTATAATCCATGGCCCACAACAAAGTCAACCTTTGACCTAGCATGTGAAAGAACGTTTTGGTACCTTTGTATGCTGGAAGGCAAATCAACAGCAGAGTTAATAGCATCTTCTAAATTGACTAGAAATTGTTTTCTGGCGTCAAAACCTGTAGATTGATCCACTATGCCAGACTTGGTCTGTGCTTGTGCTCCTAATAGACACCAAACGTACGTCCGTATGGAGTCATTAAGTCTTTGCACTCCTGGCATTGTTAGACCTTTACTTTCATCTAAGATAAATGTTGCCCAAGCATTAGGATGTTTTTGTTCTATTGATCCCAATCTAACTTGTTTGTTTGGTTGAAAAGAGGTGTGGCCGGGCCAGTAGTCAAAATTATATTCTCTATTTGTGCCCCACAAATACAATGTGCCTAACCCGTGATTGCGGTCTAACTTTTGTCTTATGGGAGCAAAAAATACCCAACTTGTTTACTGTTTATCGTTTACTGTTCCCTGCCTCATTTCATTTCCGATAAAGTCAGTTGAAGGTTTAATGTTAAATTCGTTGCAGATTCTTTCATATGCATTATTGTCCATTGAGCTGAGAAATGGATTAAACGCGTTGTCGTTGGGGAGGCGCACCTGTAGTTCAGTTAGTATGCGTCTATACTGGTAATAAACATGAAAGTTATATACTGACCTTACTAAGAGATTGGGGTGGTTTAAATGGTTTGCATATGAAACACCGCAGCCGGTGGCTGAGCAGTAAACTGCAAAATTTAACTGATTCTGGTAAAAAGCCATGGGGTGAATTGACCATGCTGATGGCACACTATCACTCATTGGGGGATTTAAATATCTAGTTAGTGGGTTTACAAGTCTGGCTTGGAAGCCATATGATTCATCTACAGCGATGGTTAGGTTACTGAAGTCCAAAGATTTGGGCTCATAAACCCCTCCCACATCGTAAGTGGTACTTTCATTATATTTAAAAGGCTCCATTTTAAATAGATTTTTTAAAAAGGATTTAAAAAGGATGCACATTTATATAACTAAACAAAACACGCGTGTGTTCTTAAAGTATCCAATTGACAATAGGCGCGGTAATAATAGGGTTGCTCTTAGAGAAATTGGTTTTAAAGTTAAGTGGATTAATATAGCTGAAAAAGCTAAGAATAACTGGATAGATGTTAAGGACGAACAAGGTAATGTATTAAAGCATTTAAAAATACCTGATGGTTACTACAACTTTTGTTCTTTAAAAGAAGTATTTAGCAAGTTTGGCATTAAGTTAAAAATTAATGAGGCAAATCTTATAATTACTACGCACTTTCCAAAACTTAAAGAAAGAAGGGAGTATGTTTTTCCTAGAAGCCTTGCTCGAATTTTGGGCTTTTATGATAGTGGTGAAACGTATCATATTAAAACACATATGTACTTAGAAAGTGGTCTTTATGAGTATGTAGGTAGTAGACCATCCAATTTTCTAATTAACCCAAGGTTTTATGTTCATTTAAGTGAATTAAAAACAGATGCTAATTTGTTTAATGGCCAACCATCTACAGTTCTAAGAGCACTCCCATCAACTAAGGTGGGGTTTTGCGATTATCAGTTAAACACATTTGGTGAAAACAGTCAATTTAAAGAATTAGTTGGTGGGGATATAAATTCATTGTGTGTAAAAATAACTAACCAAGACGGGAAACCAGTTGTTTATTCTGATTTATTGGTAGTGCTTGAGATAGAAGATTAATCAGAGAGAATGTCTATATGTGTGGTTCTAGAGCAGCAATATTATTTGCCCGCAAACCCCACTTTTCACGTGATTAAGTTTTTTTGATTTTGTAGGTTTTTAGCTGTTTTTTTGGTTGAGGAAATTTGATTATGTGAAAAGTGGGGTTTGTGGGCGAAATAAGATGGCTGGTTTAGAACTAAATTTCTTTGATTTTGTAGGTTTTTAGCTGTTTTTTTGGTTAAAGAAATTTAATTATGTGAAAAGTGGGGTTTGCGGGCGAAATAAGATGGCTGGTCGAGAACAGACATATAGACATTCTCTAAAAAAAAAAAAAAAAAAAACAGAAGAGGTGGTGGAGGAAAAATATCTATAATGACATCCGTCCATCAACGAGCAGATTTTGAATTCGTTACCCCCTCAGCAAGATGATGTGTTCACGCCGTGTTTGTTGGTGTGTGTTTGACTGATGATGTGTTCACGCCGTGTTTGTTGGTGTGTGTTTGACTGATGATGTCTTCACGTGTGTTTGTTGGTGTGTGTTTGACTGATGATGTCTTCACGTGTGTTTGTTGGTGTGTTTGACTGATGATGTCTTCACGTGTGTTTGTTGGTGTGTTTGACTGATGATGTCTTCACGCCGTGTTTGTTGGTGTGTTTGTCTGATGATGTCTTCACGCCGTGTTTGTTGGTGTGTTTGTCTGATGATGTTTTCACGCCGTGTTTGTTGGTGTGTTTGTCTGATGATGTCTTCACGCCGTGTTTGTTGGTGTGTTTGTCTGATGAAGTCTTCACATGTGTTTGTTGGTGTGTTTGACTGATGGTGTCTTCACGTGTGTTTGTTGGTGTGTTTGTCTGATGAAGTCTTCACGTGTGTTTGTTGGTGTGTTTGACTGATGGTGTCTTCACGTGTGTTTGTTGGTGTGTTTGTCTGATGAAGTCTTCACGTGTGTTTGTTGGTGTGTTTGACTGATGGTGTCTTCACGTGTGTTTGTTGGTGTGTTTGTCTGATGAAGTCTTCACGCCGTGTTTGTTGGTGTGTTTGTCTGATGAAGTCTTCACGCCGTGTTTGTTGGTGTGTTTGACTGATGATGTCTTCACGCCGTGTTTGTTGGTGTGTGTTTGACTGATGATGTCTTCACGTGTGTTTGTTGGTGTGTGTTTGACTGATGATGTCTTCACGTGTGTTTGTTGGTGTGTTTGACTGATGATATCTTCACGCCGTGTTTGTTGGTGTGTTTGACTGATGATGTCTTCACGCCGTGTTTGTTGGTGTGTGTTTGACTGATGATGTCTTCACGTGTGTTTGTTGGTGTGTTTGACTCTGTCACCAAGATTACTCAAACACTATGCTACCGATGTTAACCCCAGTTGGTAGAAAGACGAAATATAGTACCTGGATGAAGCCAGTAAGGTAAAGTTTCCATGCTGCTGATCTGGATGGATCAAATAACGGAGTCCTGATATTGTCAAATTGACTGTGTCCGTGTGGTTGATGTGTTCTATAGGTTTGTCCTTATAGCACAACTGACTGCGTCCATGTGGTTGATGTGTTCTACAGGTTTGTCGTTATAGCACAATTTACTGTGTCCATGTGGTTGATGTGTTCTATAGGTTTGTCCTTATAGCACAATTGACTGTGTCCATGTGGCTGATGTGTTCTATAGATTTGTCCTTATAGCACAATTGACTGTGTCCATGTGGTTGATGTGTTCTACAGATTTGTCCATATCGCACAATTGACTGTGTCCATGTGGTTGATGTGTTCAATAGATTTGTCCATATCGCACAATTGACTGTGTCCATGTGGTTGATGTGTTCTATAGGTTTGTCCTTACAGCACACCCTGTGTATGGGCGGAACTGGCCGTTTTCTGCATTGCATTGAGCAGTTCATATATCGACCTCCGCCGGTCTTGTTAAAGAGTTAATAGTCCGGCTGGTCCTGCTTTATATTGATGATAATAGTGACGAGAAAACGATTGACGATGATAATGATGGTGATGTCAGGAAACAACCCACGAAGATCACGATCACGCTTAGTGATGAAAATGATGATGACAGTTCTTACTAATGATGGCGAATAACAATGGACAAATTCAGGGAAAGGAGGAAAAAAAAAGAAAAGAGGGTGTGTGTGTGTGTGTGTGTGTGTGTGTGTGCGCGCGCGCGCGCGCGCGCGCGTGCACACACACACACACACACACACACACACACACACACACACACACACACACACACACACACACGCACACACACACTATTCAAGAGTTTGTCAGCTACTCTATTCTTCCTACCTTATTTTCACTTTTTTTCTGGTCTCGTCTGACCCATCTTCTGATCAAGGTAGCTGAACCCAACAACCACCACCCCCAACCCCTTCCCCCCATCCGCCCCCCCCCTCCCCCCTCCTACCCCTCCCCCCCTGCCCCCCCCCCCCCCCCCCCCCACCACACACACACACACTTCCATCCCAATGCCTAGATTCAGTGCCGGCGTATCAGCTACATTCCCCACCATCATATCAAATAAGTAGCCCCATTATCACTTTCATTCGCAGTCACACTCCACATAAACTGAAAAAAAAATAATGATTTTAAAACTTTAGGAGGCTCGAGTCTAAGCACTTTGCGACGGTCAGCCATTTTCGCGTTATCAACGCCTTCAAACGTCACGTCTTAATGCCCAAAACTTCAAAAAAAATTGCTCGACCAAAACGAAATAATGGATTCCTGTCTGTAACTGACTATACCACGGGAAGGCCAATCCTCACTGACTTGTAGTTAAATGGAACTAATCTTATGCAGCTCACTATCGAATGTTCTTAGTGGACACTAGTTGAATGTTTTTTCTCTCTCTGGTCTTTCTTCTGCTGTCTTAAAAAGACGCTCGTTGTACAGACAATTCTTTTCATGTCAATGATCTTTCAATGATCGATTATCTGTGAAGCGTCTGTCCTGGGCGGTCGTGAACTGTGATGTTAGCCATCCTGATTCGCCGCGCTCACAGATCGAAACAGTTGTTGCTTTCCGACGCCCACGCTCTCTGATCTCCCCTTTCATTATATTATAGATCTGGCTGTCTTTCAGAGCGTTTTGTCAAGGCCACTACTCTTTCTTTCTCCTTATCCTCGTACACAAGTCTTTCCATCCATGAACTCTGTTACCATTTTACCAGGATGGAATGGTTCCTGTAGTCCTGCTCTATCTGGGGAAAATACCGGCATTAGAGCTTGATTTCGCAGACACCGTCCTGCACACTTGTGCGAGAACGACTCTTTATTGCCTTGATGTCTTGAACTTGTTGGTGTGCTGGAGAGGAGGAGGGCGAGAGGTGGCATTGCCTTGATGTCTTCAACTTGTTGGTGTGCTGGAGGGGAGGAGGGCGAGAGGTGGCATTGCCTTGATGTCTTGAACTTGTTGGTGTGCTGGAGGGGAGGAGGGCGAGAGGTGGCATTGCCTTGATGTCTTCAACTTGTTGGTGTGCTGGAGGGAGGAGGGCGAGGGTGGCATTGCCTTGATGTCTTCAACTTGTTGGTGTGCTGGAGGGAGGAGGGCGAGAGGTGGCATTGCCTTGATGTCTTCAACTTGTTGGTGTGCTGGAGAGGAGGAGGGCGAGAGGTGCATTGCCTTGATGTCTTCAACTTGTTGGTGTGCTGGAGGGGAGGAGGGCGAGAGGTGGCATTGCCTTGATGTCTTCAACTTGTTGGTGGGCTGGAGAGGAGGAGGGCGAGAGGTGGCAAAGGGGACGGATGGGGACAGAAGGGATGGGGAGAAAAAAAATATCTAAGAACATTCAAATTCAGGGGAACTCGCGAATGAGATGAAGTGTTTTCACCAGGAAACAAATTGTCAGGAAATCGGAGAGAAGAGCGACAACAGACGGCTGGTTCGCGTGACGATTCGATCCCCAGACCTCCAGTGTCCCATTTATTTGTAATGACTCAGAGAGGACAACGTGGTCACCCTGCCTGGCCGATTCAGAGAGAGAGAGAGAGAGAGAGAGAGAGAGAGAGAGAGAGATGACCAACGAAATGTTGTTTATTGAGGGAAAGGAATAAGCACAAAGTCAGTGGCTTTTTTTTTTTCATCCAGCCCGCTAACAAAGGAAAGATGTCTAAACATAGGAAAGGAAACATGACACAGAACTGCATCTCAACACAGATACAATTATAAATGCATAATGATTTAGAATGAATAAAGCAATCTATAATCAGAGGAAGAGCGTGCCGGAGGGTTGGAGGGAGGTAGGGATGGAGAACGACTGAGAGAGAGAGAGAGAGAGAGAGAGAGAGAGAGAGAGAGAGAACGAAATATTTATTGAGGGAAAGGGAAAAGAGAGAGAAGGGGAGAGAGAAAAAGACTGGGACAGAGACAGAAAAACAGACAGAAAGACAGACAGACAGAGAGAGAGAGAGACAGACAGACAGACAGACAGACAGAGACAGAGACAGAGAGAATGCCAATGACAACAACCTGTCATGACAACAGTTTAAGCACCCTTACGTTTTGTGATCGGTACACTGTCTCAGACAAATTTGGAAGGAGATGATCATCTCAAGCTTTGAAATAAACGTAACCTGGCTGTATACATCTACCGAAAAGCAAACAATCAAACAAACAAAAGCAAACAATCAAACAAACAAAAGAAGAAAACAAGAGGGGGTGGGGATAGGTCATCAACGACTTTTCTCAACGCACTCGACTTTGGACTGGTTTTTTTTTTTTCTGCCTCTGTCCAGTTGTTCCCCTTTCTCTTCAGCTCTTCCTTAGCGTCTCTTGTCCAGCCCACCCCCCCCCCCCTACCCTCCACCCCCACCTCCCACCCTTCCTTCTCCGCTGTAGGGGACAGAGAAGAATCTGACGGTTGATATTGAAGGCTGGCTTCTGAAGGATGGATTCTATCCCACCCCCCACATTTCCTCCTCAGGGTCAGTGTGGTAACTTGTTCCTGTTTTTGCCCTCTGAGAAACTCCTCATTACTGTCTTCGGCTGACCACCGGATATGAAAAATGTGTCTCAGGCAGGTGTTGATGACTGCGTGTATCATCTGCAAAGACATTATGCTGATCAATAACCGCTTTTTTTTATCATTTAAATAATGATTATGAGGGGTACTCCTCTTTTCCGATGTGAATTCTCAAAAATGAAGGCGTGCCCATGAATACAAACAAACTGGAAATATTGTTGTTTGTCTTTGTTGACCAATTTCGACGACACTGTGTTAGTGGTACTTATGATAAAGGTGTGCCACATGGCTATTGACAATTTTGACAGACAAATCGTTTGTTACATTGTTCAATAATTTCGATAACATCATGTTACTATTACCATTATTAAATGATCATAATGTGATAAAATGCATCGTAGATCAGAATCATTTTGACATACAGATATTTTTAGTGGTTGACGCATATCCCCTTTACAAAGAGAGCAGCAACAGACTGGTCCTGACGAGGAATCAATAGAATACTGAAAACACAGCATACAAGAACACAATGACAAAGAAATGCCAGACAACGTCACGTAATGTCATGCAACAGAATATGGACACACTCAAATGCAATATCATAAAACAAAACACATTACAAAGCGACACAATAAAGGACAAAAACAGCGCAATACACAATAGAGCCACACAGTGATATCAACACAACACCAGAAAGTACAATATGACGCAATAACCATCAACACTTTGAAATATAACCCCCTTTTTTTTTTACATGCTGCTTCTAATAATGGCCACGACGCCGAAATAAAACAACCCAGAGAGCAACGCACGTAAAATCACGCAGAACACAAAAGACCCAAAATAACGGTGATAAGAACCAACAGAGAAAAAAAATAAAGGTAGGAAAGCTCGTTCCCAGATGACGAAGAAAGGGAGACTACTTTGAACGCCAGAGACTGCACGCTCACTTGGCCCTCGGTCACGCCCTGCTTCCAGCTGAAATGGACCGGAAATGACCACGGCAGGAGATCCGTATGGAGCAGCACCGGAAACGACTGGCGGTCAGACCGGAAGAGCATGAAAATGGTTGCCATTTCCACGTCGTCATGCGCAGAATGCCTGATGGTTCTTGTTTCTTTGTCAGCTATTTTAGGTCTTTTTTTTTTCTTTTTTTTTTTTGGTGGCTTTTTTTTTCACATCAACTAATATGAAGGCGAGATATGTGCATGGTCAGAAATACGGACGATTGGAGAGAGAGAGAGAGAGAGAGAGAGAGAGAGAGAGAGAGAGAGAGAGAGAGAGAGAGGAGAGAGAGAGAGAGATGTTTTATTCATAAAGGTTCTACCCTCCATGTGGGGGTATACACGGATAGAATATAAAGTTTTATGAATACGGGGACACACACACACACACACACACACACACACACACACACACACACACACACACACACACACACACACAGAGAGAGAGAGAGAGAGAGAGAGAGAGAGGGGAGAGAGAGAGAGAGAGAGAGAGAGAGAGAGAGAGAGAGAGAGTCTTTTCTATTACAGAAAAGAAAGAGCACAGGGGGCATTTTCATCCCACTTTAAATAAGGTAGAAAATCTACAAAAGCATGCAGTACGAATATAGAATGGAGCATGTTAAAAAAAGATGAAGCCAATAAAGTTTAAATTCACGGAAGAAAATGTTGGCGCACAAACTCAAACAAAATCCAAGTTCACGTGCCTATAACTAAAAGTGTACTCGCTAAAATGGCATTCGGATCAACACAGCTCCAGATCTTCCTTCTTTTTTCCTGCCAAGGGAAGTCATAGTGTGTGCTGTTACTTCCCTTGCATTTTTCTTCAAACGTTATGTAAAATACGAAATGTCAATGTTTGTGTCAATAGAGAATTTCTAAACTCCAGAAAAAATGTGTTACGTCCTAGACAAGAATGATTCGTAGATAATAAGTTCACAGTTTTTGTGTTCAGGTGAAAATTTGTAATAATCTTGCTAAAAGCACTCTCTGAGGCGCGGTTTGATCCTCACGAATTCAGTAGAGTTGTCTTTTGGGAATCTGTAATTAATGCTACACCAAGATTCGTTCGTTCATTTTTGTTTTGTTTTTATAAGAATTTTATGATCTTGTTGACGGACTTGCACACTAACAAACCAAAGAACGGATGAAAATGTAATCTTCTTGGCAAATGATATGGGGGAAACAATCAGACAACGACAGATTACCTCTCCCATCCCATCTGTATCCAGACATGAACACACACACACACATACGCGCGCGCGCCTGGAGAACAGACAGAGAGACCTTGGAGTGGAAGATGACCGAAGGGTAACAGAAGGGAAGGAAAAACGGATGAGAAGTAGGAGGAGGGGGGGGGGGGGGGGGGGGGGAAACAAAACAACTGTTCTCACACTCGAGCACGGACATGGAGAAAACGAGTCTCTGGCCTCCAATTACACACATACGTACACAGAGTTATATATATATATATATATATATATATATATATACACACACACACACACAGACTCATTCGAACTCACTCCATTCAGCCACCAAACCTCGCTATACGAAGTTCCTTAGTAAAGTGTCTCTCTCTCTCTCTCTCTGCGTGTGTGTGTGTGTGTATGTCGCTCTCTTTCTCTCACTCTGCGTGATGTGTGCAACTCTCTCTCTGTAAACGAATGCATAATTACGATACCTACATATTAAAAATGTAAAGGGACCTGGTTCAGCGAAAGGATTTGAAGCGGATAAAAGGCAAAGGGTGAAGTTGGTAGTATGGGGGTGCGATGAGGTGGGCTCGGGTGGGGGTGGGTGAGATGAGGGTTGGGGACATCTGCTTGACCAAGATGCATAGATAGGTAGATAGATAGAGAGAGAGACGGGTAGACGGAGAATTAGATATTAAGCAAACGTTGACCTCCCTCGCACCCTCTGAATCCTAAAGCATAGACTCAAAAATTTCCATTTGTATTGATAATATACTGACCGTTTTTTTTTTGTTTTTGTTTTTTT
>CM065724.1:77120852-77123352 GCA_033310375.1 Conus canariensis
TTACTATATGGAAGACGTTAGGGCAGAAAGCAACATGACGATGTATTTGACGGTAGACTGCGCGTTACAGTGTTGACTGAACCTCAGTGTATCTTTCTTACGACTGGTTCACCCTGTTCACTACGTAACACATGGTTAAAGTATGACTTACATATGTGCATGTATCTATGTAAATAGGCAGCAGATGAAAGGTCTCTCAGGAAAGGCAATATGAACGGTTCTGTATTGAAGATGGACCACGATGGTCTCCATATGCTGCAAATGAAATATTTGTGATGTGAAGTCCTAATCTTTCGTTCCCATCATCTTTCTCTGACACCCCCCACCCATCACATAATCTCCCCCCCCCCCCCCCCACTCCGCCCCCCTTTTTTCTTTTGTTTAAATCCTTGCCAAGGCGTTGTTGACATGATGGAGGAATGGTTAGCCTGCACGTGTTTTTTTTTCCCAACTACAATCTTGTTCAAACTTCCTAATCGAGTCACCATTCGAAGACATGTTGTCTACCAATGCAACGGCTGAACAGGGATGGCCGTAACGGTCCGTGACACTTGTATCAAGATTACACTCGAGCCCAAAATGACTCCATCCTCCCCCCTCCTCCAGGCTGCTGCAGTTATGGCATGTATGGGGGAACACTAGCGCCAAACGCCAATGATAGCTGTTTTCCCTGTGTTCTTTAGGGCTGTTAGATCTACTTGCAAAGTGAGGCGACTGCAGGCGGAAATCTAAACAAATTTTAAACAAATTAATAGCAAACCGCCAAGAAAACATAGACAAACAAATCATAAAACAAAACACGACGCGTTTCGACCTCTCAGGTCTTCTTCAGGTAGGATACAAAACACTCAGGACAACGAAAATGAACGAGCAATCACTTATCTTCATTCATTTCAGCTCAAGATGGGCGTTGAATCAAAATGGTTTGTCTTGTGATTCGTTTGTCTACGTTTTCTTGGCGGTTCGCTATTAATTACATTTAAAATTTCTTTAGGAAAAGCTGTCATCATCCAGCATGAGAACAGTGATGCTGGTGATATTCAGTTTCAGTTTCATCAAGGAGGCGTCACTGCGTGCGGACTAGTCCATATACGCTACACCACATCCGCTAAGTTTTGAGACCACACTACGCATGATTTAAAGCTGATGGATAAATGAATGAACAACTAAGATGAGAGAATTGAAGAAGAGGGTCTCGTGGCTACGACTCAGCGGATGTCTGACCTATGTATTAGCCCAACGCGCTGGTCAGACCTTGAGTGCCTACCTACCATTGGTTGTCTTTTTCTTTTTGTATGTGTGTGTAGTGAATGTACACATGTGTGTGTATGGATGTGTGGGCACGGGCCTATGTGTGTGCATGTGCGTGTGTGTGTGTGTGTGTGTGTGTGTGTGTGTATGTGTGTGTGTGTGTGTGTGTGTGTGTGTGTGTGTGTGTGTGCGCATGCGTGTGTGTGCGCTTGTGTATGCATGTGTGCGCGCACGTGTGTGCCTGCATGTAGGTGCGCGTGTGTGTGCGTCTGCAGAAGTGCGTGTGATTGTATGTGTGCGTGCGTGCGTGCGTGCGTGCGTGCGTGCGTGTGTGCGTGCGTGCGTGCGTGTATGTGTGTGTGTGTGTGTGTTGTGTGTGTGTGTGTGTGTGTGTGTGTGTGTGATGCTAGTGAAATCAGGTGTTACTCGCTGTTTCCCTGTCTTCCTTAGGAGAAAAAACTTTGTTCCTGTGTTCACGGAGGATCCACAACTGTTTGTTTTCCTTAAGAGAATATCTCCCCTCTTCCTCTTTTCCTTGGTATTACTTCGGGGGTTTTTTCCCCTGTGTTCCTTGGTATTACCTCGGGGTTTTTATTTCCTGTTTTCCTTGGTATTACTTCGGGGTTTTTTTTCCTGTTTTCCTTGGTATTACTTCGGGGTTTTTTTTCCCTGTTTTCCTTGGTATTACTTCTGTTTTTTTCCTGTTTTCCTTGGGATGATAACTATATTCTACCTATTCTGCTTTAGGATCACACTTCTTTTCACTACTTTTACTTCGGATAATTACTGCTGCGCCAGTGTTCCTGAGAAAAGGGCTGGATGATGAGATGTCAGCTATTATCACCATTTTCCTGGTGATTCCTGGCATGTTTCTGTTCATTATCACCATTTTCCTGGTGATTCCTGGCATGTTTCTGTTCATTATCACCATTTTCCTGGTGATTCCTGGCATGTTTCTGTTCATTATCACCATTTTCCTGGTGATTCCTGGCATGTTTCTGTTCATTATCACCATTTTCCTGGTGATTCCTGGCATGTTTCTGTTCATTATCACCATTTTCCTGGTGATTCCTGGCATGTTTCTGTTCATTATCACCATTTTCCTGGTGATTCCTGGCATGTTTCTGTTCATTATCACCGTTTTCCTGGTGATTCCTGGCATGTTTCTGGTCATTATCACCGTTTTCCTGGTGATTCCTGGCATGTTTCTGTTCATTATCACCATTTTCCTGGTGATTCCTGGCATGTT
>CM065724.1:77135852-77140852 GCA_033310375.1 Conus canariensis
AGAGGTCAGATCGATCAGACTGGAGTGGACGCCCCGTGTCTCCCCTGAGAACGATAAGCGCTGTAATGTTGAGTCTTGTGTAAGCGTTATGCTGTTGTCCGTAGAAATGCCCCCGACCCCTCTCTCATCAATCAGAGAATATTATTTTTTTAGTAAAGGACTACACAATGACTGAAATTAATTTGGAGATACTTCCTTTCTAACTTCCATTCTTTCATATCAACATTTGCCTTATATTGACTGGACATAAAGTGGACTTTAAACTGAAAGAAGTTGAATTTAGAAACTGCATTTTTTTTAACTTTGTCTTTGATTTTCATCTCTAGCTCGTTTGTTCGTTAACGTCATTATTTGCGTCAGGCCACGTGTTTCACCAAAACTCTGTAAACTTCCTAGCAATGAGCAAAACAAAGCAGTTGGAATTCACCTATGGTGTACCATCTTTGTTATTTTGTTTAAAATCTACTCAGAAAACACAATATCTACCCAGAAAACACAAAATCTACCCAGGAAACACAACTCAAGAACTGCTCATAAATGTCAGCACCTCTTTGTGGTCTGCAGTTTGTTGATGACATCCACACATTCGGAGACCAGTGTTGAAGAACTCGTGGAACTCGGCACCAGCCTGATGATTCAGTGTCAGCTTCAGTTCAGTCAGAGGGCTGTCACTGTGGGCAAACCAGCCTCTGTACGCTGCACCATGTCTTCTATAAGGTCATAAGGTTGTATGGTACTAGGGTCACAGCTCCATCAATAAGGAAGTGAATAGATAGGTAAGGAGAAAATGGAGTGTGTGTGTGTGTGTGTGTGTGTGTGTGTGTGTGTGTGTGTGTGTGTGGTGTGTGTGTGTGTGTGTGTGCGCGCGCGCGCCACACACACACACATGTGTATGCTCACATGTGTGTGCGCACATGTTGTTGTGTTTTGTGTGGTGTGTTGGTGTGTGTTGTGTGTGGTGTGGTGAGTAAACACATGCGTGCGTGTGTACGCGGTGTGTGTGTGCGCGCGCGCGCGTGTGTTTTATGTGTGTGTGTGTGTGTGTGTGTGTGTGTGTGAGTGTGTGTGTGTTTGTGTGCGTGTGTGTCTAAGAGAGAGAGAGAGAGAAAGAGAGAGTGCGAGTAAGCGCACATGGTTAGAAAGCACCTGCATGGACAAATCCCTGCAGAGTGACAACGGAAAAATAGCAATGAGGAAGAAACAGACAAGTGACGTGCATACCTCTATTCTCCCGCTCCTGTACCAAACGAGGTCCATCCTGACCCAGACAATGAATGCCCTTTGGCCCACTCACGCTTTCATCTACCAATGCCATGCCCACATCAACCAATGCCATGCCCACATTAACCAATGCCATGCCCACATCAACCAATGCCATGCCCACATCAACCAATGCCATGCCCACATCAACCAATGCCATGCCCACATCACCAATGCCACGCCCACATCTACCAATGTCATGCCCACATCAACCAATGCCACGCCCACATCTACCAATGCCATGCCCGCATCTACCAATGCCACGCCCACATCTACCAATGCCACGCCCACATCAACCAATGCCATGCCCACATCAACCAATGCCATGCCCACATCTACCAATGCCCACATCAACCAATGCCATGCCCACATCAACCAATGCCATGCCCACATCTACCAATGCCATGCCCACATCATCAATGCCATGCCCACATCAACCAATGCCATGCCCACATCAACCAGTGCCACGCCCACATCAACCAGGGCCACGCCCACATCAACCAGTGCCATGCCCACATGTCCAGAACTGCAGGGCGATCACGATCTGATCCTGGGCAGCAGCTCTTCACTCCCTCTGAGGTCGTCCTGTCTGCCGTGGCAGCAGCTCTTCACTCCCTCTGAGGTCGTCCTGTCTGCTGTGGCACGGTCTCTACGCAGAGTCACCACAAACTGAAACTGTTGACATCAAACATGAAAATATACCAAGGCCACGCCGACATATGATCAGACCCCACCCCTCATCTCACTCACTTTCTCTCTCTTTCTCTCTCTCTCTCTCTCTCTCTCTCTCTATTTTATATATATATATAAGAGAGAGAGAGAGATGGACGAAAAGAGAGAAGGATGAAGACGAAGCAGAGACATTAAGAGTAAGAATTAACCAAAAGGAAAGTAAACAGACGAGAGAAGAGAGAGAGAGAGAGAGAGAGAGAGAGAGAGAAGAGAGAGAGAGAATGGATGATGTAAAGGTAATACAATATGTATGATAGAGAGAGAGAGAGAAAGAGAGAGAGAGAGAGAAGAGATAGAGGAGTGGTGTGTGTGTGTTGTTATGTATATGATGTGTGTGGTGAGTGGGAGAAGAGTAGAGGAGGGGTGGGGTGGGTGTTGGTGTGTGGTGTGTCGGTATGATGTGGGTGGGGGGAGAGAGTAGTGAGAGTGATGAGAGGAGAGAGATGAGAGAACAGAGACAGAGACAGAGAGAGAGAGAGAGAGAGAGAGAGAGAGAGGAGAGAGAGAGAGGTTAGGCAGTGTATTTCGGGATAAAAAGTGGGGGACCAGAAGATCTGATTGATTCTGCGAAAGCTAGTCAGTCAAAGGGAGGAAACTATGACATCATTAAAGTGAACATTCGTCATTCCACTCAGTTATGGAAATCATGTGATGTAATACGTCCATAATAGAGAATATACATAACAACATCAACAGCCCTTTAAACCTATGTCATTGATTCAGCTTAATGAGTGGGTTTGTTTTCATGTCATTGATTCAGCTTAATGAGGGGTTTGTTTTTCATGTCATTGATTCAGCTTAATGAGTGGGTTGTTTTTCATGTCATTGATTCAGCTTAATGAGTGGGTTTGTTTTTCTAAGGGCCTGTCTCATGCAGAATACTGGCCATGGGATTTTGGCTTATCACTTCAAAACATCAGTTCCTTTGGCTTGATTAAATCTAGGTTAGATATATTTCTCAAAACGAAACAAATCCGTGTATCTTATCTTATGATTTGGAAGTAGATAAGAGGTGTACCTTGTTCTCAATTCCTTTTTTACAAACTCAGAGAGAGAGGGGGGAGACACAAAGACAGAGAGAGTCAAACTGCCAAACTTCCTAATCCACTGACCATTCAAAGGCATGGCTCCACCCCCAGTGCAATGACTAAACAGGTCTGGGCATAATGGACAGCGGCAATTGTATTAGGATTAAACTCAGGCCATAGATGACCCCATCCATCCCCTCTCCCAGCCTGCTGCGAATATGACGTGTATGGGGACATGCAAGCCTCAAAAACAGATAATAGCAAATTCCTGTGTTTTATTGAGAAAAATCAGTCATATGGAAATTAGTTCTTATCACCGATAAATTTGAGGATCACAACTGTTCCTCTGTTTTCCTTAGGATGATAACTATTCTTCATGTGTTCCTTAGGATGATAACTATTCTTCATGTGTTCCTTAGGATGATAACTATTCTTCATGTCTTCCTTAGGATGATAACTATTCTTCATGTCTTCCTTAGGATGATAACTATTCTTCATGTCTTCCTTAGGATGATAACTATTCTTCATGTTTTCCTTAGGATGATAACTATTCTTCATGTTTTCCTTAGGATGATAACTATCTTCATGTTTTCCTTAGGATGATAACTATTCTTCATGTGTTCCTCGAGGATTACAACCTTTTTTTTCTTCTGCTTTGTTTCATAGAGGACGGACATACTCAAGCAGTTAAGAAGATTAATATGTAATACGACTAAGAAGAATGACAATTTAGCAATAATGCCACCAATATCACACTGATTTTGCCTTTCTGTCTGTCATCTCTTTGTATGGATTCGGAATGAGTATTTCGTTTTTCAGCAATAATACCGAAACACCACAATTTGTTCTGTCCATGCCCTTCTTGGGCACGAGGAGGTGAACATTAATCACTACTCTCAACACTACAATCCATGTTGCCAATGTCCTCTCTGTTAACATAATTCTGCCACAAGGAGTTGGCAATTCAGTTAACTGCCTTCCTCCCCCCCCCCCCCAGTCCCTCCCCTCCAAAAAAGGCCATCGCCTCCTTCACCAGGGTCTTTCGTCACTTATATTTGAGGCACGAGCAGCTCCGTAACCCCCGACACCACAATCCGTTCTGTCGGTGTCTTTCATCTCTTTACATTCCCGCAGAAAGGCGAAGGCTCCACTTTCATAGGAATTCCATGATACCACAACCCATGTTGTCTGATTCTTTTACCTCGTCACATGTTTGTGGAGCAAGGACTTGGTCATTCAGCAGTAATGCCCATAAACCTCTACCTTCCCCCCTATTTGTTTCATCTCTTAGCTCAATGCATCAGTCCTGGTTTGTCAACGTGACGGGCTGGACATTGTTCCGGCAACACCTCTACCCCGTCACTGATGACTGGGGGGCAGAACACCGGGAGATCCCTCACCGCCTGTACTTACTTACCTAATTCATGCCCATAGCTCAAGGGTGAGCATAGGCCATCGACAACACTCCGCCATCGCACTCGGTTCTGGGCTGCTTGCTGAATGCCTGTCCAGTTGGTCCCCTGCCTCTTTATCTCTGCCTCTCTGTGTCTCACCTCCAGCTGCTGCGAGGTCGGCCTCTCTTTCCTCTTCCCCTGCGGGTTCCATGCCAGGGCTTGGCGTGTGGTGCTGGATGCTGCCTTCCTGAGAGTGTGTCCAGTCCAGCCCCACTTCCCTGCAGAATCTGCTTGGCCACTGGTTCCTGTTCTGCTTGCTTCCATAGATCTTCATTGGTGATCTTCTCTGGCCATCTGATTTTGAAGATGCGCCTCAGACAGGTGTTGATGAAGGAAAAAAATATAATAATAAAAAAATAAAAATAAAAATAAAATAAAAAAAAAATTAAAAAAAAAAGGTGTTGATGAAGGTCTGAATTTTTTGCTGTATTGCCTTGGTCATGTTCCAAGTCTCGCAGCCGTAGAGCAGAAGCGACATCACCTCACCACCTGTCCTACAATAAGACAACGGCCACCTGAAGCCATG
>CM065724.1:77148352-77150852 GCA_033310375.1 Conus canariensis
TAAAAGTCTGCCTCGTTCCTCAATTCCTTATTTACATACTCAGAGAAGAGAGAGAGAGAGAGAGAGAGAGAGAGAGAGAGAGAGAGAGAGAGAGAGTTCTTAATCCAATTACTTACAAACTCAGAGAGAGAGAGAGAGAGAGAGAGAGAGAGAGAGAGAGAGAGAGAGAGAGAGTGCCAAACTTCTTAATCCAGTCACCGTTCAAGGACATGGTTTTTATTTCCAGTGCAGTATCTGAAGCGAGTTGAGCATCATGGACGGCAACACTATGTATCAAACTCAGGTCAAAGATAACTTGATTTCCATCCTCCTCCAGCCTGCTGCAATAATGATCTGTACAGACGGCACTCCAGAGCAAAGAAAAGCCAATAACAGCTATTGTCCATGTCTTCCTGGCTTGAATTAGTCATATTCCTGCATCCTCTCTCTCTCTCTCAATCTCTCTGTCTGTGTCTGTCTCTCTCTCTCTCTCTCTCTCTCTCCCCTCTCTCTCTCTCTCTCTCTCCTCTCTCCTCCTCTCTCCTCTTCTCCTCCCTCCCTCTCCCTCTCTCTCTCTCCCTCCCTCTCCCTCTCTCCTCTCTCTCCTCTCTGAAAGACACACAAAGAGCAAAAGAAACCAAGCAGATGGCGGAGGAAGGCTTGGAGACCATTGACCAGTGTGGGCTCCCTGGCAAATACAAGGTCTGGTGTCTGCAGTTCATGCTGATACCAAAGCTGCTATGGCCTCTGATGATATACGACATTTGCACCAGCATAGTGGAGGCAATGGAAGCCAAAATCAACAAGTTCACAAGGAAATGGCTTGGTGTCCCACCCTGTCTGACTGACATAGCGCTGTACTGTCGCCAAGCAAAGCTGAAACTGCCACTGAAATTAATTCTGGAGGAATACAAAGCAGGGAAGATCAGACTTCAAAGCATGCTGGAGGACTCAGGAGACAAGGTGGTAGAAGCAATCAAGCCCCAGCTGAAGACAGGCAGAAAATGGAAAGTTCAAGAGGCGATGGATTCTGCAAAAGAAAGTCTCAAGATCAGAGAAATAACAGGACACACACAGACCAACAGACAAGGACTGGGGGTGACCAAAACTGAATGGTGGTCAAAGGCCAAAGGAAAAGCCAAAAGAGACATGATGATTCAAGAGATGAGAAAAGAAGAAGACCCAAAAAGACTCCAAAAAGCAGTCCAGCAGAGCCAGCAAGGGCAATGGACAACGTGGGAGAATGCACTCCAAAGAAGTCTCACTTGGAATGACATTTGGCACATGGCCCCTCTCAGGATCAGCTTCATTCTCAGGTCTGCATATGACCTTCTGCCCTCAAATGCAAACCTGGTGAAGTGGGGGAAAACAGACGATCCTGCATGCCCCCTCTGCCATGAAAAACAAACAGTGGAGCATGTCCTAAGCTCATGTAAAGTAGCCCTGGCTCAAGGAAGGTACACATGGAGGCACAACCAAGTGCTCAAAGAGATTGTACAAGTAGTCTGGGCTAGTACCAACACCACAAAAGGGAAAATCAGGACTCCAAAAGCACCCGCAACATTCTTCACGGCAGGAGGCAGCAAATCATGGCCAAGAACAACAGTGCCACTCGAAACATGCAGGCAGAGTCTGCTGGATGGGGCAGATGACTGGGAGTGCACTGCAGACCTCCCAGAATGGAAGAGTCACCCAGAGATCATCAGCAAGAGTGGCATGAGACCAGACATAGTAGTCCACTCTCAGTCAACCAAGCAGCTGATCATGATCGAGCTCACGGTGCCATATGAGAACAGAATGGAGGCAGCTCAAATCTACAAGACTGAAAAGTATGCTGATCTGGCAAACAGCCTGAGGAGAGAAGGCTATCAGGTCAAAGTCCTCACTGCAGAAATTGGAGCTAGGGGGTTTGTAGGAACGTCTGCATACAGCCTCATGAAACAGCTCTCAGTTGCAGGGAAGGAAAAAAACAGAGCCCTGAAAGCAATGGCAGAAGCGGCAGAGAGGTGTTCAAGCTGGATCTGGTCAAGGAGGAACAAAAGTGAACTTCATAAGGCTTAATTTCCCTACAAATATCAGGTGTCCCTGTGGCTCAGTGGTTAAAGCGCGAGTCATTAAGTGGAAAATGAGCATGTCCAGAGGGTCATGGGTTCGAATCCCAGCCATGGCTCGTCCCAAGATGGGAAAAAAAAAGGGGCAGCAGAGGGACATCCGGAGTCATGAACCGGGTGTGGCCCAACCCCCCTAGAGTGTCAGGAGATAAGGGCCGAAACACTTGCTTGAAGGGGGCTTCTCTTCTGAGGACTCTCTGCTGCCACGCTCTCCACGAGTTTCTTTCTACTGAATCTATTCAATGTACACTATAGTAAAAAAAAAATATGAATCTATTCAATGTACACTATAGTAAAAAATATGAATCTATTCAATGTACAATATAGTAAAAATATGAATCTATTCAATGTACACTATAGTAAAAAAAAAAATATGAATCTATTCAATGTACACTATAGTAAAAATATGA
>CM065724.1:77160852-77183352 GCA_033310375.1 Conus canariensis
AAAATTATGTCAGCTTTGTACCAAAAAATTGATACGTCATTTTCTCAGCCCAGTACCAGAGACATTGCTACAGAAAATGAACTAGAACAGTAATAGCTACGTAGTAGTCGACTTCCGCGCTATCGAAATTAGACTATATTTAGCAGTCCGTGGAGGAATCTGGGACATCCTTAAAGGATCTTCTTCATCAGCAAACTGATTTCAGATTTGTCATAATCATAAAGGTACCACTTTAGCCAGACAGCCCAGTCATAAGATGTTTCAAAACCAGGCCTTATACCCGCTGGATACCGTGTCTGCGAGCAATGGCGTCACATCAGGATAATGACATGAGGTACTTAAATTAACGATGGCGTACGCCTACACAGGACAGAGAGAGAAGCCATGTGGGCATTTCCTGATGGCTAAGATCAAAATGCTCTGATAACTCCAGAATCCTTCACAGACCCTAAATGCGTGCAGACAGGCTCTGCTAGTAACGTATAGGACTGTACGTGAAGCATACGTGCAGCATACAGTGTCCAGTCTTCATTCTCTGAATAACCGCTGTCTTCTCCTTCATCAGTGTTATATTGAGGATCCCACACTGCCCACTCCATTGTCCATTTTCCGTTCGGAATTCATATTTCCGTGTTAACCAATCTTAGTTATGAACTACCCAGCGTGGAAAGTGATTAACGTCGCAGATACCCGGCTCGATTCCCATCAAAGCCATTTATTAGTGGGATTTTTCTGCCCCAACCTATTTCTACTCAGTGTTGAGACTGCCATGGGCTCGACTGGGGAGACTGGGACCACACAGTAGAGATTCGTCACACTGGGGAGACTGGGACCACACAGTAGAGTTTCGTCACACTGGGGAGACTGGGACCACACAGTAGAGTTTTGTCACACTGGAAGGACTGGGACCACACAGTAGGGTTCATCACACTGGGAAGACTGGGACCACACAGTAAAGTTTCATCCACTTAATGGATACGTCTCTGAGAGTGTTGTTCAAATTTCCTGACCAACTCTGCAGGTTTCTGTAAACTTGTGGCCTGGTTAACACCGGGATATGTAATGAAGGTTAGTGTAGAGTACAGCCCTGTTGTGCAGTCTCAGACGAGAATAAAAATTCATAGCATCATCTTTATCATCCTCATCCTCATCAATTAGAATACAAAAATGTTTCAAATTCTGTGGCTCTTCACGCCCTCCTGTCATGGTGACCTCATTTTCAATTGCCTCTCCATGTCTATGACCTTGGTGTGATTTTTTCGGGGTCGTGAGTGACAGCAACTTCATGTGGACTATCGCTGGATGGGCGTGGTGCCACCCTCCGAAGGGTGAGTGCACGCTGGCTACGCGACTAAGCAATTATTGTCGTCAATAGGAGGCTTAGTAGGTGGTGATCTGTGTATGCTGGATCACAAAAAGCACCTATGAACACCGCCGAATCGACTCAGCACCAGTGCAGTGTCTCCTCTGGTGGGTTGCTTCAGGATGACTTGACATCATCTGCTCCTTGTGGATTGCCAGTGCTAGGGCTGTGGTGGGTCTAGCCAGGCTGTGGTTGTGGACGAGGAGTGGGAATGGGAGGCGTGGCTGCAATGCCACTAAGGTAGTACAGAAAGTTGAACAGCAAAAAGAATGTTAGTGATGATGCTTTAACCCGAATAGTTTCAGAATTCTTCGTTAGCAGAACTTTTTTTGTCGGATTGTTTGCTTCGTGATGTAATGTGTCACAGATTGGTTCTGAGGAAACAGCAACACGAATCTCTGGCATGTTCCAGGTAAGAGACTATTCCCATCTTATCACATGAACCGAGGATTCTCATGTTCCATGACTATCTTCATAGTACTTCTATTGTGGTTAGTCTTTGCACCTGAATCCATAAAATGATGACAACAGAACTGACTGGCCGACTTTTGCACAACCACTTTATTCGTCTTTTACAGCGTATTAGGACGCGTTTTAAGTAATACTCGCGTGGGAGCTAAAACAATCGACGTACCAAGCCTTATGTTTAATTATTTTGTGATTTTTCCAGTAACACAATGAATGTTTTGTTTCCCTGTGAAATCGAGAACTAGTGTCACGTGCCATAATGACTTAACTTCCGTAATCACTTTCTGGTGAGTGAGAGAGGCCACATACCCCAAATTCTCTCTCAGGGAGTAGACAAAGTCTGACCCCCTCCCCCCTACCCACTTTACTCCCCATCTTCAAAGTATTCAGTGTTCTAAACGACAAAACCTTTCCATGAAAGCATATTGCACCTGAATTTGAGTAGGGAGTGATTCTGGATCTGATCAACCCACCCTCCACCCAGTCCCAGTACCACTCTCCCGGTGAATGAGCAATCAAGTCAATGGCAGCAACATTTTAGTACTGCAAGGCCTGATGAGTTTTATGCCAGCACAGATGGCGTGAAATAAAAGGACCAATTTGACCCATTAACTGGACAAAGTGACTGAAGTCGTTTTCTCCCCTCATTAACTCCTGACAAAGAACAGTAAGTCATCAGGGCTGTCTGGATCGAAACGCAGTAACAGATGGAGTCATAAAAGAAATAATGAGATCAGTACTGAAACCTAATATCAGATTTCTTCACGAAAATGATATTGATCAGGTCCACAGTATCAAGAGTCCAGCAAAAGCGACACTGTTGAGGAAACTGAACACCAACAGCCAATGGTGAATAATGGATTTGTACTGTACTCCTCGACATCACTGTAGACATCTTCTCCTTGGAGAAATCTTAGACGTCTTCAAATGAGGTTTCAGGTTAACAAACCGATGGTGTTATAGTTAGTACGGTTTCACATCGTAGCGTTAGCATTCTGATTTACTAGTGTACCCTTAGGGACCTCACGCATCAAAACAGAGATCTCTCTTGCTTGATGCTACGTCTGCAGCCTATAGTGCACAGGGAACATGACTATAGCAAACGCCCACACAAAGTAGACAGAGAACTCGGCATCAAAGCAGATCCTGACAGCTCACCATCAGAACGCTCTGACGAGTCCGAACTTAGGAGAAGAATGACCTGTCATCAGCCAGATTGGTGTTGTAACGTATCGGTCTGTGTATGGGTATAGTACCAGATTGGTGTTGTAACGTATCGGTCTGTGTGTGGGTATAGTACCAGATTGGTGTTGTAACGTATCGGTCTGTGTATGGGTATAGTACCAGATTGGTGTTGTAACGTATCGGTCTGTGTATGGGTATAGTACCAGATTGGTGTTGTAACGTATCGGTCTGTGTATGGGTATAGTACCAGATTGGTGTTGTAACGTATCGGTCTGTGTATGGGTATAGTACCAGATTGGTGTTGTAACGTATCGGTCTGTGTATGGGTATAGTACCAGATTGGTGTTGTAACGTATCGGTCTGTGTATGGGTATAGTACCAGATTGGTGTTGTAACGTATCGGTCTGTGTATGGGTATAGTACCAGATTGGTGTTGTAACGTATCGGTCTGTGTATGGGTATAGTACCAGATTGGTGTTGTAACGTATCGGTCTGTGTATGGGTATAGTACCAGATTGGTGTTGTAACGTATCGGTCTGTGTATGGGTATAGTACCAGATTGGTGTTGTAACGTATCGGTCTGTGTATGGGTATAGTACCAGATTGGTGTTGTAACGTATCGGTCTGTGTATGGGTATAGTACCAGATTGGTGTTGTAACGTATCGGTCTGTGTATGGGTATAGTACCAGATTGGTGTTGTAACGTATCGGTCTGTGTATGGGTATAGTACCAGATTGGTGTTGTAACGTATCGGTCTGTGTATGGGTATAGTACCAGATTGGTGTTGTAACGTATCGGTCTGTGTGTGGGTATAGTACCAGATTGGTGTTGTAACGTATCGGTCTGTGTATGGGTATAGTACCAGATTGGTGTTGTAACGTATCGGTCTGTGTATGGGTATAGTACCAGATTGGTGTTGTAACGTATCGGTCTGTGTATGGGTATAGTACCAGATTGGTGTTGTAACGTATCGGTCTGTGTATGGGTATAGTACCAGATTGGTGTTGTAACGTATCGGTCTGTGTATGGGTATAGTACCAGATTGGTGTTGTAACGTATCGGTCTGTGTATGGGTATAGTACCAGATTGGTGTGTTGTAACGTATCGGTCTGTGTTTGGGTATAGTACCAGATTGGTGTTGTAACGTATCGGTCTGTGTATGGGTATAGTACCAGATTGGTGTTGTAACGTATCGGTCTGTGTATGGGTATAGTACCAGATTGGTGTTGTAACGTATCGGTCTGTGTTTGGGTATAGTACCAGATTGGTGTTGTAACGTATCGGTCTGTGTATGGGTATAGTACCAGATTGGTGTTGTAACGTATCGGTCTGTGTATGGGTATAGTACCAGATTGGTGTTGTAACGTATCGGTCTGTGTATGGGTATAGTACCAGATTGGTGTTGTAACGTATCGGTCTGTGTATGGGTATAGTACCAGATTGGTGTTGTAACGTATCGGTCTGTGTTTGGGTATAGTACCAGATTGGTGTTGTAACGTATCGGTCTGTGTATGGGTATAGTACCAGATTGGTGTTGTAACGTATCGGTCTGTGTTTGGGTATAGTACCAGATTGGTGTTGTAACGTATCGGTCTGTGTATGGGTATAGTACCAGATTGGTGTTGTAACGTATCGGTCTGTGTATGGGTATAGTACCAGATTGGTGTTGTAACGTATCGGTCTGTGTATGGGTATAGTACCAGATTGGTGTTGTAACGTATCGGTCTGTGTATGGGTATAGTACCAGATTGGTGTTGTAACGTATCGGTCTGTGTATGGGTATAGTACCAGATTGGTGTTGTAACGTATCGGTCTGTGTATGGGTATAGTACCAGATTGGTGTTGTAACGTATCGGTCTGTGTATGGGTATAGTACCAGATTGGTGTTGTAACGTATCGGTCTGTGTATGGGTATAGTACCAGATTGGTGTTGTAACGTATCGGTCTGTGTATGGGTATAGTACCAGACTGGTGTTGTAACGTATCGGTCTGTGTATGGGTATAGTACCAGATTGGTGTTGTAACGTATCGGTCTGTGTATGGGTATAGTACCAGATTGGTGTTGTAACGTATCGGTCTGTGCATGGGTATAGTACCAGATTCGTGTTGTAACGTATCGGTCTGTGTTTGAGAACAGTACCAGATTGGTGTTGTAATGCATAGGTCTGTGTATGAGTACAGTACCAGATTGGTGTTGTAACGTATAGGCCTGTGTATGAGTATAGTACCCGCCAAGGGTCTAGTCTTCATTCTTTGAAGAGTCATGTTTACCTGTTGTGATCTATTTGGCCTTTGATCCTGAGAACTCTGATTGCCAAAGCACATTCAGATTTCGTTGTCGTGTGTAAACCGATAGAACAATGCAGTGATCTGCACTACTTCAAAGAAATCCATGAACAAATTCGGTTCACCCAATCGGTGGCCCTGGCCATGTAACAAGATTCAACGGCCGTGCTGAACCGGTCCTCCGGGGATTGGTGAAGGAGGGAGACAGGGGGGGGGGGGAGACAGAGGGAAGCGATGGACGGACACCGTTGCAGAGTGGACAGGGAAACACTTGCAGAGAGCCAGGCTTTGGCACACAACCGACAGAACTGGAGGAACCTAAAGTGCTCAGTGTGGTGTTCCACAGAGTACCCACAGAGTTCAGGGAACAGAAGAAGAAAGTTTCCTCTCTATGTATACCAGTCTAAACGTTCTCAGTGGGGCTGGTCACGTGAATCTCTGGCATACACTCTGAACACCAGCATGCGTGCACGCGCACACGAACATGTGTTTTATCAAACAAATTTTCATCATCAGATAATGGAAGTCCTTGAATTGGTCACGTGACCCCTAAATCATTAACGACTCTCTCTCTCTCTCTCTCTCTCTCTCTCTCTCTCTCTCTCTCTCTCTCTCTCTCTCTCTCTCTCTCTCTCTCTCTCTCTGGGATTCAATGCGAAAAAGACGGTCAGAGGAAACAAGCTGTTTACAATATCACTGTGGTTTTATTTTTAGCATTTTCGAGTGCTGCTGAAAAGAGATGATTGACATTGGGATGATCAGGTAATCGTAGATAATTATCGCATTGATGATGAAAGTAGTGATATTTTGAATCGTCCTTTATTAGTTGAGGAGCAATAGTTTAAATCGTCCTATATCAACTGAGGAGTGATAGTTTGAATCGTCCTACATCAACTGAGGAGTGATAGTTTGAATCGTCCTACATCAGTTGAGGAGTGATAGTTTGAATCGTCCTACATCAGATGGAATGATAGTTTGAATCGTCCTACATCAGTTGAGGAGTGATAGTTTGAATCGTCCTACATCAGTTGAGGAGTGATAGTTTGAATCGTTATACATCAGTTGTGGAGTGACAGTTTGAATCGTTATATATCAGTTGTGGAGTGACAGTTTGAATCGTTATACATCAGTTGTGGAGTGACAGTTTGAATCGTTATATATCAGTTGTAGAGTGATAGTTTGAATCGTTATATATCAGTTGTAGAGTGATAGTTTGAATCGTCTATGTCAGTTAAAGAAGTTCTGACAGCTGTAGGAAAGGTTTTTTTTCTTTTTTTCTTTTTTTTTTTTTAAAGAAAACATCGGTCCTGACAAAAGCTATAGGTGAATTGATAGAAAGTACTTGTAAATTAGAATTCTTATTGACTTCTTTAGTTCACTACTTTGATTCTTTCTCTGATGTGGATGTTTAAGCTGAGAGTTTGACAAAGACGATACTTCTTCCACGGTACCAAAACATTACTTTAACAACCCCAGTATCTATGGAAAGATCTCTGTGCCGATTTGTGTTGTAAGGTACAAAGCGCGCTGATTTAATGAGGATTTAATTTTCTGTTAATCAATGTGCTATATAACATGGAATGGATAGACAAGAAAAGCAACACAGGCAAATTTCAGGCCAGGTTTAAACAAAACAAAATGACTTTAAATCACATGTTTACTTTTATAGCCTTCAGGCAAAATTAGCTTTCTTTACATCGTAAAGTGTGCGCTGCATTATTGACTTCAATTCTGTTAAAGTTGGTCTGTTTCATTTTTTTCTTAAATGGTGCTTTGGATAACTGTAAAAAACGTATCATCAGTACGTATAACTGTGTGAATGCAGGAGTGACATTCGGAGCAGCTTTAACAGATTACATGAATTGCACATCTGTATGAATCAAGGCGATCTTAGCTATCTCGCTTCCCTTCGTCACTCATGAACGAACTGAGGTTTGGTGTTATAAACACAGGTACACATGGTACATCTTTTTTAAATGACCCATCGTAATTGTTCATTTTCCTTTTGGCTGATGGCTTTGCTTTAGTGTAGCGAATAATCATTGGATTACGCTGAACACGTTGCAACAAGCTGCTACGCCACTTCCAGCAAACGTGAATATGGAGAAAAGTAACAGCATACTGTTTAGAAAAGGAGGACGTCTACCTGTACACAAACAACTAGATATATAACGAAATATTAATACCTGTGGAAAATATATATGAATATAGAAAAAAATATTATCTGATCCAAAGTTGCAAGTTCGTACATAAGAACATATGCAAGCGGAGCGAAAAGCATCTTCTTGTTTAAAATTAAGAAACTTTTGTTGTTTATGATGAATGATAACAAAATTGTATTTGAACTCACTGGATGCTCAAGTGCAGCCTTTGTCACAATACCAAGATTAAGTATGGGATCCGCCTCTGCTCTGCATTTTGGAAAAAAAAAAGTGTTTGTTTGTGTGTTTGTTTTTTCTTTAAAGAAATGTCTTGGTGTCTCACTTCAAGCATCTTACGATCTTGTTAGTGGAGAAAAAATTATATTCCCTATGCATTTGAACTCTAGCGTTAAATGCATTTCCTATTGGATGAAACGAACTCAAACTGATACACACTGTCTACATTGTAAAGCGTATTTATCGCTACCTAAGCTGAATGGAAGGATTAAAAGAAAACTGGGTGTCCAGACTGAAAATAACATTACACCAGTATGGATTTGGGGTGACGTGGATAAATCAAAGTGTTAGAGACACTGTACGCTTCGCTCGTGCAAATCGGGTGAAACCGGTTAATTGCTTATAATAAGACTGTAGTTCTCGTATCCATAGAGTTTTTTCAGTTTCTACAAATGTTCAGGTCTGTACATTGTTTGCCAACGTGCATATCGAGGCATAATGATCGTCATCTAAGTCTGTCATGACTAAGTTTAGATTGGTGTTACTGATGTCTTTGTCCATTATTAACTCCATGCAGTCAAATGCATGTCACCGTATTTGTGCGGTAGGTCAGAACTTCAGAGAGAATAAATTATGGCTTGTACTTTGTCTGAGTCTGCTAGATGTCAGAGAAAAATCTGTTCCTGGTACGTTTTATATCTGTGTCTATTCGATTGTTGATGTCATCACCAAAACGATATACTATGAAAGTATTCGTTCTGTACCTAAACAATAGGTTTGATGGTGAAGCACATATGCTATAATTTCATGAATGTTAATTTAAGTATGCGATTATAGCATTTATTTATTTCCCCCTTTAGAGGGGCTATAGTCTTTAAAAATATACCCACACTAATCTAAACTCTCTCTGTCTTCATCTGTCTCTGTATCTGTCTCTCTGTCTCTCTCGGTCTTTGTCTGTCTGTCTGTCTGTCTGTCTGTCTGTCTGTCTCTCTCTCTCTCTCTCTCTCTCTCTCTCTCTCTCTCTCTCTCTCTCTCTCTCTCTCTCAGTAATATTGAGTTCTGTGTTATGCGTCTGAACATGGATGTATATATGCATATACGTTTTCGTCTTGGCCCACATATAAGTGAGTGTGTGTGAAGTATGGAAGGCGAGAAAGGGTGTCTATTCTGCTTTTGATATTGTCATTCGGGTTTCGTTGCTAGTGTTGTTGTTGTGTTGTCATCGTTGCCGCTACTGTTCTGGATGTTGCTAATGGTGTTACTATTTTTGTTGTTGTTGCCGTTGTTGCTCCTGTTGATGTCATGAACGACAAGAGGGATCCTTTCCTTGCTGTGTTCCCTTACTTTTGCACAATTCATATTTTTGACAGGCGTTACTGACCATACTCTTGTATTGTTTACCTAATGTGGTTAGCTCGAAGAAAGAAATGCTCATAACATTCAGATTTTACTATTTTTTTGTCACTGACCATACTCTTGTATTGTTTACATGATGTGGTTAGCGCGAACAAAGAAATGCTCACAACAATTCAGATTAATTATTTATTTTAAAGGTTGATGTGCTTTTTGAACTCACCTCTCCCAAGACAGTGGTTTGAACTCACCGTCCTCCCCCCCCCCCTCCCACATCAAAGTGATTTCTAGGCGTCATTCAGGACACAGTGGTTTGAACTCACCGTCCTCCCCCCCCCCCCCCCCCCCCACACACACACACATCAAAGTGATTTCTAGGCATCATTCAGGAGAGCGCAGACCTCTACTAACGGCGAACGGTCCTGGATTCACCCTTTGATCAGGATCGACACCAGGGATCCGCACAAAATTCAATCGGTTCTTCCTTGGATCACATTGCCCATCCTTCCACCACGCTTCGTTAACATCAGCCCTGTAGTTGTTTTAAATGGACATACAGACAAACAAACATACCTATGCAGATAAAGGTGTAGCATGAAGCAATGACATTTTCTAGTTTCATTTAAAAGATAGGGTAACGGAGAAGATGTTCGACCCACTTTCCCTTTTCAAACAACCCTCTACATCAGAAAATTCACATGAAGAAAACGTCAAAATAATATTTCAGAAAAAACAGCAACTTCTCAATTGCACACAAATATAATTTCTTTTGAAATGTATCGTCATTCTGTTTTGTTAATCTTGTTTCCTGTTAAAACTCTTTTTTTTCTATCGATCTCAAGGCCATATTCTGACGTTGTTGTACACCCCCAAGTCTTCAGGCGTGGACTGGGTGACTCATGCCGAGGAAATTAAGATGACATTTCTCCTCCTACATTTCTCCTCCTACATTTCTCCTCCTACAGCCCACATTCTACAAGAAAATTGTACAAGCTGTTCTTTCTTTATCCTTTTTCTTCTTCTGTTCTTCCGATCTCTATCGTGACATATACCTGTCACCTTGCAGACACCTTTTTTTTGTAGTTGACCTCATTGCTTTGGCATTAGAGTTCACGTAGGGTAGGAAACTTGACTCCCCTGATCTCCTAAGATGACTGTCATGTGGGAGAAAATTAACAGGTTCCATTCTCTGTCTTGGGAGAAGTGACCTATAAAAAAGGGGGGAAAAAGGAACAAGTGCCGACTGGCTCTGTCAAAAAAAGTTCTGTGCAGACAAATCACCTCAGGCTGACTGATGGTCGTCTTCCATTACAAACCATACAAGACATAACGTACACAGTACAAAGAGTTATTACGGTACGTTATCCTGTTCTTCGTGTTAAAGGGAAACAAAACGATCATTATTCATTGGAACTATCAGCTAAGGGGTTAAGTGTTTGGCTTCTTGTATCGATTTTATAGCTCATAGGCGCCAATGACTCAACACGTGTCCTAATGTACACAGAAGGATAAATACAATCATGATGCCAAAGACAGGAGTCAAATCTGTTATCATTATCATTTCATAAATCCAGTTCCTAAAACTTGACAAAAAAGAAAGAGAAGTAAAGCAGCGATTAAACATGAGGATTCACAGTTCATATATCACAGAATGGAAGTGGTCTCTATGGCACATGCCGGAGATTCATACAACCGTTTCTACTGAGCGAGGCACTTTACGTCAAGAAGCGATTGGCTCAAGAAAACCAGTTCTACTAACGAAGTATTTTGAAATAACTCAGGTTACTGCATCATAACTAAGACTGGTTGACACGATAAAAACGAAACCCAAATACAAAAAGGGCAATGGAGTTAGCAGGTTCGGGTCCTTAATATAACAGCGAAGAAGAAAAAAATAGCACTTCTTCAAAGAACGAAAACTGGACACAGGACAATATACGCTGAACACATACAGTTTTATACGTGTCTAGCGCAACCTGTTTGAAGACGTTTATCGTCTGTTCAGGATTCTGGAGTTGTGGAAACATGTTGACTCTGGGCCGTCAGGAACTGTCTACGTAGCTTCTCGTTCTGCCCTATGTAGGGTAAGCCATCCTTAGCTTTCCCCTGTCATTACCAGAGATGTGATGCCATTGCCTGTAGACACGGTATCAAGCTGTTAAAGGCCTATTTTTGAAATCCCTGACAAGCGGGCTATGTGCTTAAAGCGGTGCCTTCATGATGATGACCAAGCTGAAACCCGTTTGCTAATTGAGAAGATCCTTTTAGGATGTCTAGGATTTCTCCATGGACGACTGAAAATAGGACGGTGTTGATAGCGCCGAAGTCTACTCGTACATAGCCGTTACTGTTCGCGTTCATCTTCCCCCAGCAGCATCTTTGTTACTAAGCACCGGAAATGACGTTTCAGTTCTTGGCACCAAACTGGCATCATTTTGTAAAGACACTGATCACATGACTCGTTCTTGATATCGTTTTATCTCATCTCAACGTGGACAAGGTCTGTCACAGAATGTTTGTGTTTCAGACAGCTAGATGGCGCTACTCTGTCCACAAAGGTGCCAGTTAATGTAAAGAAAGGAGGACAGCTGCAGTGCAACAAAAAAAGACAGGCCAAAGAAAGACCGCGCCAGCAGTACAAAGCAGGTCAACTTGGTGGAGGAACAACAATGTTTCATACATGTTTATTTATTTACTTTTATATCGATGTTCCCAATTCTTAAACAAAATCACTCTCATCAAATTGAAAGTGACACCAAGCAATTAAATCACAATGGAAATGGAGAGTGTGGAGGGGGGAAAGGGGCTGCAGGAAACTCGATCAAGGGTGAAGAGGTGGGGGGGGGGGGAGGAATGATGAGAAAATGTCATGTTGGGGGTGGGGGTGACGCAAGTACACCATGAGTTCAAAAGAACAACAAAAGACCGCTCAGTGAAGCCGGGTAATAGCAGTGAGGTTGAAATACAGCACGGGGTTAAAGGAAGGACAGCAGACTGTGTCCATCGTGTGTCAGTCCCCTTGTGTGTATGTGGTGTCCCCTTCCTCGTCTTCATCAACGTGTTTCTAAAACAACACTTGAGCTACGGGAGTCCCCTTCCTCGTCTTCATCAACGTGTTTCTAAAACAACACTTGAGCTACGGAGGTCATGTCCCCTTCCTCGTCTTCATCAATGTGGTTCTAAAACAACACTGAGCTACGGAGTCCCCTTCCTCGTCTTCATCAATGTGGTTCTAAAACAACGCTGAGCTACGGGAGTCCCCTTCCTCGTCTTCATCAATGTGGTTCTAAAAACCAAGGGGTCCGGGAATGCTACGGGAGTCGATGACGCTCTGTCTGCTGTGCCTCTGTTCCTCAACACAGGAGGATTCTTGTTCCTTTCGTGGGCGGCTGTAGACGGCACCTTTTCAATGTCTGAGTGTGTAAGTGCATGTGCGTGCGTGCGTGCGTGTGTGTGTGTGTGTGTGTGTGTGTGTGTGTGTGTGTGTGTGTGTGTGTGTGTGTGTGTGTGTGTGTGTGTGTGTGTGTGAGTGAGTGTGTGTGCATTTGTGTGTGTGCGTCTGTCTGTGTGCACACACATGTGTGTGTGTCTATCTATCTATCTATCTATCTATCTATCTATCTATCTATCTATCTATCTATTCATCTAAGGAAAGAGAGAGGTAGAGAGAGAGAAAGAAAGACAGAGAGAGAGAGATGCCATGTAACAGGAGTGTATTTTTTATGGACATTGGTCACTTTGTTTCATGGTCTGATGTCATGAGTTCGAACTTCTTCAGGGTTTTTTTTTTTTCGGTTTGAAAACCCTCCCTGTTCACCCAGAAGTCAGAAGTGATTGGGCACCTGACTGGATTCAAAGAAGGCCAAAAGAGACGAAAGGAGAACAGTGGGTTTCACCTTTCATCATGCTGTGGCCAAGACACAGTGAACATTCTGACAGTTCACTACCCCCATGTCCTTTTGGCTATGAGGCTTAAAACTATACTCAACTTTAAACTTCACCTTGAGGTTTGGTGGAGGGTGGGGGGGGGGGTAAGAGCGGTTTGGTGCAGCCTGTGATAAAAGGTAGGAGATAGTGTAGTCAACCAGCAAGGGGGAACTGATGCTGACGTGAAAACCAGAATAGGGAAAGCAAAAGCAGCCTTCATCACTCTGAAAAAAAAACATCTGGAAATCTCGACTAATCACCACCAGGACAAAAATCCGCCTCTTCAATTCAAACGTCAAATCTGTCCTCTTATATGGATCAGAGACCTGGCGAACCACAAAAACCACCATTCAAAAACTACAGACGTTCGTTAACAGCTGCCTGCGAAAGATCCTCCAGATCCACTGGCCATTGACAATCAGCAACAAAGATCTGTGGGAAAGAAGTAACCAACTGCCAGTAGAGCAAGACATCCGCAAAAGAAGATGGCGGTGGATAGGACACGTGCTCCGAAAGCCCCCGGACAACACCACCAGAAAAGCCCTGACCTGGAATCCCCAAGGCAAAAGGAAGCGAGGAAGACCAAGAAACACCTGGAGGCGGGACCGTGGTCGTTGGCGGGCAGTTGTTGATGGCCTATGCTCTGGCAAGAGCAATGGGCCTAAGTAAGTAAGACGCAGTATGTACATGCCCGTGTTATATACCAACCAACATCATAGATACTTGGGGACCTCAAGTTGCCATGCATGGGTGTTCCATAGTCATGTGTGTGTGTGTGTGTGTGTGTGTGTGTGTGTGTGTGTGTGTGTGTGTGTGTGTGTGTGTGTGTGTGTGTGTGTGTGTGTGTTTCCGATGGAGAGCGGGAGGGACGGACGTTCGTCGTACGCACAATCCACAAACATGCGCCTTTGACTGTGTGGGTGGGAGGGGGGGTAGGGATGTTGCGTGGTCGCACGGATGGGGGGGGGGTGTCATGTGATGTGATGGGGTGGAGGGTGGATGGGGCTAAAGGCAGTAGTCTGCTGGTAGCCCTCTGATGGTCTGTATGGCATGTCTCTGTTAGTGCACAGCACATCTAGTACAGGTGTTGAGAATTGTGTGTACGCCATTATGGGTTTTGTTTGTTCGTTCGTTCGTAAGCGCACGAAGATGCAGTGATTGATTGAAAGTTTGAAAGTGTGATACAAGAAGTAAGATTAGATCAAATTAATAGAGTCTTGTTTGTGCCCTGCAAACTGCTGACTTGTGTGTTTGTTGAGAAGAAGAAACAGTTGTTTGAAAGTACAATTCAGTCTCTCGTTCTGATAAAAAAAAAGCCTCGTAGCCATTTCACATAAACGGCACATCAGAAAGTGAAGAAACTTGACTAAGCATATCATAGCGAGTCTCATTGTTTTTCTCTCTTCCATTCACTTTTACACATACAGCTAGAAAGTTTATTCTTTGTTGGTTTTGGAGCTTTCTCTTGTAGTCTTTTTTTTCAAATTCTAAAAAGTTTTATGCCTTCGCAAGATGAAAACTTTGAAAGACCAATGAAAAACATTAAACAGGACAAACTTTGCAAAGTCGATTTCTCCTCTATTAATTCCTCACAGAAACAGTAAGTATGGTTGTCTAGATTTAATGTGATCAAGAATGAGATGTGGTATCAGTTTTCTTTACAAAAAAATGATGTTTATCAGGTCCAACGCAGCAAGAGTCAGTTTGAGAGGACCAGCCAAAGAGACACTGTTGTGGAAAATAATGGCCTCAGTGCGAGTACACCTCGACAGCAGACATCGTAGCTTTGCTTCTCCCAGGAGAAATCTTAGACGTCTTCAAATGAGGTCCAAGGTTAACAAACTGATGGTGTTATAGTTGCTATGGTTTAACATTGTAGAGTTCGCACTCTGATCTGCTAGTGTACCCTGAGGGACCTCACACAACAAAACCGGCGTCTCTGTTAGTTAATGTGGTATCTGCAGGCGATTGTGTCGCCCCGTTGGTACACAGGGAACAGGACCATAACAAAACGCCCGCGCAAAGAAGAAAGACAACTCGGCATCAAAAGCAGTTCCTGGGAGCGAAAAATCAGAACGCTCTGAGGAGTGCAAAGATGAAATAGCATGTCATCAGCCAGACTGCTGTTGTCACGTATAGGTCTGTGTATGAGTACAGTACAGCACTGCTGTTGTCACGTATAGGTCTGTGTATGAGTACAGTACAGCACTGCTGTTGTCACGTATAGGTCTGTGTATGAGTACAGTACCAACACTGCTGTTGTCACGTATAGGTCTGTGTATGAGTACAGTACCAACACTGCTGTTGTCACGTATAGGTCTGTGTATGAGTACAGTACCAACACTACTGTTGTCACGTATAGGTCAGTGTATGAGTACAGTACCAACACTGCTGTTGTGACGTATAGGTCTGTGTATGAGTACAGTACCAACACTGCTGTTGTCACGTATAGGTCTGTGTATGAGTACAGTACCAACACTGCTGTTGTCACGTATAGGTCTGTGTATGAGTACAGTACCAACACTGCTGTTGTCACGTATAGGTCTGTGTATGAGTACAGTACCAACACTGCTGTTGTCACGTATAGGTCTGTGTATGAGTACAGTACCAACACTGCTGTTGTCACGTATAGGTCTGTGTATGAGTACAGTACCAACGCTGTTTACGTATAGTCTGTTATGATTTACGTCAACATGCTTTAGTAGGTCTGTGTATGAGTACAGTACCAACACTGCTGTTGTCACTATGGTCTGTGTATAGTACCACATGCTGTTGTAACTAAGTCGTGTGTACTGACCAACTAGTCACGTATAGTTGTGTATGAGTCCAGTACAGCACTGCTGTTGTAACGTATAGGTCTGTGTATGAGTATAGTACAGCACTGCTGTTGTAACGTATAGGTCTGTGTATGAGTACAGTACAGCACTGCTGTTGTGACGTATAGGTCTATGTATGAGTACAGTACAGCACTGCTATTGTTACGTATAGGTCTGTGTATGAGTACAGTACCAGCACTGCTATTGTTACGTATAGGTCTGTGTATGAGTACAGTACAGCACTGCTGTTGTAACGTATAGGTCTGTGTATGAGTACAGTACAGCACTGCTGTTGTAACGTATAGGTCTGTGTATGAGTACAGTACCAGCACTGCTGTTGTAACGTATAGGTCTGTGTATGAGTACAGTACCAGACTAACCTTGTGATGTGTTCAGTGTGGTGCTGCAATTACCACCCAAGCACTTAAGAGAAAAGAAGAAGACTCAGTTGCTTCCTGATACACAACAGGGCAAACATTCTCAGCGGGGCTGGGCATTTCAAGCCCCTGCATACACTCCACCCCTGGACACGAACACACAACAGTCGGATCACAGAACATAGAAACCGGTTCCTCCCTAGTTTGCATTCCCAGCTAGGAACCTAGCCCCGCCTGCGCCCCACCTCATAACAACCGCTCCTTTACTTCTTCTTCCCTCCCTCACTTCCACTTTACTTCCATGTTCCTTTGAGAAGCAGCCCACTATTGCTTAAATCAATTTAGTATTAGTCGTTTCAGCTGTTGTCACAATTGTAGCGTGGTGTGGTGTAGTAAAGTGTCGTGTATGATTTGATAGTGAGCGTTATGATGAAGCACTGTGCTTTATGTTGTGCAGCATTCTTGTGTTTAACTATGTAGTATCTGATTTGGTGTGCTTAGTGTAGCTGTTGATTTGGGATCTCATCAATCAGATAGCAATCTAGACCACCGATCAAATTTTGATGATGTGTTATCTGCGCTTTTGAAAGCTGAGCCCACCATTTCGTGCAGGGTGTTCTACCATTTAACCACTGCAACACTCTGCAATTACCGGAGCTAAAGACATCAATCGCACAGTCACTCTGCAATTACCAGAGCTAAAGACATCAATGCCACAGTCACTCTGCAATTACTAGAGCTAAAGGCATCAATGCCACAGTCATTCTGCAATTACTAGAGCTAAAGGCATCAATGCCACAGTCATTCTGCAATTACTAGAGCTAAAGAATCAATGCCACAGTCATTCTGCAATTACTAGAGCTAAAGCATCAATGCCACAGTCATTCTGCAATTACTAGAGCTAAAGGCATCAATGCCACAGTCATTCTGCAATTACTAGAGCTAAAGGCAACAATGCCACAGTCACTCTGCAATTACAGAGCTAAAGGCATCAATGCCACAGTCACTCTGCAATTACTAGAGCTAAAGGCATCAATGCCACAGTCACTCTGCAATTACTAGAGCTAAAGACATCAATGCCACAGCAAGACTCTGCAATTACTAGAGCTAAAGACATCAATGCCACAGCAAGTCTCTGCAATTACTAGAGCTAAAGACACATGCACAGCAAGACTCTGCAATACTAGACTAAGGCAACAATGGCATGAAGCCCGAGGACCAATGAAGTACGACCACTGACAGAATGGGCAGAGTCGTTTTCTTGCTCACTCCCACCTCATCAAATGGATGATTAATAGATTGTCTGAATGAGGACATAATGATATGAATCATGAAAGAAAAATGAGATTTTAAAAGTACTGGTATCGATTTTTTTCCACAAACGATATCAATTGAGCATGAAATGAAATATGAACAGGCAATTTTAAGAGTACGGTAAAACCAAGAAAATACAGCTGCCGAAATTGAAAACAGACATCTGAGATGGAATGATGGCTACAGAATCAAACAGTTCAGCAACACCTGTCTCAGATATTCCTTGAAAAAGAATCAGACTCCGTCTAACAATGTTCTAGAATAGAAACCTAATTCGATACAGATAGTCATTATCAAAAAGCTAAATCGTTAATCTACCAGCTTCGTAAACAAGATATTTCAGGACAGGCTGATGGCTTGCCCACTGTACAGGCAATAGGCTTTCAACGCTGGTCATTCACGAGGGCAGTGACCATGACTGACACCCACACACGACAGATCCAGAAGTCTAAATCACAGGCAGCTCGGGGCAGGGTGGTCTGAGAATTGGAGAAAGCTAGGTGCGCTTCGGATATCTCCACACAGGTTGCTGTGGTAAACTAGAGGGTTATAAATAGGTTCAATACTGGTCCTCCCCCCCACTGCCCTTTTCCCCACCCACCCCCACTCTTTCACTTCCCCCCACCCCCTCTCTGTCTCTCTTTCTAATACAGTGTTCTCCTTTTTCATTTCTGTTGATTTTGGGCTCTGATCCTGAGAACTCTAGCAGCCATTTCAACCAGTCTATTATTTATGTTCTTTATCAAAGGTACAAGAACCGGAGTGAGCGCAGATGGAATTTGAAACATAAAAGCACAAATGGAATAACAACTGAGTCACCAATGAACGAACAGTTTACAAAACAAACGCAATGCGTTTTCATCTATTGAGTCTTCTTAAGGCAGGACAAATAACATTCAAAAGAATGAAAACATAAAACGATCAGTCATGTATCTCTACGATCTGGGTATGAAATAGCTCTGTTGTGAGTTTGTCCTTCTTATCGTTGAATGTGGTGGAAACTTACAATGTGAAAGTCGATGCAACAAGGATGCTGTGAACTTTTTAATCAATAAAGTTATGGTGAGTATTATTGTGAATTGCGGTTGTTATTACTGACTGTGGTGATAATCTAATGATGTAAACTGTCCATAACCTTGTTCCAAGGACATGGTGATGTTAACAGTGAGTATTGTGCAATGGCTACAGCTGAGGCAGTAGAAAGGTCAAAGAGTATGGAAATTAGTGCGTGTCACTTCGTGTAAAATAAGTACCCATCATAAACATAAGCATAACCGCGTTGTATAATTCATTTGTCGTGATAAAATTCGGGAAAAGAAATGAAGCTTCACATTATGAGCTGTGTTTCCTCTGTTTGTTTCATAATGATATCCAAGTGGTTGCTTAAAAGTGTAACACAAGAAGTTGGACTAGTAATCAAATACTTATCTGCAAGACCACTCACCACCCGTCTACAGGAACACCAAAACCGATCTACTTCTGCTATACACGAGCACCTACAAGCCACAGGCCACAGTTTCAGCCCCCAAGAAACCAAGATCTTATCTACAGAACCCTTCCTCACAAAAAGAAAAGTTAAAGAAGCCATCGAAATCAAGACCAGACGCCGAGATCAAGGCTTTGAACTTCCCCCTATCTATAATCAGATCCTGACAACCGTTCACTCCACACAACAGTCGCCCCACCAGGCCTCGCTGCCACAAGAGCAACAGTGAGCTGATGAAGACAGGGCGACCCTGTCGAAATATTCTCCAGTAAGTTTTTGATTCTGAGTCCTTAACTGCTTTTCTAATATTATATTATTGATGTTTAACCAGTGCGAACATTCTCAGCGGGGCGGTCATATGAACTTCCTGCATGCACTCAATCCCTGAACACCGACACACAGCGGTCAGATCACCATACAAACTGGTTCCTTCCTTATTTTCAATCGCAAGCATAAAATTACCCCACCCCCACCCCCACCCCAACCCCCACCTCATCTCAGCCTCTCCTTTCCTTCTCCTTCTCCTTCCCCCCTCAGTCCCCCACACATTCACTTTCCGTCATTTATGAACATCTTCATTTGTGATGATTTGTTATTGCCGTTTCAATTGCTGTTCCAGTTGTGCCGTGGTGGAGTATACAGTAAGAAATGGTGTGTGATTGAGACATGATGCGTTATGATGACGTGTTGTGCTATGTGCTATGCAGTGTTGTAGTCTTGCTGTCTTTGACATGCAGTCTATGATTTTGAGTGCGTTGTTTTGCTGTTATGTAAAGTGGTGATCTCATCATACAGGTAAGAATCATATCTCGGTGAAGCATCATCTGCGCTTTGAACGTGGAACCAACCGTTTAATGCATGGTGCTTTACCGTTTAGCGCCAGCAGCACTCTACAGCTACAAGAACGATACTCTTTAATGATGATATAGGATGGCATCAACCCAATGGACAAATGAAACATGACTACTGTTGAAATTTGCAAAATTGTTTCCTCACCCACACATCCCTCAAAAAACGGACGATGAGTAGTTTGTCTTAATCTGGGCGTAGGAAGATGACGCACAAAACAAAAATGAGATTAAAAAAAAGACTGGTGTCGAATTTCTCTACAAAATTATGTCAACCAAATACAAAATATCAACGGGTAATTTTAAAGGGCACAGCAAAAACAAGAAAATAGCGTTGCAGAAATTAAAAACAGCCACCTGCGATGGAATGATGCCAGCGAACTGAAAGAGTTCAATGACAACGCCAGGGAAAGTCCTATTTCTAATACTCTCTAGAAGAAGAAAAAAAACAAACTCGAACAAACAATGTTCCACATTAGAAACCGAATTCAACACAGTTGGGCATTGTTAACAAGGTAAACCGTTTATCAACCAGGAGAAGAAAATGGTGGAAGAGTGCACTCACCAGGGTGTGAGTATGGTGATCGGGGGAACAAGAAGGAAAGCAAGCAAGCTTTCTGCTCATAGAGCTGTCATCTGGCTTCTATCAACCAGTGTATTAACGAGACTTCTCTTTAATCAGCCAGCTCACGTTACGAGACTTCTGGGTACAGGCAGGCAGCTTTAACATTCAGCCAGCAATGGCCTGTCCTCACTGGTAGGACACGATAGCAGTGACCATGACCAACACCCGCACAAGACAGGTCCAGACGTCCGGATCACAGGCACCTGATGGCAGAGTGTTGGTGTGGGTTAAGAACTCTGGGTAACATGGGCATGTTTCCACATAGGTGCTGTGAAAGGTTGTGCATGAGCAGACAGACAAACAGACAGACAAACAGACAGACAAAACAGACAGACAAAACAGACAGACAAACAGACAGACAAACAGACAGACAAAACAGACAGACAAAACAGACAGACAAACAGACAGACAAACAGACAGACAAAACAGACAAAACAGACAGACAAACAGACAGACAAACAGACAGACAAAACAGACAGACAAAACAGACAAACAGACAGACAGACAAAACAGACAGACAAACAGACAGACAAAACAGACAGACAAAACAGACAGACAGACAGACAAACAGACAGACAAAACAGACAGACAAACAGACAGACAAAACAGACAGACAAACAGACAGACAAAACAGACAGACAAAACAGACAGACAAACAGACAGACAAAACAGACAGACAGAGACTGAGACCACGTCTCCCCCCCCCCCCCCCTCCCTTTCCCTCCTGCATTTCTTTCCCTCTGCAATTCTGACAGCCAATGTCTTGAGCGTGTGTGCCCTTTGCACTTCTTTTTCCTGTAACAAATAGGTATCCAACAGGCCTCCAACAACTTGTCAATGCACCGAGCTAGCCATTGATTTTGTTTAGAGATTCGTCAGCAGACATTCGAATGACCTGAAATTATCTGTTTGGTGCGTGGTCAGTACTTTGGCAATAAATAGCCTCCGCTTACAACGCCGCCACCACTCCCCACCACCCCCTGCCGCCACTGCCCACCACCCCCCACTCCCCCCCCCCCCCACCCCTGCCGGCACTCCTACTGTCTGCTCCCTTCATTATGAATCATCCGAAGACAGATTGTAGCAGATATCTTCCTGGTGTGTTCTAAAAGAGAGGTCAATGACAACAAAATGGTACTATCTACTTGAACGTTCCAAAGTATGCATCTGCGTGATGAGAGAGAGAGAGAGAGAGAGAGAGAGAGAGAGAGAGAGAGAGAGAGAGAGAGCAGTACTCTATTTAGAGTCACCCGGGATCATACTCAGCTGTAAAGTTGTGGAGGCAGCTGTAAAGTTGTGGAGGCAGCTGGAAAGTTGTGGAGGCAGCTGTAAAGTTATGGAGGCAGTAATAGGACAGCCAGCAGTCTACCTTTGACTCAGATTTGTCACTGGAGTCACTTGCAGTGTTTTCAATGTGATGTTCCACGCCCCGTTAGTTCAGCAGTGTTTGTCAATGTGATGTTCCACGCCCCGTTAGTTCAGCAGTGTTTGTCAATGTCATGTTCCACGTCCTGTTAGTTCAGCAGTGTTTGTCAATATGATGTTCCACGTCCTGTTAGTTCAGCAGTGTTTGTCAATGTGATGGTCCACGTCCCGTTAGTTCAGCAATGTTTGTCAATGTCATGTTCCACGTCCTGTTAGTTCAGCAGTGTTTGTCAATGTCATGTTCCACGTCCCGTTAGTTCAGCAATGTTTGTCAATGTCATGTTCCACGACCCGTTAGTTCAGCAGTGTTTGTCAATGTCATGTTCCACGTCCTGTTAGTTCAGCAGTGTCTGTCAATGTGATGGTCCACGTCCCGTTAGTTCAGCAATGTTTGTCAATGTCATGTTCCACGTCCTGTTAGTTCAGCAGTGTTTGTCAATGTCATGTTCCACGTCCCGTTAGTTCAGCAGTGTTTGTCAATGTCATGTTCCACGTCCTGTTAGTTCAGCAATGTTTGTCAATGTGATGTTCCACGTCCTGTTAGTTCAGCAATGTTTGTCAATGTCATGTTCCACGTCCTGTTAGTTCAGCAGTGTTTGTCAATGTGATGGTCCACGTCCTGTTAGTTCAGCAATGTTTGTCAAT
>CM065724.1:77193352-77218352 GCA_033310375.1 Conus canariensis
ATTTAGCACTGGTAGGTGGAATGTCAGGCGAACCACGGGAAAGCCTTAGGGGAACGGGCAACAACCCTTTATTTCCGGTGAGGGGAAAATTTTTTCCGGAAAACATTTTGATTTACACGGGGAGGGGAAGCCCCAGGGCGGGCCCTCTTTTATATACAGGGTGAGGGGAATGCATCGGGACACCTCATTTTTTACCGGGTTTTAAAAGGCTGGACCCCATGGGTTGTTATACACGGTGGGGGGAATTGTCAGGTAAACCCCTTCTTTTGAATAGCCCGGGGAGGGGAATGCGGGGGAAACCCCCATTTGTTTATCAGGGGTGGGGGGAATTCATGGCGGGACCATCTTTTGATATAGTCCGTAGGGAATTTGTCTCTACAACCGCTTTGTTAAATCACTGGGGGGGTAATTTCGGGGCTACCCATGCAGTTTGAAAGCAACGGTAGGAATTCATGGGGGAAAACCACTGTGTTAAGCCGGGATATTGTCACGGAAAACCACATTTTATTAAGTCATGTGGGGGAATTTCAGGCTACAGCCCATTTTTGAAAATCAGGAGAATTTCATGGGGACAGACATGCATTTGTTTTTATCCTTGAGTGGTTTTTCTTGTACAGACCATCATTATTAAGCCGGGGAGGGGAATTGCAGGCGACGACCAGCTTTTATTATACACGGGGGGGAATTTGCATGGCGAAAACCCTTCTGTTCTTTACCTTGATTTTTGCAGGTGGACAACCTCAGGTTGTTTAATCACTGTTAATGCCGGCAACCACATTTTTAAGCACTTATAATTTTGCCATGCGGACCCCATCATTTTGTTAAGTCACGGGTGGGGGAAGGGCATGGGGGGACAACCAGCATGTTTATAATCACGGTGGGGTAAGGGCGGGGCGGACAACCTGCAGGTTTATATCCTTATAAGGGCATCAAACCCCAGCTGTATTAATCCCGGGGGTAAGGGGACGGACAGCCAGGTGTTTTTATCCGGAAATGAAGGGCGGGCTGACCCGAGGTTATTTATCCCTGTGGGGGAAAATTTCAGGGGCAACCACATTGATTAATCCTTGGTTTGGGGCAGGCTCCCCCTTCAGTTATTAATCACGGTGGGGAATTGTCCGGAAACCCCATGCTTTTTGATTATAGGTTGGGGGGAAATTTCGGGGCGGAAACACGTGTTTTAAAATTCCGTGAGGGGAAGTCATGCGGACACCATCATTTATTAATCACTTAAACAGGCGACAACCATCGGTATTATACACGGTATGGAAGGCCCTGGACCCCCCAGCTTTTTATTAAATACGGGGAGGTGAAGGCGGGGGGGACGCCCCATGCATTTTATAGTCACTGGGAGGGAATTGTCAGGCGGACACCCCGTTTATTTACGGGGGTGAGTGGAATTGCGGCGGCAACCACGGGGATTTACCCCGGGGGGGAAGGGGCACACAGACCAGCATTTTTTAAATCACGTGAGGGGAAAAGGGTTTGGGGGGACAAACCAGCAGTGTTTATAGCCTGTGGGGGAAAATTTGTCATGGCTAAACCATCATGTTATTATATCCTGGTGGGGGGTTGGTACAACCTAGGGTTTTATAGCACGGGGAGGGTGCTGGCTACAGGCAGGTGTTTTAAGCACTGGGGGGGAAAAGCGGGGCGGAAACCCATCTGTTTTTTATCCTTGAGGGGAAGGTCACCTACAACCTCATTTTATTAACCCCAGGGGTGAGTAATTTTCGGGGCGACCCCATGCGTGTTGTTTTTTCACTTGGGTGAATGGAAAACGGACACCAGCAGTGTTTTTTAATGTCCTGTGGGGGAATGCGGGTGGCAGCCCATGCGTTTATTAAGCTTTTGGAGGGGAAAGGGGCATGGGGGACACCCATCTTGTGTTTAAATTTTTCACTTGGGGTAAATTCAGGCGGGGGCCCATCATTTTGTTTAGTCCTGGGGGGGAAATTTCAGGGGGGACAACCACTTTATTATATCACGGGGGGGGGAATTTTGGCTGTGACGCCAGCGGGGGTTTAAGTCACTGTGAGGGGTTTGCAGGCTGACAGCCAGCGTGTTATTATATCCGTAGGGGGAATTTGTCATGGCTGGACAGCCCACAGTGTTGATTATAGTCACTGGTGAGGTGGAATTGTCATGCTGGACAGACCATCAGTGGTTTGTCCGGTAGGTGAATTCATGGCTACAGACCTGCAGTGTGATTATAGTACTGGTGAGTGAATTTCATGCGGGACAACCATGCAGTGCTGATTATAGTCACGGTGAGTGGAATTGTCATGGCTGGACAGACCATGCAGTGTTGATTATAGTCACGGGTGAGGTGGAATTGTCATGGCTGGACAGACCATGCATGTTCATTATAGTCCTGGGAGGTGGAATTGTCAGGCTGACAGACCATGCAGTGTTCATTAAGCCCACTGGTGAGGTGGAATTGTCATGGCTGGACAGACCATTCAGTGTTCATATAGTCACTGTGAGGTGGAATTGTCATGGTGGACAGACCATGCAGTGTTGATTATAGTCACTGTGAGGTGGAATTGTCATGCTGGACAGACCATGCAGTGTTCATTATAGTCCTGGTGAGTGGAATTGTCATGGCTGACAGACCATGCAGTGTTTGATTAAGTCACTGGTGAGGGAATTCATGGCTGGACAGACCATGCAGTGTTGATTAAGTCACTGGTGAGGTGGAAGTCAGGCGGACAACCAGCATGTTGATTATAGTCACTGGTGAGTGTGGAATGTCATGCTGGACAGACCATGCAGTGTTGATTATAGCACTGGTGAGGTGGAATTGTCATGGCTGGACAACCATGCGTGTTGATTATAGTCACTGGTGAGATGGAATTGTCATGGCTGGACAGACCATGCAGTGTTGATTATAGTCACTGTGAGGTGGAATTGTCATGGCTGGACAGACCATGCAGTGTTGATTATAGTCACTGGTGAGGTGGAATGTCATGGCTGGACAGACCATGCAGTGTTGATTATAGTCACTGGGAGGTGGAATTGTCATGGTGGACAGACCATGCAGTGTTGATTATATCACTGGTGAGGGGAAATTTGTCATGGCTGGACAGACCATGCAGTGTTGATTATAGTCACTGGTGAGGTGGAATGGTCATGGCGGGACAGACCATGCAGTGTTGATTATAGTCACTGGTGAGGGAAGGGTCATGGCTGGACAGACCATGCATGTTGATTATAGTCTCTGGTGAGGTGGAATGGTCATGGCTGGACACCCATGCAGTGTTGATTATAGCACTGGTGAGTGGAATGTCATGGCTGAACAGCCCATGCAGTGTTGATTATAGTCACTGGTGAGGTGGAATTGTCATGGCTGGACAGACCATGCAGTGTTGTTTTATAGTCACGGTGAGTGGAATTGTCATGGCTGGACAGACCATGCAGTTTGATTATAGTCACTGGTGAGGTGGAATTGTCAGGCTGGACAGACCATGCAGTGTTGATTATAGTCACTGGGAGGTGAATGTCATGGCTGGACAGACCATGCATGTTGATTAAGTCACTGTGAGGTGGAATTGTCATGGCTGGACAGACCATGCAGTGTTGATTATAGTCACTGGTGAGGTGGAATTGTCATGGCTGGACAGACCATGCAGTGTTGATTATAGTCACTGGTGAGGTGAATTGTCATGGCTGGACAGACCATGCAGTGTTGATTAAGTCACTGTGGGTGAATTGTCATGGCTGGACAGACCATGCAGTGTTGATTATAGTCACTGGTGAGGTGAATTGTCATGGCTGGACAGACCATGCAGTGTTGATTATAGTCACTGGTGAGGGGAATTGTCAGGGCTGGACAGACCATGCAGTGTTGATTATAGTCACTGGTGAGGTGGAATGTCATGGCTGGACAGACCATGCAGTGTTGATTATAGTCACTGTGAGGTGGAATGTTCATGGCTGGACAGACCATGCAGTGTTGATTATAGTCACTGGTGAGGTGGAATTGTCATGGCTGGACAGACCATGCAGTGTTTGATTATAGTCACTGGTGAGATGGAATGCTGGCTGGACAGACCATGCAGTGTTATTATAGTCACTGTGAGGTGGAATTGTCATGGCTGACAGACCATCAGTGTTGATTAAGTCACGGTGAGGTGGAATTGTCATGGCTGGAAGGCCATGCAGTTGTTGATTTAAGTCACTGGGAGGGGAATTGTCATGGCTGGGACAGACCATGCAGTGTTGATTATAGTCACTGGTGAGGTGGAATTGTCATGGCTGGACAGACCATGCAGTGTTGATTATAGTCACTGGTGAGGTGGAATGTCATGCTGGCAGACATGCAGTTTGATTAAGTCACTGGTGAGGTGGAATGTCATGGCTGGACAGACCATGCAGTGTTGATTATAGTCACTGGTGAGGTGGATTGTCATGGCTGGACAGACCATGCAGTGTTGTTTATAGTCACTGGTGAGGTGGAATTGCCATGCTGGACAGACCATGCAGTGTTGATTATAGTCACTGGTGAGGTGAATGCATGGCTGACAGACCATGCAGTGTGTATTTAAGTCACGGTGAGGTGGAATGTCATGGCGTGGACAGACCATGCAGTGTTGATTATAGTCACTGGTGAGGGGGAATTGTCATGGCTGGACAGACCATGCAGTGTTGATTATAGTCACTGGTGAGGTGAATGGCATGGCTGGACAGACCATGCAGTGTTGATTATAGTCACTGGTGAGGTGGAATGTCATGGCTGGACAGACCATGCAGTGTTGATTATAGTACACGGTGAGGTGGAATTGTCATGCTGGACAGACCATGCAGTGTTGATTAAGTCACTGGTGAGGTGGAATTGTCATGGCTGGACAGACCATGCAGTGTTGATTATAGTCACTGGTGAGGTGAATGTCATGGCTGGACAGACCATGCAGTGTTGATTTAGTCACTGGTGAGGTGGAATTGTCATGGCTGGACAGACCATGCAGTGTTGATTATTAGTCACTGGTGAGGTGGAATTGTCATGGCTGGACAGACCATGCAGTGTTGATTATAGTCACTGGTGAGGTGGAATTGTCATGGCTGGACAGACCATGCAGTGTTGATTATAGTCACTGGTGAGGTGGAATGTCATGGCTGGACAGACCATGCAGTGTTGATTATAGTCACTGGTGGGTGGAATTGTCATGGCTGGACAGACCATGCAGTGTTGATTATAGTCACTGGTGAGGTGGAATTTGTCATGGCTGGACAGACCATGCAGTGTTGATTATAGTCACTGGTGAGGTGGAATTGTCATGGCTGGACAGACCATGCAGTGTTGATTATAGTCACTGGTGAGGTGGAATTGTCATGGCTGGACAGACCATGCAGTGTTGATTATAGTCACTGGTGAGGTGGAATTGTCATGGCTGGACAGACCATGCAGTGTTGATTATAGTCACTGGTGAGTGGAATGTCATGGCTGGACAGACCATGCAGTGTTGATTATAGTCACTGGTGAGGTGGAATTGTCATGGCTGGACAGACCATGCAGTGTTGATTATAGTCACTGGTGAGGTGGAATTGTCATGGCTGGACAGACCATGCAGTGTTGATTATAGTCACTGGTGGGGTGGAATGTCATGGCTGGACAGACCATGCAGTGTTGATTATAGTCACTGGTGAGGTGGAATGTCATGGCTGGACAGACCATGCAGTGTTGATTATAGTCACTGGTGAGGTGGAATTGTCATGGCTGGACAGACCATGCAGTGTTGATTATAGTCACTGGTGAGTGGAATGTCATGGCTGGACAGACCATGCAGTGTTGATTATAGTCACTGGTGAGGTGGAATTGTCATGGCTGGACAGACCATGCAGTGTTGATTATAGTCACTGGTGAGGTGGAATTGTCATGGCTGGACAGACCATGCAGTGTTGATTATAGTCACTGGTGAGGTGGAATTGTCATGGCTGGACAGACCATGCAGTGTTGATTATAGTCACTGGTGAGGTGGAATTGTCATGGCTGGACAGACCATGCAGTTTTGATTATAGTCACTGGTGAGGTGGAATTGTCATGGCTGGACAGACCATGCAGTGTTGATTATAGTCACTGGTGAGGTGGAATTGTCATGGCTGGACAGACCATGCAGTGTTGATTATAGTCACTGGTGAGGTGGAATGTTCATGGCTGGACAGACCATGCAGTGTTGATTATAGTCACTGGTGAGGTGGAATTGTCATGGCTGGACAGACCATGCAGTGTTGATTATAGTCACTGGTGAGATGGAATTGCCATGGCTGGACAGACCATGCAGTGTTGATTATAGTCACTGGTGAGGTGGAATTGTCATGGCTGGACAGACCATGCAGTGTTGATTAGAGTCACTGGTGAGGTGGAATTGTCATGGCTGGACAGACCATGCAGTGTTGATTATAGTCACTGGTGAGGTGGAATTGTCATGGCTGGACAGACCATGCAGTGTTGATTATAGTCACTGGTGAGGTGGAATGGTCATGGCTGGACAGACCATGCAGTGTTGATTATAGTCACTGGTGAGGTGGAATGGTCATGGCTGGACAGACCATGCAGTGTTGATTATAGTCACTGGTGAGGTGGAATGGTCATGGCTGGACAGACCATGCAGTGTTGATTATAGTCACTGGTGAGGTGGAATTGTCATGGCTGGACAGACCATGCAGTGTTGATTATAGTCACTGGTGAGGTGGAATGGTCATGGCTGGACAGACCATGCAGTGTTGATTATAGTCACTGGTGAGGTGGAATGGTCATGGCTGGACAGACCATGCAGTGTTGATTATAGTCACTGGTGAGGTGGAATTGTCATGGCTGGACAGACCATGCAGTGTTGATTATAGTCACTGGTGAGGTGGAATTGTCATGGCTGGACAGACCATGCAGTGTTGATTATAGTCACTGGTGAGGTGGAATTGTCATGGCTGGACAGACCATGCAGTGTTGATTATAGTCACTGGTGAGGTGGAATTGTCATGGCTGGACAGACCATGCAGTGTTGATTATAGTCACTGGTGAGGTGGAATTGTCATGGCTGGACAGACCATGCAGTGTTGATTATAGTCACTGGTGAGGTGGAATTGTCATGGCTGGACAGACCATGCAGTGTTGATTATAGTCACTGGTGAGGTGGAATTGTCATGGCTGGACAGACCATGCAGTGTTGATTATAGTCACTGGTGAGGTGGAATTGTCATGGCTGGACAGACCATGCAGTGTTGATTATAGTCACTGGTGAGGTGGAATTGTCATGGCTGGACAGACCATGCAGTGTTGATTATAGTCACTGGTGAGGTGGAATTGTCATGGCTGGACAGACCATGCAGTGTTGATTATAGTCACTGGTGAGGGGGAATGTTCATGGCTGGACAGACCATGCAGTGTTGATTATAGTCACTGGTGAGGGGAATGTTCATGGCTGGACAGACCATGCAGTGTTGATTATAGTCACTGGTGAGGTGGAATTGTCATGGCTGGACAGACCATGCAGTGTTGATTATAGTCACTGGTGAGGTGGAATTGTCATGGCTGGACAGACCATGCAGTGTTGATTATAGTCACTGGTGAGGTGGAATTGTCATGGCTGGACAGACCATGCAGTGTTGATTATAGTCACTGGTGAGGTGGAATTGTCATGGCTGGACAGACCATGCAGTGTTGATTATAGTCACTGGTGAGGTGGAATGTTCATGGCTGGACAGACCATGCAGTGTTGATTATAGTCACTGGTGAGGTGGAATGTTCATGGCTGGACAGACCATGCAGTGTTGATTATAGTCACTGGTGAGGTGGAATTGTCATGGCTGGACAGACCATGCAGTGTTTGATTATAGTCACTGGTGAGGTGGAATGTTCATGGCTGGACAGACCATGCAGTGTTGATTATAGTCACTGGTGAGGTGGAATTGTCATGGCTGGACAGACCATGCAGTGTTGATTATAGTCACTGGTGAGGTGGAATTGTCATGGCTGGACAGACCATGCAGTGTTGATTATAGTCACTGGTGAGGTGGAATTGTCATGGCTGGACAGACCATGCAGTGTTGATTATAGTCACTGGTGAGGTGGAATGTTCATGGCTGGACAGACCATGCAGTGTTGATTATAGTCACTGGTGAGGTGGAATTGTCATGGCTGGACAGACCATGCAGTGTTGATTATAGTCACTGGTGAGGTGGAATTGTCATGGCTGGACAGACCATGCAGTGTTGATTATAGTCACTGGTGAGGTGGAATTGTCATGGCTGGAGAGACCATGCAGTGTTGATTATAGTCACTGGTGAGGTGGAATTGTCATGGCTGGACAGACCATGCAGTGTTGATTATAGTCACTGGTGAGGTGGAATGTTCATGGCTGGACAGACCATGCAGTGTTGATTATAGTCACTGGTGAGGTGGAATTGTCATGGCTGGACAGACCATGCAGTGTTGATTATAGTCACTGGTGAGGTGGAATTGTCATGGCTGGACAGACCATGCAGTGTTGATTATAGTCACTGGTGAGGTGGAATTGTCATGGCTGGACAGACCATGCAGTGTTGATTATAGTCACTGGTGAGGTGGAATGTTCATGGCTGGACAGACCATGCAGTGTTGATTATAGTCACTGGTGAGGTGGAATTGTCATGGCTGGACAGACCATGCAGTGTTGATTATAGTCACTGGTGAGGTGGAATTGTCATGGCTGGACAGACCATGCAGTGTTCATTATAGTCACTGGTGAGGTGGAATTGTCATGGCTGGACAGACCATGCAGTGTTGATTATAGTCACTGGTGAGGTGGAATGTTCATGGCTGGACAGACCATGCAGTGTTGATTATAGTCACTGGTGAGGTGGAATTGTCATGGCTGGACAGACCATGCAGTGTTGATTATAGTCACTGGTGAGGTGGAATTGTCATGGCTGGACAGACCATGCAGTGTTGATTATAGTCACTGGTGAGGTGGAATGTTCATGGCTGGACAGACATGCAGTGTTGATTATAGTCACTGGTGAAGTGGGATTGTCATGGCTGGACAGACCATGTCTACCCAGCAGTGAGTGGGTCTGAGTCAGGCCAGGGAAGGTACCGGCGACGGAAGGACAAGGACATCATCCATCTTCAACAATACTATGCTCCAAAACGGTGAACGTCTAATAGTCCACTGCCCCTAGAACGATTACGACCTGAGACTTGTTCCTTTGGTAGCTCCTCTGTCTTTTTCAACCCAAAATCCTCACACTCTGTTCAACACTCATTGAGAATGGCAATTTGTTTACAGTGACTGTCCCTAGAGCCTTTGAAGGAGTGACAGACCCAAATGAATACACGTTCATGGGCAGAATTCTATTCTGATCAGCACAGAAAGCTGACATCTTCTCTACAAGCAGCAGCTGCCTTGCAGAAGATTGTCACTCTGATCTATTTACCACTGTAACAGCAAAAGACCTGAGTGACAAAACTAAAGACCAAATCTTCTTGGGCAGAAGGAATGAACCGTTGGCTCCAGGACACTCTTTGGACGATCTGTGGAAGCGGAATTGTTGGACAGACAGGAATGAACCATTGGCTCCAGGACACCCTTTTGACGATCTGTGGAAGCGGAATTGTTGGACAGACAGGAATGAACCGTTGGCTCCAGGACACTCTTTGGACGATCTGTGGAAGCGGAATTGTTGGACAGACAGGAATGAACCGTTGGCTCCAGGACACTCTTTGGACGATCTGTGGAAGCGGAATTGTTGGACAGACAGGAATGAACCGTTGGCTCCAGGACACCCTTTTGACGATCTGTGGAAGCGGAATTGTTGGACAGACAGGAATGAACCGTTGGCTCCAGGACACTCTTTGGACGATCTGTGGAAGCGGAATTGTTGGACAGATAGGAATGAACCTTTGGCTCCAGGACACTCTTTGGACGACCTGGGGAATCGGAATTGCACTCTGCAACATACCCTCGTACAGCACCAGTATGCCGTCAAGCACTGATCTCTCAGCTGCAACAACTCCTCGTTAGTCCTTGACTTTGTGTGCACAATGCAAGAATGATGTCCATGGCAGAGAAACAGTAGCAGATGTCTTGTCGCACATTGCATCCAAGCGAGAGTCCCCCGCTGAACTTCAAATGGGCCATCTGGAAGGTTTCATGCAGGTAAATGCCAAAAAGATCTTCAAGGGGATAGAAGCCTGACCCAGCGGAAACCCTAACCAGCGTCTCATAGAAGTGTTCAACAGCTACCATGCCCCAAACTAGGTTGAGAACTTCTTCCTTACTTCTTTCCCTCCTACATTCACACCCAGAAAGAGTTCCCTTCTTTTATCTATTTGATTGTTTTATACTTTTGTTGTCAGTCACCAAGAGTAGATGACTTTGCCTCTTGTATGATTGAATGAGTCATCATGAACCTCTGTCTATCAACGGTGTGTGTTCAGAGGATGGAGGGAAAGGGTGATAGGATTATGTTATGAATGATCTGTAAATTTGAGATGGTTGCTGTGGATTCATTGTGCTGACAGTTGTCATCATCAATGCTATATTCACTGTAACTCCTTTTACGGTTGTTGCAAAGTGGTGTGGTGTGATGTGGAGTGGTGTGTATGGTGATGCAATGTGTATTGACAGGTGTTCCGCCTTGCTTTGTTCTGTACACTTTGCTTTGTTCTGTACACTTTGCTTTGTTCTGTACGATTTGCAGTTATGTGATCTGAACGTTGTGAACTCTTTGTCTGTAACGTGTTCTGACAGAAGACTAACAAAATGAAAGATTTGATGATTTTTTTCTTGCCACGAACTTGAGTTCACCAGTTTCATGTATGGTGCTCTTGCAGTTACTCATAACAACACTTTAAAACTTCAGGAAAAACAGATCTTGATGCCAGTGCAGAGTGGTATGATATTGAGAGATGAATAAAACCCATTAACTGTTCTCCCTTTTGTATACAACTCAAAAAAACAGGTCGAGTAAATACTTCGTCTGGATCTGGAAACAGTGAAGGAACCATGAAGAACGACGAAACCTTCTTCAAGAAACTACTGTTAATCAACTACAAAGTCAATGTTATCAGAGCAGCTAACGAGGCACAGATGTGTAAACAGAGCACGGATGATCGAAGGTGAATAATGTCAAGCTACTTTAGATTATCATTACAGCGGTACCACGTTGATCCACTGAAGGGAAGTCACGAAACAGGCGTCTCCCCTTACCTAACATGATGTCTGCATGCGATGGGTCCACTTCGCCGACACACGGGGAACATGACTGCGGCAAACGCCCACACAAAGTAGAAAAGAAAGTCTGCATCTAAAGAAATCAGAGCTCAGCATCAGAATGCCATGATGAGCCCAAAGCTCTAGATCGGAATTAGGATAGGTCACCAGCCATGCCGCACTTGAAAGGTGTAGGTCTGTAGGCTATATGAGGTCTGTGGGCTACATGAGGTTTGTAGGCTACATGAGGTCTGTAGGCTATGTGAGGTCTGTAGGCTATGTGAGGTCTGTAGGCTACATGAGGTCTGAAGGCTATATGAGGTCTGTAGGCTACATGAGGTCTGTAGGCTTCATGAGGTCTGTAGGCTATATGAGGTCTGTAGGCTATATGAGGTCTGTAGGCTACATGAGGTCTGCAGGCTATATGAAGTCTGTAGGCTATATGAGGTCTGCAGGCTATATGAGGTCCGTAGCTACATGAGGTCTGAAGGCTACATGAGGTCTGTAGACTATATGAGGTCTGTAGGCTACATGAGGTCTGTAGGCTATATGAGGTCTGAAGGCTACATGAGGTCTGTAGGCTATATGAGGTCTGCAGGCTATATGAGGTCTGTAGGCTATATGAGGTCTGCAGGTTATATGAGGTCTGTAGGCTACATGAGGTCTGTAGGCTATATGAGGTCTGCAGGCTACATGAGGTCTGTAGGCTACATGAGGTCTGTAGGCTACATGAGGTCTGCAAGGCTATATGAGGTCTGCAGGCTACATGAAGTCTGCAGGCTACATGAGGTCTGTAGGCTGCATGAGGTCTGTAGGCTGCATGAGGTCTGTGGGCTACATGAGGTCTGTAGGCTGCAAGAGCACAGCGCAGCTCTGCTTCCTGTGAAGTACCCAGTTATCGTTCTTTGAAGAGTCACTTCTAATCGTTGATGTATTTGGGCTTTGATCCTGAGAACTCTGGCTGACAAATGCATTCAGATTTCAAAACTCGCTGATTAACTAGCTTATGTTAAAGGATTTGTCAGAACAGGTGAACTGTATTTTTTATACCATTCTGCAGGTAATGGGTTGTTGTTGTTTTTTGCACTGGTTATACACAAGGAGAGAAAATATGACAAACCCACACAAGTCAGAACCATAAGTCTTAATCAAAGGTACCTATTTGGAAATTGTTTTATTGGTTCGTTTTGCACTTTGTATTGAAATAAGCGTTACTTTCAAATCTGTTCGGTTCTTTGTGAGTATTTGAGAATTCCTCTGATGATTTAAGAACGTCAGCGCAGACAGCAAACGTCAACACAGTATTATCAAATCAACCACAAAGCCTCAGTTTCTTCCTTTGGAATTTAATTGAGCTCAAGGTATGAGTTTCATCTTTCTCTTTTTCTCTTCTTTTTAACCAGTCCACATTCCTGTTTGTTATTTTATCATCTTCACCGTAACTCTCCTGTGTAATAACCCTGGACGCTGTCGGCTGTTCATCACGTCTTTGGTTGTATTAAACTTTCAACATACTTTGGAGCGATAAACAGACATTTCGATAAAGTTATCAGCCAATTCACAAATACTCCTACTGGTCCGTGCATCATCTTATTCTAAAGGTAAAACATCAATGTGACATGCATTTAATAATGCGCTAACACTTTAAATTGTGTCTGTGCCTCGCCTGATTCAAACTTGCAGGCTGAAAGATCAGTTCACAAACTCAATGAAGAAAAGTGACCGTATGCATGATCTTTTGAGTGTAATCTCTTCAAACTGTCACTCAGAACAAAAGTCAGTTCTCTCCTTCGCTTCATTCCCTTCATGACCTCAATTCCATTCATTCCTTCCATTGTGCTTTTGTCATGTACAAACATATATGTTATTTATACTATTGACATGAACAATCCTATATGTTACCACATACGTGTACAAACATATGCGTTAACCAGATTAGTGACATAGCCATGTACAAACTTATATGTTGCTTATGTCATAATTATGGAAAGACCTGTGTTTTAATTGTGTTATTGTCATGGGCCAACCTATATGTTCTCTGTGTCACAGCCATGGACAAATATCTATGTTATCTTTGTTGCAGTCCAGAATAAAGGTATACGTTACCAGACCACTGCTAGAGACATATACTGACCTTTACATTACTTCATGCTGCATTTGTGCGTAAACGTATACGTTACCAATGCTATAGTCATGTACGAATCTATGTTAACTGTACTACAGTCATTTCACAAACCTATATTACCTCTAGTTATGTACAAACCTATATTACCTCTAGTCCTGTACAAACCTATATTACCTGTGCTACAGTTATGTACAAACCAATATTACCTGTGCTTTAATCATTTACAAACCTGTGTTACCTGTGCTTTAGTCACGTAAAAATTATGTTACGTGTGTTCTAGTAATAATCAGTGCTAAATGTAAGGCTAAATGTTATCTCTGCCATGATCATAAACAAGCATATATGTTATCTGTATTAGCCACGTGTCTGTACGTTTTCTATTCTGCAATAATGAATACACCTTTACGTTACAATACGCGATTCATTGAAAAACAAAAACCCACCACTGTCGTACTCAAATACAAATCTGTCAGTTATCAGGGCAATAATGATGGACAAAGATATATGCTAGTAATGCTGTTATAATGCATAAAGTATCAGCAGTGCATTAGTAATGCAGCAACAAGTACGTGGCTACGCCATGTCTATGTATGAACCAAAACGTTATCGTGCTAAAGTCATGTACATGTCTGTAGGCACGTGAGCTCCAATCAGAGTCGTCAGTGTATTGAGGCAGTAATAGAACTAATAGCACCCTGCTTTTGACACCGACATCTCACTCCGGTGAGTGATCTTTCCCTGTCGCTATTTCTACTAATTAGCCATTGACGGAAATCCTCTAATCATATGGAGTCCGTTAGCAAAATTATAGTCACTGAATTGTCTACCATACACTGATTAACTTGATCCGTCATGATGCTGACTGTCTGTTAGAAGACGGTTATTATTTCTTAGGAGACAATGCTTTGATATGCTGTACGTGAGCGTCTTGTCGTTCCCTTTGGAGTGTTTGGTTCTGTCTGAACAGTACTGTGTTTCTGTGTTTAGATTCAAATAAAGGTATGAAAGGGTCATTTCAGTTAAAAGACGTATGTTGGTGTGTGTGTGTGTGTGTGTGTGTGTGTGTGTGTGTGTGTGTGTGTGTGTGTGTGGTGCGTGCGTGCGTGCGTGCGTGTGTGCGTGCGTGCGTGCGTGTGTGTGTGTGTGTGTGTGTGTGTGTTGTGTGTGTGTGTGTGCGTGCTGTGTGTGTGTGTGTGTGTGCGTGTGTGTGTGTGTGTGTGTGTGTGGTGTGTGTGTGTGTGTGTGTGTGTGTGTGTGTGTGTGTGTGTGTGTGTGTGCGAGCGCGTTCTTCTGTGGTCACAGACATAATTATGTTAACATCTCAACCATTTCTAACCAAATCATTTACACACGTGCACACACTACACACACACAAAAACACACAGACTCTCTCTCTCTCTCTCTCTCTCTCTCTCTCTCTCTCTCTCTCTCTCTCTCTCTCTCCTCTCTCTCTCTCTCTCTCTCTCTGAGGGCATGATGTACAAAAACTATTAGCTTATCCATTTTACCCTCTATAAAAATGTTCGTATTCATATTCTCTCTCTCTCTCTCTCTCACACACCACCCCACACACACACACACACACACACACACACACACACACACACACACACACACACACACACACACTACAGTACAGACAGACAGACAGATAGGTCAATTCTTTTTTCGGACAGTGGATAAGGATGTACATACTTTTTTCCGTCGAGAGAGAGACAGACAGACAGACTGACAGACAGACAGACAGAGACACAGAGAGAGACAGAGACACACAGAGAGGGAGAGTTTATAACATCACAGACAGATGTCAAGCTATAGCAGATATTGAACGTTAATCAAGAGACACAGCATGTAGCAGTCTGTCTTACACAGGGTCGTAATTTATGTCACAAAAGCCACACTGCTCTGAGTTTATCACAGTGGAAACCCTTCCGCCTACCGGATCCAGAAACGAAACCCTGGAAGAAGCATACAAGTGGGCGTACTGTACAAATGTAGAAAGTTAGTACAAAGTTTCGCCGTTCGAATTTCAAAGACAACAGAGCCAGAGTGCCAGGCTAGCAGGAATCGGGGGGGGGGGGGGGAGGAAAGGGACAGGAAACTTGAATCCTCCACAGCCGGCCTGGGTTTAGTCCACAACCTCGTCTTTAGGACACAGGAGAGGGGAGACGATTAACAAGTTCAGGCATGAAACGGACTCTCCTCCGTCTGTCTGCATTATGGAACAGGGGCGTTGGTTTAAACGGAAATGGAATGCTGATCTTTCTCCAGGGTGATCTCATGGAATGGCTGCTGACGCCACCATTGAAATGAGAGGGACAGAAGAGCGAGACAGGACAGGCAAAGGTGAAATCATCATGACGCTTCCTAACGTGTTTATAGCGGAATTTCGATGGAAGGACCAGTGAGGTACATTGTCAGAACTGCATTACGCTTGCATTCCAAACCTCTTCACCACATTCTAAAATCAAGTTACCAAAGATGGAGAAGCACCAGAAGAGATTTTTAAGCATGAATTGTGTGTGTTCGTTGCTTTCTCTACATACATGTATGGTGAAGGTTTCATCAGTGTAAAACGTTTGTCCTTAAAGCTATAACCAGAAAAATGAGTTCCCAGGTCTCAGATTGGCATCACGAGTGAAGCAGTTTTTGTTTTTTTATCCCCATCTGCCACTATTCCCATGTGACCCTCTGAACTGTCATGATGGACACTGGGTCAGACAGCAGCGTGATGAACTGGTCAGGGCCAACCACTGGGCCATCTATTGCGGACGTGAACTGTGCAAACTGCATGTCATGATATACTTGCTGTCATGACTGTAATACAGACAGAAAGCTCAACATACCTTCATGCCGCTCTGATACGATGTCACTAATCTTTCAGTGTATAACAATCCCTCGCTAGCCCTTGGCTTTGCCTGCATAGTGCCAGGATGACCTCCACGGCAGAGAACATGTACCAGCTATCTCCTTGCTGACTGCATCCTAACCGGAGTCTTTCACTGATCTCCAAATGGGTCAGCTTGGAGCTTTTGTGTTGGTAAATTCCAAAAAGATCTTCAAGGAGATAGAGGCTTGACCCACCAAAAACCCCGACCAACATTAATTCGAAATGTTCAACAGCACCCATTCCTCAGACAACTTTCAGAATGTTTTCTTTTCTCCCTTTCCCTTTATTATTATTATTATAATGAATACTTATATAGCGCCCATCCTCGGCTAGAGACCAAGCTCTAAGCGATTTACAATACACACTCGTTTACACGACAGGCTGCCTACCTGGGTAGTGCCGACTGAAGAGCTGCCAGCAAGCGCTTCATTCAGTCATTTCCCGTGTCATCCAGTCAATCTCGTTCAATATCGTTCACTTGATGTCCTTACTTCCTTCATTCTTTCCCTTTCTCACACAGGGTGCATGCTATGTGTAACGTGTCATCCATACCAACGGCCAAACTGACCTTCTCTTCCGAAAGTTGGTGATGGGATTTTACGTGTGTGCAAGTGTTATGTGTGCGTTCACACAGGAACCTGGGTTTATAGTCTATTCGAAGGACTCCTTTCTACACTCCCACCCAGAAAGATTTCTTTTCCTTTATCTATTTATTGTTCTCTACTTCCATTGTCAATCATTACTAGATAGAACGGGTTTCCCTCTTCTATGATTGAATGAGTCGTCATTAATCTCTTTTTATCAATAGTTACTGTTGAGAGGGGAAGGACAAAACGGCAGGAATTGCCTTATGAACGGAACTGTAAATCCGTGACATTGCTGTGGATACATTGTGCTGACAGTTGTCATCATCAATGCTATATCCACTTTAACTCCTTTTATGGTTGTTGCAAAGTGGTATGGTGCGATGTGGACTGGTGTGGTGTGATGGTACAGTGTGTATAGATATGTGTTGTGCCTTGCCTTGTTCTGTACTGATTTATTGTTGTGCGACCTGTTGCATTAAAACCAATGGGCTGTGATGTATCCTAACAGAAAAGAATAACAACATTAAAGGTTTTGATGAAATCCATCTTCTCTTTGAACCCAATATCTCCAGTTTCATGTATGGTGCTCTAATGGTTACCTGTAACAACAGTTTAAAACCTACAGAAATTATAGACCGTTATAGACCAGGGCAGTATGACGTGAAGTTGAGAAGTGAACGAAACACTTCAACTCTTCCCTCTTCTATAAATACCACTGATAAAACAGTTCGGGTAGATACTTCGTCCAGATCTGGATACAGTAGAAGGAACCATAAAGGAATGATGAGGCGTAACACCAGATAACTTCACAAAAATATTCTTAATCAAGTACAAAGTCCATTTTGTCAGTCCAGCAAATGAGACACAGCTGCAGAAGCAGAACACGGATGATCAAAGGTGAATGATGCCATCGTGCATGTACACTCTGGCAGCACCGGAGACATCAGGTGAATGATGCCATCGTGCATGTGCACTCTGACAGCACCCGAGACATCAGGTGAATGATGCCATCGTGCATGTACACTCTGACAGCACCCGAGACATCAGGTGAATGATGCCATCGTGCATGTACACTCTGACAGCACCGGAGACATCAGGTGAATGATGCCATCGTGCATGTACACTCTGACAGCACCCGAGACATCAGGTGAATGATGCCATCGTGCATGTACACTCTGACAGCACCCGAGACATCAGGTGAATGATGCCATCGTGCATGTACACTCTGACAGCACCGGAGACATCAGGTGAATGATGCCATCGTGCATGTACACTCTGACAGCACCCGAGACATCAGGTGAATGATGCCATCGTGCATGTACACTCTGACAGCACCGGAGACATCAGGTGAATGATGCCATCGTGCATGTACACTCTGACAGCACCCGAGACATCAGGTGAATGATGCCATCGTGCATGTACACTCTGACAGCACCCGAGACATCAGGTGAATGATGCCATCGTGCATGTGCACTCTGACAGCACCCGAGACATCAGGTGAATGATGCCATCGTGCATGTACACTCTGACAGCACCCGAGACATCAGGTGAATGATGCCATCGTGCATGTACACTCTGACAGCACCCGAGACATCAGGTGAATGATGCCATCGTGCATGTACACTCTGACAGCACCCGAGACATCAGGTGAATGATGCCGTCGTGCATGTACACTCTGACAGCACCCGAGACATCAGGTGAATGATGCCATCGTGCATGTGCACTCTGACAGCACCCGAGACATCAGGTGAATGATGCCATCGTGCATGTACACTCTGACAGCACCCGAGACATCAGGTGAATGATGCCATCGTGCATGTACACTCTGACAGCACCCGAGACATCAGGTGAATGATGCCATCGTGCATGTACACTCTGACAGCACCGGAGACATCAGGTGAATGATGCCATCGTGCATGTACATTCTGACAGCACCGGAGACATCAGGTGAATGATGCCATCGTGCATGTGCACTCTGACAGCACCCGAGACATCAGGTGAATGATGCCATCGTGCATGTACACTCTGACAGCACCGGAGACATCAGGTGAATGATGCCATCGTGCATGTGCACTCTGACAGCACCCGAGACATCAGGTGAATGATGCCATCGTGCATGTACACTCTGACAGCATCCGAGACATCAGGTGAATGATGCCATCGTGCATGTGCACTCTGACAGCACCCGAGACATCAGGTGAATGATGCCATCGTGCATGTACACTCTGACAGCACCGGAGACATCAGGTGAATGATGCCGTCGTGCATGTACACTCTGACAGCACCCGAGACATCAGGTGAATGATGCCATCGTGCATGTACACTCTGACAGCACCCGAGACATCAGGTGAATGATGCCATCGTGCATGTACACTCTGACAGCACCCGAGACATCAGGTGAATGATGCCATCGTGCATGTACACTCTGACAGCACCCGAGACATCAGGTGAATGATGCCATCGTGCATGTACACTCTGACAGCACCGGAGACATCAGGTGAATGATGCCATCGTGCATGTACACTCTGACAGCACCGGAGACATCAGGTGAATGATGCCATCGTGCATGTACACTCTGACAGCACCCGAGACATCAGGTGAATGATGCCATCGTGCATGTACACTCTGACAGCACCGGAGACATCAGGTGAATGATGCCATCGTGCATGTACACTCTGACAGCACCCGAGACATCAGGTGAATGATGCCATCGTGCATGTACACTCTGACAGCACCGGAGACATCAGGTGAATGATGCCATCGTGCATGTACACTCTGACAGCACCGGAGACATCAGGTGAATGATGCCATCGTGCATGTACACTCTGACAGCACCGGAGACATCAGGTGAATGATGCCATCGTGCATGTACACTCTGACAGCACCCGAGACATCAGGTGAATGATGCCATCGTGCATGTACACTCTGACAGCACCCGAGACATCAGGTGAATGATGCCATCGTGCATGTACACTCTGACAGCACCCGAGACATCAGGTGAATGATGCCATCGTGCATGTACACTCTGACAGCACCGGAGACATCAGGTGAATGATGCCATCGTGCATGTGCACTCTGACAGCACCCGAGACATCAGGTGAATGATGCCATCGTGCATGTACACTCTGACAGCACCGGAGACATCAGGTGAATGATGCCATCGTGCATGTGCACTCTGACAGCACCCGAGACATCAGGTGAATGATGCCATCGTGCATGTACACTCTGACAGCACCCGAGACATCAGGTGAATGATGCCGTCGTGCATGTACACTCTGACAGCACCGAGACATCAGGTGAATGATGCCATCGTGCATGTACACTCTGACAGCACCCGAGACATCAGGTGAATGATGCCATCGTGCATGTACACTCTGACAGCACCCGAGACATCAGGTGAATGATGCCATCGTGCATGTGCACTCTGACAGCACCCGAGACATCAGGTGAATGATGCCATCGTGCATGTGCACTCTGACAGCACCGGAGACATCAGGTGAATGATGCCATCGTGCATGTGCACTCTGACAGCACCGGAGACATCAGGTGAATGATGCCATCGTGCATGTGCACTCTGACAGCACCGGAGACATCAGGTGAATGATGCCATCGTGCATGTACACTCTGACAGCACCGGAGACATCAGGTGAATGATGCCATTGTGCATGTACACTCTGACAGCACCGGAGACATCAGGTGAATGATGCCATCGTGCATGTACACTCTGACAGCACCGGAGACATCAGGTGAATGATGCCATCGTGCATGTACACTCTGACAGCACCCGAGACATCAGGTGAATGATGCCATCGTGCATGTACACTCTGACAGCACCGGAGACATCTAAGTTTTCGTTCTTCCTGGTATAATCAGAATACTTCAAAAGAGGTACCGTGTTAACAAGCCGACCTTACTATGGTTACATTGGCTTATCCTTAGAGCGGTGCCGCTTTGATCTTCAAGTCTACTCAAGGGACGTCGCAAACAGGCGTTTCTCTCTTACCTAACACGGTGTCTGCATGCGATGGGTTCACGTCACCGATACACGGGGAACATGAATGACACAAACACCCACGCACAGAAGAAAGGAAAGCCTGCATCAAAAGCAGCTCCTGGGGGGTGGACATCAGAATGCTGTGATGAGTCTGAGACCCTGGATAGGAGTTACATGCAGCCAGTCAGGACACAGTAGTAACGTATAGGTCTGTAGAGGTGTACAGTACAAGTCTGCTTATTGCCAAGTGTCCAGACGCTGTGGTGAAGCGGTTAGCGTCGCGGACTGCCAGTTGGGAGATCGTGGGTTTGATTCCCATCAGAGCCATGTGGGATTTTTCTGCTCTGACTGGCTCCTACCCAGAGTTGAGTTTGCTACGGGCTCAGTTGGGAAGATTGGGACCACACAGTCCAGTTTCATCCATTAAATGGATGCGTCTCTGAGAGTGTTCTTAAATTTCTTGACCAACGCTGCAGGTGTCTGTATCTCTCAGGCCTGGTGGACGCCCGGATACATTATGAAAGTAAGCGTAGAGTGCAACCCTGTCATGCAGTCTCTACTATAGTCTGTAGAGTCACCCCCAACCCCCACCACTTTCCTCTCCCCGGTCCTGTGTTAGATTCTCACTAAGCCCACCACGCCATATACCTCTCCTCCATGCCTTTCATTCTATTCATCCCCCCCCCCCCCTCTGCCACACTTCCTAGGACCCCCTCCCTCCCCCCCCATCTCCCCTCTCCCTCTCTCTCTCTCTCTCTCTCTCTCTCTCTTCTTCTTTTGTCTTCTTGTTTTCTGTCTTATTTGAACATTTACTTCGTTGGGTATGTTTCACGTGTGTTAGGTGTTTGCTCAACAATAACAGAATACAGGTGGTGGTGGTGTGTGTGTGTGTGTGTGTGTGTGTGTGTGTGTGTGTGTGTGTGTGTGTGTGTGTGTGTGTGTGTGAGTGCGTGTGTGTGTGAGTATGTATGTGTGTTGTGTGTGTGTGTGTGTGTGTGTGTGTGTGTGTGTGTGTGTGTGTGTGTGTGTGTGTTTAACAGAATGTTGGAACAGCTGAGGATAAATCATGTTGAAACCATTGGTCTCTTTGTGAAGAGTTTTATTCCTGAAGAAGCCCATGTGGCGAAAGCTTGAAAAATAAAATCGTGCCTGTCGGAAAAGATGTTGAACTTGTCTTGATATTCGTTGTATTCAACAGTACCTGTTGATGTCGCTTTGTTGTGTGATACATATAATTACCAGACCAGTGCCACAGTCACATACAAAGCTTTAAGTTATTCATACTGCAGTCATGCACAAACGTATGTTACCAACGGCATAAACACGTACGAAGCTGTGTTACTTGTGCTGTGCTGAAGTCATTCACAGATCAATAAAGTATGTGCTACAGTCATGTGCAGACTTGTTACCTGTAGTGTAGTCATGTACAAAACCATGTTAGCTGTAGTGCAGTCATGTACAAAACCATGTTAGCTGTAGTGTAGTCATGTACAAAACCATGTTAGCTGTAGTGCAGTCATGTACAAAACCATGTTAGCTGTAGTGTAGTCATGTACAAAACCATGTTAGCTGTAGTGTAGTCATGTACAAAACCATGTTAGCTGTAGTGTAGTCATGACAAAACCATGTTAGCTGTAGTGCAGTCATGTACAAAACCATGTTAGCTGTAGTGTAGTCATGTACAAAACCATGTTAGCTGTAGTGTAGTCATGTACAAAACCATGTTAGCTGTAGTGTAGTCATGTACAAAACCATGTTAGCTGTAGTGTAGTCATGTACAAAACCATGTTAGCTGTAGTGTAGTCATGTACAAAACCATGTTAGCTGTAGTGTAGTCATGTACAAAACCATGTTAGCTGTAGTGCAGTCATGTACAAAACCATGTTAGCTGTAGTGTAGTCATGTACAAAACCATGTTAGCTGTAGTGTAGTCATGTACAAAACCATGTTAGCTGTAGTGTAGTCATGTACAAAACCATGTTAGCTGTAGTGTAGTCATGTACAAAACCATGTTAGCTGTAGTGTAGTCATGTACAAAACCATGTTAGCTGTAGTGTAGTTATGTACAAAACCATGTTAGCTGTAGTGTAGTTATGTACAAAACCATGTTAGCTGTAGTGTAGTTATGTACAAAACCATGTTAGCTGTAGTGTAGTCATGTACAAAACCATGTTAGCTGTAGTGTAGTCATGTACAAAACCATGTTAGCTGTAGTGTAGTTATGTACAAAACCATGTTAGCTGTAGTGTAGTTATGTACAAAACCATGTTAGCTGGCTATAGCCATGTACATGCTGTTACCCATGCTATAGTTATAGACAAGGGTATCGTTATCTATGCAATGATTATAGATAGATAGATAGACAAAGAGATATATATCTTATTTGTACTAGCCATGTGCTTATACGTTATCTTTATTACAATAAGATTTAAAGCAATGCGTTATCTGTGCTACCATCATCGAAAAAAAATCATCTACCAAAACCATAGTCATGTACAAACTATAAATAATCAGTGCTGTAGTCCTGGGTACATATATATGTTAACAATGCTATTATCATGTATTAACCTATCAGCAGCGCTTTAGTAATTCAACAACATATTCGTCATCAGTTCTCTGCCTATGTACAGACCAAGATGGTATAGTGATATTGCCATACACAAAACTGCACATCTGTTCGTAGGTATTGAAGGATCACCCACAGTGGTATAGTTGTTGTGGCAGTCATATAACTAACAACACCCTACTTGTTCACACAGACATCTCACTGGGGTGTTTGTCAAGGAACGGGAATAATCTGTCCGTGTCATTTAATTCTAGTATTTAGCTATTGACGGAAATCCTCTCGTCATGTGGAGTCCATTAGCAAAGCAACGACCAGTGGCTCTTCTGCCGTATGGTGATTAACTTGATGTCTAGCCCCCCGAAGGGATGTTGAGGACGTTGACTGACCGTTAGACGACGATTATTGTTTCTTAAGACAATGCTTTAGGATGCTGTGTATGCGGATCTATCATTCCCACTGGAGTGTTGGTTTTCTATCTGTACAGTATTGTGCTCCTTAGTTCAGATTTGGTCCAAGATTAAGGTGTGAAAGGGTCACTTCAGTGTGTGCATATGTGAGTGTAGGTGTGTCTGGACGTGTGCGCCCGCACGCATGCGCATGCGTGCGTGTGTGTGCGTGTGTGCCTCTGTGTTTTGATATACATTGTTCTTCCACGGACACAGGCATAATTGTAACATAAAATCGACCTTAACCAATTCGCTTACACGCATGCACGCGCACACAGATTCACAAACGCGCGTGCGCGCGAGCACGCACACACGATGCACGCTAGCTCGCACGCGCACACGCACGTACGCACTTACCGACGCACGGACGGCGTACATGGACGCACACATGCACACAAATGCTAGCGTACTCTCACATGTACACACACGCGCGCGCGCGCGCGCGCACACACACACACACATATGTATGCATGCATGCATGCACACTCAAAGACATCATCATCATCATCATCATCATCAATAATTATCACCATCATTAACAGCAGCAGCAACATTATCATCACCATCATCATCTTCATTATCATCATTATCATCATCACTACCACCACCACCACCACCACCACCATTTTCGTTATCATTGTGATAATTCTCATATATTGCTTTTACTTTGAGCACAAAAAAGAAAATTCAAACCTTTTCATGTCATTTGCAGACAGTCACTCAACCCAAAGTTTGAAAAATGCTCAGTGCTGGCGTTTAATACAGAGAAAGAGGAAACTCACTCCAGGTATATGGACTGAAGGCAGTGAGAAAAGTGGTGCACGACATCTGGTTCTTTATTAAATCTGGGAATTTGTCAGAAGAGTCGATTTGATTCAGCATGTGGAGAACGGGAAGCGGTTAGAGGTAAAGACGTTCACACAGACAGAAAGGGACAGAGTCGTTCATACATCTATAGCGGACGGTATTGATCCTATACTTTAATGTAAGCCAGACCGGTAGCCCATCTAGAGACTGGGAAAGTGGGGGTGAGAGGGGGAAGACGGAGGGGGGGGGGTGTTGATGCATTCATATCTTTTCATTCTGACAACACGCTGGGCAGCGGAATATTGGCACTCTTTGATGGAAGTGGACGGATAAAGCAGACTGTGGTTTCAGTCTCATCGAGGAGAAGTCACTGCGTGCGGACTAATCCATATACGT